>REGO01000225.1:2024074-2130223 GCA_010120015.1 Rhombomys opimus
TTAAGAGCGCTGACTCTTGCAAAGGTCCTGAGTTCAAGTCCCAGCAGCCATAATGAGATGTAGGCTTCCAAGTTTTCCTGCACACAGGACAGCTTCACAGATCTTGTCACTTTAACTCCTTTGTAACCTTAGGTGAAGTTTAGACAAAATAATCCAAATAACTTTTTTTTAATCTTGGTTTTGTTGTGATTCAATTTCTTCAAGTGGTTAAAGCCTAAAAACATTAGCAAAGGCACAGGTAGGTATATTATTAAGACATATATTCTTGTTCTTTTGACCAGCTCTTATAAATGTTGCCACAGGTAGGTCAGTACAACCTTAGGCATTCTAACAAACTTTAACCATCTACCATATATCATCCGCAAAGTTTGTCTCGAAAAACAAGAGAAAGAATAGAGGCCCTAAATCTAAATCTAAATCACATGCATGGCATATTGTAGAAAATTAAGAATGCCTCTATTCTTTTTCTGCCTGCATGCCAGCAAAGGGCACCAGATCCCATTATAAATGGTTATGAGCCACCATGT
Organism: Rhombomys opimus; assembly: GCA_010120015.1. NCBI lineage: Eukaryota > Metazoa > Chordata > Mammalia > Rodentia > Muridae > Rhombomys > Rhombomys opimus. The sequence goes on from REGO01000225.1 coordinate 2,024,602, forward strand.
GGGTGCTGGGATTTGAACTCGGGACCTCTGGAAGAGCAGCCAGTGTTCATAACCTCTAAGCCTTCTTTTCAGCCCGAATGCCTCTATTTTTAATTACCAAACGTTTTGGTTTTTGTTTCTTGTTTTTCGAGACAAACTTTCTCTGTTTAGCCTTGGCCGTCCTGGACTCGCTCTGTAGACCAGTCTGGCCTCCTGGAACTCACAGAGATCCATCTGCCTGTGCCTCCCAGAACGCTAGGGTTGCAAGTGTGTGGCCGCACGCTTGAATAATCTCAAAACTTTTAACCTTGTTGCAAGTCCTAAGGGACCCTTTCTCCACTTGGACCTTTACCACTATTGCCCTCTTTTCACTCTGTGGCCTGAGAGTTAGAAAAAAGTCATAGTATCAGGGCTGGAAAGATAGTTCCGCTGTCACTGCCAGGAGATTTTACCCCTCCTAAAGAGGAGCACAGTCCGGGTGTCCAGCACCCCCGTTGGAGCTCACAGCCATCTGAAACTCCAGTTACAGGGGATCTGATGCCCTCTTCCGGCCGCCTCCAGAACTACAGTCACATGCGCACGATTAAGCAATAAAATACATCTTTTTTTTTAGTCATTCTATCAAGATAAATTATTACCTGAAGACTCAGATGAGAAAGTAGTTAGGATGAAGAGGAAAGGATTTCTGGAAAAAACTCTTCTAGAAATATCATTCTAAAGAGATGTTAAAGATATCAAATAAAATAAGAATTTTTTTTTCCCAAGAGTTAGTAAAAGGTAGGGACAAAACCGTAAAAACTTAAAGCTAAGTCACAGTTGTGACCTTGGACGGGCAATTTTTTTATTATTATTATTAACAAGAAAAGACAGAAAATAAAGTACACAGGAAGCCAAAAATCTTTCCACATTAGCCCTGTGATTGCAAACTTAGATGACAATTGACGTTAACTAATGCCTTTTCGTCCTCATCCAAAGTCAGGAATCCTATGGTTGTTCTTTCTCCCTCCATTCACACCACTTTCCTTCTCTCTGGAATCTTCTTTCAGTCTGTCCACGCTCCGATCTTCTAAGTGTCTCAGTGTCAGGCCAGCGAAGATACACCGTGTGATTTCAGCATCCCTCGCCCAGCGGCTCTGTGTCTCACCTGAGCGCACTCTCATCCATCCTTCAGCCTTCCTGGAACCCCGCAGGCCTCCTTTTTCCCTGTTTAAGGCCTATTCGTGTTACATGACTCTGGTATTGATGCTTCCATCTCACTTATGACCAAACCCTGAAGATCCTGGCAAGTTGCCTCAGTGGATGGTGGACCTCATTATTATTATTATCCCATGTGGGATGTTGATTGTGGAATTTTTTAAAAATTTGTCTTCATTAGGGGCTGAAGATATGGCTCAGCAGTAAGAGTACTGGCTGCTCTTCCAGAAGACCAGGGTTCAATTCCCAGCACCCGCAAGGCAGTTTGCACTTGTAACTCCAGTTCTAGGGGATCCTAGGCCCTCACACGGGCACACATGCAGGCAAAACACCAATGCATATAAAAAAACAAATGAAAAAAAGCTGCCATTATACAGTGTAGGGTAGATGTTTCTTTCTGAGAAGCCACCCATGGTGGCGTGTCTTATCGCCACCAGAGAAGAGAATAGTCACTGTTAACGTTGGCTTGGGCCAGGTATGGAGCTGAGGCCTAAGGAATCGATCCAAATGACCAGCCACCACCCACGTATGGATTTTCTATTAGAGGGCCCAGACTTCTGGATTGGAAAGGTTGACAGGAGGCTCTGATTCTTAACTTAGCTGGTGAGACACTGACCTACCAATCTTCACCGGCTGTTTCTTTTTTTCTTTTGTTTGAGGTTTGTCTCCCCAGTACAGGACCATGTGCCCCAGCAGTATGTGTCCCAGAGGACTTTTTGTTGTTGTTGTTGTTGTTGTTGTTTTGTTGTTGTTCTCTCTGTAGCCCTGGCTGTCCTGGAACTCTCTTTGTAGACCAGGCTGGCCTTGAACTCACAGAGATCCACCTGTGCTGGGATTAAAGGCGTGTGCCACCACTACCTGGTGCAAACTTATTAATTAAAAAAAAAAAAAGTTTATTTTATGTGAATACATGTTTTCCCTTTATGTATGTCTGTGTACCACTTGTGTTACCTGGTGCACAAGAAAGCCAGAAGAGGCTGTTGGATCCCCAGGAACTGGAGTTCTAGATGGTTATGGGTGCTGGGACTCGAACTTGGGTCCTCCAGAAGAGTAGTTGGTGCTCTTAACTGTTGAACCAGGACCATCTCTCTGGTCCTGGGTAGCTTGTTCTTACTGGTCTCAGATATTTTTATTCTTCTCCTTTCTGCAAAAGTAAGGCTGGCTTGCCATCCCTAGCTTGTGTCGTGAGGTCTTGATCTGAAGCTTCAGCCTTCCCTTCCTGCGGTAAAAGCCCTCGGAAACCATCACTAAGCATCACAGAGGCCCTTTGTGGCTACTGATGGATCCGTGTAAACGCCCAGAGTCCATGCTGACAACCTCATGCCTTATGCAGGAATCCTCCAGACCAGGCCGTTAGCTCTACCAGAGGTTTCTTGCTCTCACCCAGATCATTCTCCCTGTCTCTGGTCCCTCTTCCGAGCCAGGACCCTCAGACTGGGAGTCTGCACATGCTTTGAGCTTGAACATACATCTCAATCACTCACACCCCGAGGGCTGTCCCAGCCTCCGAAGCAGGACTGTGGGACTTCGATTTCCTCCTTCTTCTCTTGGTTTGGGAGTTGTTTTTGCAGAACTTCATCATCTGCCCCAATGAGCTCTCCGGGGAATGTCGGAGGGAGTAATCTTCACTTCCACCTTTCTTACAGCTTCCTGGGTTGACTCAAGGCCCCTCCACCTCCCCGACACACGACCCACGCTGGCAGTTTCTCTTATTCTGCCTGGGCCTTTTGTTCCCCATTTTCAGCTCACTCACATTCTGTTAGTCCTGAAAGCAGAGAGTGTCCCCACATCCAGGGTAATAGAGAGCCCCGATTTGGGTCTGGGGATGGCTTTCAAGCAAATGACCTCACAGTCCGAAGGGTTTCAGCAAGGCAAAAGTTTCCTTCTGCAGCAGGGTGCACAGCCATGTCAAACTGAACACACACACACACACACACACACACACACATGCACACCCAGTGGGAGTCCTGCTCAGTCCATTCCCAGCAGTAAGGGGTCCTGTACCTCACTCTGAGTGGTCAGCCCTGGGCCTCACACTGTTACATGGCACGGTTGATAACCAGAATCAACAGAATGCACTTTTCAGCAGAGAGTGCGACCGTGAGCACAGATTTGGATTAGGGAAGTGTTAATCCTGGAGGAATTTGAATTTATTTTTCAAGTGGCTTCTTCGAATTTATTTATTTTTATTTTTTTAATGGAGCTATGCATTATTTCACCCTCTGGTAGGAAAGACAGTACATTTTGTTTTACTTAAGACCTGCTTTTTAGCCGGGTGGTGGTGCACTCCTTCAATCCTAGCACTCAGGGAGGCGGATCTTTGTGAGTTCAAGGCCAGCCTGGTCTACAGAGTGAGTCCAAGGACAACCAGGGCTACACAGAGAAACCCTGTCTCGAAAAACCAGAAGCAGGGGCCTGGAGAGAAGGCTCTCACTGTCTGCTTTTCCAAAGGTCCTGAGTTCCCAGCAACTACGCGGTGGCTCATAACCATCTGTAATGGGATCTGGTGCCCTCTTCTGGTGTGCAGGCGTACATGCAGGCAGAATATTTAATAAATAAACCAAAAGAAAAGAAAAAAAATACAAAAAAAAAAAAAAAGAACTGCTTTTTGTTTTTTTAGGTCTCCTTTTTCTCTTTTCTTTTTCTTTTTTGGCTTTTTGAGATCCTCTTGCATCTTCCTCCCCCCCAGTGCTGGAGTTAAAGGCATGCACCATCACACCTATCAAGGCGTGCTTTTTTAAACAAAATCCTCAGCGTCCGTACAGGACAGTTCCCTATGAGTTATGATCGGTCAGGAAGGCCCTGGAGACCTGTGTCTGCGGCCAGCGATCGTGGCTACACCCCACGACCAGATGGCAAGTCACGTCTAGATGGCAGAACACGGCACACTGTGTTTTCAGGGCCGAGAGGTCAATCTGGAACCGTCCTGGAAACTTCCTGTTGACTGGCTTCCACGGTCCAGAGGGGGTGGGGAGGAGGGGGTGGGGTGGGGAAGGGAGTGACCACTGGCGCAATCGTGACATGACTCCTCATGACTCTTATGGGAGTGACCCCAAGATCCCAGTTGGGTTGGACACCCGTTCCCCAGGAAGAAATTCATGCCTGGTTCTGCAAACGTGACCGAGAGCCCCCCAGTTGGGGAGGTCGCAGCTTCTAGGGAGTCCTCTGATGACTTTGTTTTCTTCTAAAGGCTCAGGCTCTCCAATTGCCCCCCCCGCGTGTTTGTTTATGTCCCTCGATTACTGCTGCTCGCAGCCTCGCCCGAAGAAGCTTCCTGTTGCAGTGGGCAGCAGTGAAGGCCGAGACCCGCACACGGTGAATCCGCCCCTCCCCCAAGGCTCGGGAACGAGCGCGGAGAGGTGGTAGCAGGCTTAAAGGAGCCAAGAGGATGGGGAAGGGCGCCGTGAGACGCCGTCTTCAGGACGCGACGTGGCTGTCGCTCCCCGTGAACTCCTCCTGGCAGCCGGGGTCATCTGCACAAAATCAGGGCGGTCAACATTCCTGCCTTGGAGGGGGAGGAGCTCACAAGGCCCCACCCCCAGCTGAGACGCCATTGGCAGCTGGTGGCTGCGGGGAAAGGGCAGAGCCCAATGCCTTCGGGTGTGTGCGGCCTCTGGTGGGTGGCCCACGCTCCAGTGGGTGGCCCCACGCCCGCGGGCATGTGGGCGCTAAGTGGACTCAGTGAGTCATTTTTACAGAGGATGTGAAAGTGGGAGGGAGACCTACGGGGGCGGGGCGGGCAGGGGAAAGGAAGTAGGAAGTAGGAAGTAGGAAGTAGGGTGTGATCGAGCCGCGCTGTAGACAGGTAACAAACAGTCAGAGAATACTTTTGAAGCCAAAGTAAAAGTTAAGTTTTATCGATATAGCCTGTCTAGATCAACCTCTGGATACGTGCGCTGTGTGAGCGTTGCTTGCAAACCACTCCTTAAGCGTCAGGGGACCCTGGAGCGGTTCAAGCTCAGGCGGCAGGAGAGGTGGGCACCAGACTAGTTGATTACCTGCCAAACGGGCTGGATGATCAGGAAGGGCCAAAGCAGCGGAGGGGGACAAGGAGAAACTACGCTTTCATGGAGCATTTTCTTACAGACACAACAGTTTTGGACTCAGTCTTTAGAATGACCTCACAACCTGGGCTCAGCCATTACTGTTTGATAAGTTAGAAAACTGAGATCCAATTTCTGCTTAAAAGACTTACTTCTAAAGCAGCCGGTCAGCAGTTAGATTGTGCTGCTGCTGGGGCCACAGCTGAATCCCTTAGCCTCTTGGAGAAGCCTGTTCCTGTCCTGGGAACCTCTTCTGCCTTGCCAACTGCTCCGTTGGGGAGCCACCCCACGGGGCTGTGTCTTTCTGGGTTCTGCCAATCACCCGCTGGGCTGGTCAGACCAAAGGGAATCTAAAGATAAGCCTCTTGCAATTTGCAAGGTAGGTTTTTGGTGCCAGGAGCCTGCTGCTCTCAGAATAATCCGGAGCCCTGCTGCTGTTCCTGGCCAGATCTGTCCCTTTTCTTCCAATATGCACCTGGATTCCAAGGTCCCAAATGCCTGAATCTGGAAGAAACTCACAGCCTGTTCGCCGAGCAGCTTCAACCCCAAATGATGCTATTTTCACCATTTCTGTCACCACTCACGTTCACAACAGTGGAAAGGCCAGCCTCTCCAGTGGGCTCTAGAGCGCATCCTCAGTCCCTCCCAGGGGCTCTGTCCATTGTGCTGTTCAGTCCAGCTTCCTCTCGATCAGCATGGACCGACGCAAGCTCTCCTATGCTGTGGCCCCTACCCAGCCACACCCGGCTGTGCCCCACCGTGAGGCTTCTTGAAAGAGCTGGCTGTCTATGCAAGCTGTCTCCAATTCCCTCCCCTGATCCACTTCTAACTTTCCACACTCAGCAATGTCCCACCCGTCTCTGTTACAGAATGACGTGTTTGCCTTACTCAAGCCACAAGAGACTAATTCATTGTCCAGGTTATTTGTTTGTTTGTTTTGTTTTTTACTTGCCTGACTTTTCAGAGCCCCGTGCTCAGAGTAATTCTGTTAATGGAGCTCACGGTGCATTTACTTTCCAAATGTTTCTTCTTTTATTTAATTTATTTTTATTTTTTTGAGACAGGGCTTCTCGCTTGGAACTCACAGAGATACACCTGCTGCTGCCTCCCTAAATGCTGGGTTTACAGGTGTGCACCACCGTGCCTGGCTGCTTTCCAGATATTTCTGATTTTATCGTTTAGGGTCATAGATCATACTCTAAACTACCACAATGTCCTTGGACTTAAAGTTTCTAGATAGACAAGAATAGAAAAACCGAGCTTAATTTATGTTGACTTACTATGCAGTTTCAGAGAGATGTCCATGAAAGCCATGCCTCAAGTGTGTGTGTGGGGGGGAACCAAAACTGCATGCGACTGTTTAGTGCTAAATCCTCAGCGAGTGACATAAACAAATCTGTTTGCCGAGCGCGCGTATGTACGATCCAATGCTCAAAGGGAGAAACTACAGACTTTCATGGACTTGATAAATACGGCTGAAACTACCTGGTCCGGCCCTCAAAGACTAGAAAGGAGTACAGGAAAAATGAGAACAAATGAGCGCTCCCACAATGAGATGGGCTCGTTCCTCTATTAACAGCGCTACGGTGCATAAAAACCGGAGGTGGGCTGCGGGGAGACTGAGGAAACAGACTCCCTCGAGTCCCGAGTCAGGCAACTAGACTAAAACGACTAACTGGACAAACAGATCTGGACAGGATCGGCGTTAAGCGGGGAGGGTGCGACGGCGAGGGCAGTCGGGGCCCCAGCAGCCAAGTTGACAGCGGGCGGAGCCAAAGAGGCCGAGAGCGCACCTGGGTCGCGGCGGGGGCGGGGCCAGGCGAGGCCCCGCCCCGCTCCGGCCCCGCCCCCGAGCGTCCCGCCCTCGGGGGAGCCGGAAGCCTGGCGGAGGAGGCGGCGCGAGGCGGACGGGAGAGTCCGGGTCCGGGGAAGCCCGTCGCGGGGCCCTCGCCGTCGGCGGAGCCAGCCCCGAGCGCTGACCCGACGGAGCCGGGACCATGGGGAGGGCGCGCCGCCGGCCGCGGGCCGTTCCCGGGTCCGCGCTGGGACGGCTGCTCCTGCTGCTGAGCGCGCTGGCCCCGGGCCGCGCCTCCCCGCGCCTCTTGGACTTCCCGGCCCCGGTCTGCGCGCAGGAGGTGAGCGGGGATGCTGGGGGCCGTCGGGGTGGCGGAGAGGGAGGCGACGACGGGCTGTCAGAGGGGCCGGGGTGGGAAAGGCCGTCGGCGGTGCGCGAACCCGAAGGTCCGCCCTCGGGACTCGGAGGAGGCCCGCGCGTGAGGGCGACGCGGGGACGCGCCGACAGCAACTCGGAGAGTGGAGCCGCGGGGCGCCCCTGCGCGGTGGGACCCAGAGAAGGGGCTCTGGCAGGAGCCGAACCGGTCTGGGCTGGCTTCTAAACCCACGGGCCCCGGGGAGTGGTCCTCCAGGCTCAGCCACCCCAGCCCGGCCTCCGGGGTCCCCACGGGTCGGGTGGTGCGGGCGAGCCCGGTGCCCAGGGGAATTCAAACAGGATGTGGCCTGGCCGCCCTCGGAGGGCCGAAACTTTCCGCCCATTCCCTCTTTCCACCACCACGTGTGTCCCGGAGCCCAGAACCTCAGAACCGAGGTAACACGTGTGGAAGCCTGCCAACTGGCGCCCGCCAAGGAGGACCCCCCGCTGCGCTCACGGGAAACCGATAGGCCCCTGTCGGTTGGACCTTGTTGTTGATTGAACCCGATGGTTGTCAAAAAAAAAAAAAAAAAAAAAGGAACCTATGCAAAACAGAGTGCCTGTTTCACGAATAAACTTTCCTCCCGTCCCCCCTCCAAGCCTTCTCTTCCTCCACTCGTTTTCCCTGACCCCAGGAACTGTGTTCAGTAGCTGAGTCAGAGGATGTGCAACAAAAAGATAGGTCTCCTTATCTAGTTTTGCAGATTTACCAGAAGAGGGTGGAAAAAGGGTGATCGTTTTACAGGGAAAATAAAGAACGTTTTTTTTTTTTTTTTCTTTTTAAAAAGTCCCGAGAGCTGTGGGGAAATGTCACAGTGCTCCCCACTTTGGGCAAATCAGAGTGCCATCTTCCAACAGGACAGAAGTGTGACAACGCGGAGGACTGCCGCTTGTGTGAGGGCCTTCCAAACACAAGTCAACTGAAACTAAAGTACTCCCAGGACTGCAGCGTCCAGGGGACGACGCTGTCTGGGCCCTAGGAACTGTCTAGCAAGGCAGCCTGGCGTAAGGGCACTTTGCACAAGCCGTGATTGCCCAGACCTCCAGCGGGAAGAAAATGACTTCCAGCTGGGCTGCTTTTCATTGAAAAGGCATTTGGACAGTTGTGTTCCAGAGCGGGGGCTCAGGAACAGTTTGGTTAAAGCATCTATTCCCTCTGGTGGAAGGTGCCTGGGCCAATGTCTGTAAGCGAGGCAGCCTCAAGTGTATTGCTGGAGGATGGCGTTGGCTGTGGAGCAGGAGAAGGGATGGGGTGGGAGCTGAGGTAAAAGGTTATGAGGTCTGCGGAAGCTAAGCTAGACTCGGTGCTACGGTCCCTGCCGTAAATATTGGGTGGTCTTTGAGGGTTTGGTTTGATTTGGTTTTTCGTTATTTATTTATTTTCCAGGCATCGTTTCTCTGCTTAGCCCTGGCTGCCCTGGATATCACCTTATAGACTAGGCCAGCCTCTTCTTCCCAAATGTGGGATTAAAGATGTGTGCCACCACTGCCCACCCGTGGACTTTATTTTAATTTAGACTTTGTGTTTTATTTTATGTCTAAGTGTTTTGCCTTCATATGTGTATGTGCACCACATGAATGCCTGGTGCCCATGGAGGTAAGAGGTATTGGATCTTCTGGAACTGGAGTTACAGACAGTTGTGAGCCACCGTGTGGGAGCTGGGAATCTCACCTGGCCTCTTCCCTGCTGAGCCATCCATCTTTTCAGCCCCTAAGGGTTTGCCTCTAATGGGAAGGTGCTGGTGGCTGCATTTCTCTGCAGCATCCTTCTGCCTTCTCCTCTGCTGCCTCACAGACGGCTCCACTCCACAGGCTGACAGCTTCCCTCTCTATCGGCCTTGAAGTCCCTTCTAAAAGACTCTAGAGCTGGGAGCTGGGAGTGCACGCCTGTAATCCCAGCACTTGGGGCACAGAGGCAGGTGGACCTCTGAGTCATCCTAGTCTACAAAGCAAGTCCAGGACAGCCAAGACTACACAGAGAAACCGTGTCTCAAAAACAAACAAACAAACAAACAAAAAAGAACCAAACCAAACAAAAACGAAAAAGAAGAAGCGAGGGCTGGGGTGTGGCTCAGTGGTCTCTGGGCTCCGTCCCCAGAACTGTACAGAGGAAAACCCACACTGTTTACACACACATATACACACACACATGCATACACAGATGTATGTACACACACAGGCATATATACGCAGATACACACATGCATACAATTACAACACATACATACACATACAGACCACACAGACACACGTACATTCATTCATACACATACACAGCACATATGTACATACACATATACACATACATATATGCACATACACACATCTAAACGCGCACACATATACATGCACGATACATACATACATACATATATATTCACAGGAAATACATACAGACACATAGACCGCACACACCTACATACATACAGATACACACAACATATGCATACATATGCACACACACATACACACACAATACATACATACATATACACACAGACCACACACAGACATTCATACACACACATACACACGCATGTTGTTTTAGCGTGCACAGCGTGGTTTATTTCCATGGTGAGGGTGCAGGATGAGACCTCACAAAGGGAGCCTGGCACTTTCTACAACCTATGTAACCGTCTATTGAGAACAGATTGAGGTAGCCCAGTGACACCCTCCTGTGGCTGGAGGCGTCAGCATGCCTGCTCTGTTCCTTGTTCTGTGCTGCACGCACAGCCTAGGGGCCTGGTAAATACGTGTTGCATGAAAGTGCAAGAGAATAGAGGGAGAAAGAGGAAGGCTCCCCTGTTTTTCAAGCAGTGGTGAACTAAAGGGCAGTGCACTTATTTGGGCTGCCTAGAATTAGTGCCTCAAAACATGCGGAACTCTAGTCTCCCACGGAAACCAGCCCTGGTGACACCATGAGTATTGCGTTTCCCTGGACGTTTTTCGTCGGCCTGCCTGGGCTTCTTATAGTTCGGGTTCAGTTATCCGCCACTCCCGAGGAAGGCCAGTAAGCAGCACCTGGGGGCTCATCAGCACCAGCGCTCGCACTGTATACAGACAGGATGTGTGTTACCATCACCAGTTCGTTTTCCTGAGTGCTTGTGGTTTTGACTTGTGGTAGAATGACTGTTTGCCATCGCCCTTTTGTATTGTGCTTGCCGGAAGCTGTGCTCAGCCTTACCACTCTTCCCTAAGCTAAAGATTTGTGTTGTGTGGGTGCGCCTATGATGGACACTCTCCTCTAGGCATGGTTGCAGGGCCGGTGATGCAATCAGCAGGGAGCAGAGCAGGCCCTGCTCAGACCCGGACCAGCTCTCACCCTGGCTGCCCGTTGCCTGTGTCAGGCCAGTCTGCCACCAGGAGACCCTAACTAGCATCAGTTAGCAAACAAGCAAACAAGACCTGGCCCAGGCAAGCCTCCTCATCTCCCGCTCGCAGCCCTGTGTCTTCGTCTGTAACAGGAGTGGTCCTCCCCTCCCGGGCTGTGGGAGAGCCTCCAGTCCACTGTCTGTGAAGACCTCAGGCTGTGTGCCCTGGCGTGTCCCACCAACCTGTGCCAGGCAGTTGGTGATGTGTGCTCAGTGCCCAGAGCTACGCAGGCTTTCGGTTCTTCTTTTAGCTGTCCTGCCATGAGTACAGAGGAGAGGCCCACGTGTTGTAAACATCCCTTTCATGGGAGGCAGGGTAGCAGTGCTGGGGCATGGCTCTGGAGCAAAGCAGGCTTGCTGCATGGGCCCGGGAACCACCTGGCCAAGCTCCCTGTGCCACGGGTGTGAATCTTCTGACAGCAGCGAGGTGCTCTGAGAGTCTTGGTAGGTGAACATCACAGAGCACACACACAGACCTCGATGGCACTAGCAGGGGCTGCGTGTAGCCTCTTGATGTAGTCAGAGGTGTAGCAAACAGAATGGTAGAGCCACTGCCAGCATCAGCCGACAGTGAACTTTGGTTGGTGGTTTTTCAAGACATTCTCTGTGTAGCCTTGGCTGTCCTGGTGTTGCTTTGTAGACCAGGCTGGCTTCGAATTCACAGATAACTGCCTGCCTCTGCCTCCCCGAGCGCTAGGCGTTCACCGCCACTGCCTGGTGATGGATGGTATTCTCCATCTGTTTGGTGGAATGAGTGGTTGGTGTTGCAGGTGAAGGGTGGCCACGCTCACACGAGTGCTGCTGGAATTGGACCCAGGCTGTACATGTGCTTAACATTTCCTGTTGACTGATACCCTGGCTCCTAGGAATAGGAATTTTGGAAGGATTAAGGAGGCAGCTGGGGAGGAAATGATTGGGCAGGACAAGATCTATATTAGTAGTGTCCGAAGAGAATAGCAAACACACCTTAGATGATTAAGAAGATTGCAGAAGCTGTCTGCAATCTTCAGTGGTTCAGTGGATAAAGGCACTTGCCTCCATACCTGACGACCTGACTTTAATCCCTGGGACACACAGGACGAAAGGAAAGACCCGCCTCCTGAAAGTGATCTCCTTGCATTCACACACACAGTAAATAAAAATGAAAAAAAATTTGCAGGGGCTGGAGATGACTTAGTGGGTAAAATGCTTGCTAAGCAGGCATAAAGATCTGAGTACGGAGACCTAGCAACCACATAAAAAGCCGGGTGTGGCAGCTGTGCCTGTAACCCCAGAGCTAGAGGACAGAAGCAAGTGTAACCATCCTCACTGGCCAGCTTGGAACAGTGGGACTCAGATTCAGCGAGAGACCTTGACTTAGATAGATAGAAAAAAAAAAAAAAAAAAAAAAAAAAAAAAAAAAAAAAAAAAAAAAAAAAAAGAAGGAGCAACGAAGCACCCCCCGCAACAAAACAAAAAAAAGAAAAGACATGAAGGAGCAGAACATCATGACAACAACCACCACCCACAAAAAACAACAAAACACCAGGAAGCAAGAACACACCACCCCCCCTCCTCCTCCCAGCAGAATAGCCACCATCCCCCCCAGGATAAGAAGCAACCACCACAAAAAAAAGAAAACATACTAGTTGTTGCTGCAAAAAAACCTCATCACAACAACAACAACTGCCCTCCTGCGGCCCACCACAGAAGAGGACCTCATGAGAAGAAAAGAGCAGCAGGGTGGGAGGAAGTAGCAGAAGAAAATAGGGGGGGGCGCCGCCACAACAAGCAGAAAAAACGACAAAAGACGTATTATAAAAAACCAACAAACAACAGGCAGCAGGCGACGACAGCACACCAACAACAAAAAAAAACAAATAACAAAAAACAACGAGGAGGACAACAAGGAGGCACCACACCAGCAGCAGAACAACTGGCCCAAAAAACAAGGAAGGACAACAAGAAAAAAACAGCAGCAGAAGAGAGCATCCCAGCACAACACAACAATCCCACCACGCATCATGTAGAAGAACAACCCCACAACACAACACCCCCAGCACTCCCCCCCGCTCCCCCCGCCGAGGAAAAAAATGGCCAACAACCACCATACCAACAACACAGCACCAAGCAGCACACCATCAACCACCCCCCCCAGCAGCACAACAGAGGAGGCCCACAACAGGACGGCGGCCGCCGCAAAAAACAGCAAGAAGCAGCACCGCAAGAACACCACGGCCTCCCTGAGGAGCCACCACCAACGACGGAGGAAGAAGACCACAACACCCAGAAGACCACAAAACACCACCACAAGAGGATGAAAAAAAAGAGGACGCCAGGAAGAAGGCGGAACAAACCAAGGAGGGGGGGGGGGAGAGGGGGAGAAAAAAAAAGAGTGTGTGGGAGAGAGAGGGGGAGAAGAGAAAAAGAGCGCGTGTGTGTGTGTGTGTGTGAGAGAGAGAGAGAGAGAGAGACCCAGAACAATTAGGCAACCTTTTCCTAACAAGTTTACAGGGTCTTAGTACATTTTTCATAACTGATCTGCAGCAGGAATTGTAAATTTGACTGTTACCTCTTAGGAAAATTGGAAGCCTCGGAATTTAAGGGCTTTCTTTGCCAGGCGGCCCTCTTTGTTTTTGTTGTTGTTTTATCTGGCTTTATTTTGTTTTTGTTGTTGTCTCAATTCCCAGCCCATAACAGTTACTCAAACAGCCTCCAGGTCTAGCCTGGCAGCCCACGCCTTCGGTTCCCGCACTCAGGGGACCCCGTCTCAAAAAGAAGCCAAAAGTATTTAAATAAATGAAAACACTCCAGTTGTGTTTGCTGTGTGCCCACCACACACCTTCTCCTTCCTGGACAGAGGGGGGACGTGCGTGAGCCACTGAGGTACCTGAGAGCAGAGAGTGAGCTGTGAGGGAGACAGGAGGGCTGTGTGCTGCTCCCTCCCGTGGGGCGGAACAGGGAGCTGGGCTGCCGGGAGCCTGGTCTTTCTCGCCTGTAACCACTGCCTTCCTCCTTCCCACAGGAGCTGAGCTGCAGAGTCAAGAACAGTAAGTCCTCTTTTCGTTGCACTTGTTGCGGCTCTGTTGACTGCAGTGACCTCCGCAGGACGGCCTCCTGTGCATGCTTAGGGCGGGTTCTCCCTGTAACGGTGCCATCTCAGATAGAGGGTTTTCAGGGTTGCCAGGGGCGGTACCCTAACGCGCCTACCTATGCCCAACCCATTTAGTTCATCACAGGATCCATGGTGCTAGCTGGGCTTTCGGTTTGTTGTTGTTGTCTTCATTTATTTATCTGTTTATTCATTTTTTTCCTATGCTGCATATAGCAGCCATTTGCTCAGACTCAGCAAGCTCTCACCACTGAGCCACAATCCCAGCCCCTGGCTGTGTTAAGGATGAGGCTCATACCTCAAGTGTCAGCGCTGATTAGGGGCCATGACCAATAAGATCAAAGATGCTCTCGATACTGCCTCTCCCTCCTGTGTCCTGATTTCCAATGGCTGCTTCTCCAAACCCTCCTCCCCCACCCGTTCTGTGTTCGTGGATCTCTGTGAGCAACCTGGACCAGCGTTAGGAAAGACCAGGGCGGACACCGGAAGGTTGCGAACAGTTGCAGACCTTGAACCATGCTGGAACTCCTAGCAGCTTTCTGGTGCCTCTAAGCAGATCTTACGGTCTTGGCTGCCCGTCTCTGATAGTTCTCCTTGCCAGGTACCTGCTTGGAGGACAGCTGGGTCCACCCTCGAGACATGACTCCGTCTTCCCCGAAGCACGTCAGTGTCCAGCTGAACTTTTCCTCCACCCGGCACGGAGACCTCGTCCCCGTGTTGCACATTGAGTGGACGCTGCAGACAGATGGTGAGTGGCCACGTCCTGTCACGTCACTCCCAAGGTCTGCCCTTCGGAGACCACTGCTGACTCCTGTTTGGTGCTGGAAGGTTCCATCATCACACAGGGAAAACTTCCGTCTCTGCCCACAGAGTATTTTCTATTCACACTGCCTTTTTGAAAGGCCTTCCCTAGCAATAAGCTTTTTTATTTTTTATTTTTATTTTTTTATTACATGGGAAGATAAAGGCAAATGGCTAACTTTATAAATAATTCCAAATATTTGCCAGAAAAAAAAAAAAAAGTTAGCAAGTTAACATTTTGCCAGCTGCTTTTTTTTCTTAGCTTAGGAGCCAGAACTTTTCAAAACATACTCCAGACCTCTTTAGGGGGGAGTTGATGGCAGAACTTCTGAACAGAGGCAGCCCCAGACGTGCAAAGGGGCGTCAGCAGATGCTCTCTGTAGGCCCCTCAAAGATGTGCTAGATGCAGCGGCCTGTGGGAAGTTGAGGAGGTAGCTGTCTGTGGCACTGTGTCCTGCCACCAGGGCTCTGGCCACGTGGTTGCAAAGACCTTGCTGCTTCCTGGTATACACTGTCCCTTGTCCTCGCCCCATGAGAAGGTACTTTCTGTGAGGCCTAAGAGTGGGGAAGTGGGGAGTTAGGTAAGAGGGCAGATGGGGAAGCACCACACCCCGGAGGGCGTTGCTCTGCATCTGCCCTGTCCTCCCTGGCCTGCAGCCAGCATCCTGTACCTCAAGGGCGCCGAGCTGTCCATCCTGCAGCTGAACACCAACGAGCGGCTGTGTGTCGAGTTTGAGTTTCTGTCCAAGCTGCAGCATCATCGGAGGCGGGTAAGAAGGCAGCTGCCTGGACTGTGCCTCAATGACACCAGCACAGACTGCTTGTCCCCAAAGCTACACTAACTGACAGGGTGAGACACAGTGAGGGGCAGAGCCTGGCACGCCCACCCCTGCGTAGGGTTATTTCTCCCACTTGGCCTAGCTGTCTTTTTGTGTTTTGTTGTTGTTGATGTTGTTTTGTTTTTGTTTTTGTTTTTGTTTTTGAGACAGGGTTTCTCTGTAGCCTTGGCTGTCCTGGACTCACTCTGTAGACCAGGCTGGCCCCAAACTCACAGAGATCTGCCTGCTTCTGCCTTCCAAGTGTTGGGATTAAAGGCATGCGCCACCAACACATGGCATTTTTTATTTTTATTTTTGTAAATTCATAGTGCTGAGAGTAGAACCCAGGTACTCTGTAAGTCTGGTTCATTTGTGTGTGTGTGTGCGTGTGTGCGTGTGTGCGTGTGTGTGTGCGTGCGTGCATGCGTGCGTGCGTGTGTGCGGGTACGCACATGTGTGCGTATACACGCACCCTCACCTCCGTCATTTTTTAGCATGCAAATGGCATAGCCATCTACTGATGAATTTTTAATTTATTTGTTAATAATGTATTTATTTTTAATTTATGTGCATTTTTTCTGCATGTATATCTGTGTGAGGATGTCAGAGCTTGGAGTTACAGACAGTTGTGAGCTGCTGTGTGGTTACTGGGAATTGAATCCGGGTCCTCTGGAAGAGCAGTCAGTGCTCTTAACTGCTGAGCCATCTCTCCAGTCCCAAATGATGTTTTTGTTTGTTTGTTTGTTTGTTTGTTTGTTTGTTTTTTAAACAGGCAGAAGGGACAAAGATATCATGCCTCTCATTTGAGAATCTGTGGTTGTCCTTTTATCCTTTTGTTTGTGTCTTTGTTTGGCTGATTGTGGGGAGGTGTGAGATTGGGACTTTGGACACAAGTGGGTGAGGGTATCCTGTGACCCATTGCGTTCCCTCTTCTTCCTCAGTGGCGCTTTACCTTCAGCCACTTTGTGGTAGATCCTGGCCAGGAGTATGAGGTGACCGTGCACCACCTGCCCAAGCCCTTCCCTGACGGGGACCCAAACCACAAGTCCAAGATATTCTCTGTGCCTGGTAAGAGTGCCCGTGCAAGCGTCTGCTTGGTGCTGGGCTCTGGGTGAAGAAAGTGGGGTGGGGGTGGGGGCTCAGACATCAGAGCCGAACCCTGCTCCACAGTGGCTGCAGAGCTGGGTGTGCCTGCAGCTGAGGCCGGAGCTGTTACGTCTTGAAGGCAGTCTGTCCTCTTGTTGGAGACCCTGAGGCTGTGTTGGCAACTAGAGCCCCTCCCTTTGTGCAGAGAGGTAGTCCGAGAAAATGCCAGATCCCTGAAGGGAAGGTGGCCTGTGCCCTCAGCCTCGGCCCGTTTTCCCTCACTTTGCTCACTGCCCCCACACCCCACCTGCATTTGTCCAGCACCCATCCTACATTCCCTACTCCCTTGCCCCACCAATCCACGCTGTCAGTGATCACCACCAACTTTCCTCTTGTGAACCATCATTTCTTCAGTGGCACTTTCTGTCTCTGCCTTTCCCAGAACCTTGGCCACCGCTTACATCATTTCTCATCGTACCTAGCAAGTAGCTAGGGAATTTTGTCTTTTGTTCTTGTTTTTGTTTTACCGGTGGCTGTGGAGAGAAAACGCGGAGCCACAGACACACCAGGCAAACACTTTACCCAGCCAGGACATGCTTGTTAAAGATGGGGACTGCCCCTCACCCTGAAGCACACACTGTCATGACTACACGCTCATCTGCTCTTCTGCTTCCTTCCCCACAGAGCCTCTTACTCTGACATGATTGCTTCTGTAGAATTGATCTGCAAAAAGAGAAAACAGCAGTGATCTCCATTGTCTGTGCAAACAGGGGGCTCCATAGGCACTTGCTAAGTGACTACCTGCCCTCCCTCCCTGCCCCTGGGAACTTGTTAGAAACTTGATTCCCAGGTGCCCAGTGGCAAGGTGCCTGTCTGGGTTTAATTCACCGTTATACGGGCAAAAAAGAGAAAAAGGAAGAAAATGAACGAATTAATAAATGCTGACTCTTGGCACCTTCCCAGGGCTCCTGAATGAGAACCTAATAATACGTGTGTAGAGATGGCAGAGAAGCTAAAGTGGGGGCCAGCAGGGCTCCCAACGACGTGTAAAAAAGCAAGGCAGAGGCTTGAAAGATGTGTATGGGAGAAAACTGGAGGAAACTGGGGATTTCTGGCCACCTGAAGCAGGCTCTGAACTCAGGAGGAATATGCTTGAGTCAGGAGGGCTCCCTAAAAGAAGAGGGTATACCCCAATTCAATGAATCTCTACCTTGGCCTGAAGCAGGCTGTGAAGGGGCACAGCAGCCTCGGCCCCCAGGGCCAAAAATCTGCAAGAACAGGCTGCATGTGGTGACTCACGCCTGTGATCCCAGCACTTGGGAGGCGGAGGTAGGTGGATCTGTGTGAGTTTGAGGCAGCCTGCTCTACCGAGCAAGTTATAGGACAGCCAGAGCTATGTAGAGAGACCCTGTCTCAGAAAAGAAGACAAAACAAGAACACCAAAATCTGCAAGAACAAATTCCCTAAAGGAGAGGCTTGCTGATTTCTCTTTTATCGGTGTTGCAGACTGTGAGGACACCAGCATGAGGAGGACTGCAGCATGTGTGAGCTCAGGTAACTGGCTGCCCGGGAGGCCTTGGCGTGCCTTGGGACACGCACGCACGCAGTAAAGTTGGCTGTGTGCACACTTGTGTGCTTGCCCACGTGACACACATGCCTAGGGTGGGGCACCCACCTTTCACTCCCCATCTACCCTGCACCCATGGCAGGCAGCCTGTGGGACCCCAGCATCACCGTGGAGACCTTGGACAGCGAGGAGCTGCGAGTGAGCTTCACCCTGTGGAACGAATCCGCCCCCTACCAGATCCTGCTGGACAGTTTCTCGCTCGCAGATAACCAGAGCTGCTTTTATGACACTAAGCAAGTACCTGCGGTGAGTATTTCTTACCCCCTCAGACATAGATTACCACCCCTCTCAAATCCTTAACCTTCCTCCCTGCTGGTCCTAGCTAACCCTGTTGCCAGAGCCCAGCACTCAACTCAGGGGCACTTGGCTGCTGCCTTTCCCTCTCAGGAGGTAGAGGGTTCCGGTATCTTTGTGGTTTGTTGAGGACAATGGTTTTTGAACATAGGTGAAATGGGAGAGTAAGGGTTAGACTGTAGACATAAATACGGCAGTTTACGTCCTCTTTCTACTAAACCCTGGAGTGAAGTTCATATTGAATTGCGAATTGAAAGAAGTAGGAAAAAGTCTCCATGGAGCCTTCTCCCCTGCCTTCTCCCGGTAGAGAGGCGATGACTGAAGCCAGCTGTAAGGTATTTGGTTGTCAACTGAAACTTCATTCGGTCCTCTCAGTCTAGCGGGGATATGGCTTAATGAAGTCAATTGACTTGCATTCAGTAGATGTAAGGTAAAAGTCTTGCAATCCTTAAATTACAGAAGTCAAACTTCAAAGTTCGCTGAGGCCTTGGACTAGTTGGGTCCTAAACTGGGAGTTAAGGGAACTAGTTATTGGGTGTATGGGAGGGTTAGAGTGGAGGAGTTAGAGTTGCAAGTTTTGTTACTTTCTGTTTTCCTGCTCCTTAACTACTTGGAGGGTCCTTTCATCCGTTACTGACTCATCGGTAGGTAGAGCAGCAATTGCACTGCGCAGCCCACCGACCACCGTGTTCTCACCCCATCCAATCCACGCCCTTCACACCGCACATTGTAACTAGTCTCTCTCTTTTTTTAAGATTTATTTATTTATTTCATTATGTATACAATGTTCTGCCTGCATGTACCTCTGAACACCAGAAGAGGGCACCAGATTTCATTATAGATGGTTGTGGGCCATCATGTGGTTGCTGGGAATTGAACTCAGGACCTCTGGAAGAGCAAGCAGTGCTCTTAACCTCTCTGAGCCATCTCTCCAGCCCTGTAACTAATCTCTTTTTATTTGGTTGTGTTTATGCTACTTTCTCTCAAAAAATTTGAAATTTAGAAAGAAATGAGGAGGTTAAGACAGAAGGAAAGTAGATAAGGCCGGGCGATAGCCGGCGTGTGCCCAGCACCCTGCTGCATAGACGTAGCCGAGCCTGGGCCCCAGCAGCCACAGCAGCGAGGGAAATGGCCGTCACTAACCGTGCTTAGGAGCCCATCCCAGGCTAGTCACCCTGCAAGAGTGCAGCAGCATTTCTAAGGGGGCGTGGTCCGCCAAGGGTCGCTTGCCCAGCATGCAGCACCAAGGTCTTCCCCAGCCAGCTCCTTCCACCTCTCTCTCCAGCCCAGACAAGAAGAATTCCACCAGCGCGCCAATGTCACATTCACTCCACACAAGTCCAAGTTGTGCTGCCACCACTACGTGCAGGTGAGCGGGCAAGAGAGCACGTGCTCGGGGCCTTCCGCTCAGCTGGGTAAGGTGGGCCAGGCAGACAGCTCCAGCCGCTCCTGGCTGGCAGCACCACGGCTGCCTTTCTCAGCTAGTCCTCCAGCTGGCAGGGGCCTTTCCCTTTTGTAGGGTGGGAGACCTGCTCTAACAGTCACACTGAAAACTGAGGCGGTACACCAGGTGGGATGGAGCCTGGCTACATTCCCCAGGCTGGCCTGAGGAGACTGCCTCGGCTCCCCGAGCAGCTGGGACAGGCACTGCTAACACACACCGCTCAACAGCCATGAGGAGACCCGAGCCTGGCCGGGCAGGGTCTGTTTCTCACAGATTGTTTCTTTTGCTATGAGGGTACGGGTGGGCATCTTCTTCACCCTTCTGTTTCCCCAGGTCCAGCCCTACTTCAGCAGCTGCCTGAATGACTGCTTGAGACACGCTATGACTGTGCGCTGCCCAGAAATCTCAGTGGCCCCAGGTAGGAGAGAAACAGTTGTCCTTGGTGTATGTAGGGCAAGAGCAGACGGAGGCCGTCCAGGGGAGAGAAGTCCTGACTGTGGGGAGAGGGAGAGTTGGCTCAGAGCTGCTGCTGCCCAACCTTAGAGTGCAGGATGATGCCTCTAAGTTGGACTCCTTGCTGCCTTGCTTTGTACCTGTAGGCAAAAGACTTAACCTTTCCCATCAACTCAGTTCCCTTGGCTGAAAAGCGAGATAATTGTTCTCATAGAGTTAGAATCATGATGTTCCACAGAAGTGCTTTCACATGCCGGGTTCACGTCTGAGAAAATGGAGGCACAGATATTAATCTGCCTGTGTTCACACACTAGGACATAGCCCCAGGTTCCTACTGGGGGGTTGGCAGCCACACGTGCCGGCTCTCAGCCTTTGCCGGGTGCAGAGCAGACAGGGGCAGAGGTGGTGATGGGGCGGAAGGAACCCTGGCCCCTGTGGGAAGGGTGGTGTCTGTTAGTGCTTCCACTGAAGGGGCTCCATGGAGGCTACCGCAAGTGTAGCTATGCCCAACTGGCATCTGGTGGGTGAGGTCATCAGTGGCGTCTCCGGTGGGTTGAGACTGTTGGTGGGCATCCCTGATAGGTTTAGGGCGTTGGTGGGCATCTGTGATGGGCTTGGATGACTGCTAATCGTTTAAAGTAACCCTGTCCCTATTTCCTTTTGTTCTGTTACAGATTCCACTGCAGGTAAGTCCTTTCTACAATCAAAGCCATTCCGAGGGGACCACTTGAGGTCCCAGCTGATTCCCGAGTCAGTCCAGGAAGGCACCCATGGACTGACCAATGCTGCACCCCTGCCAGCCAAGGTGCTATACTAATAGTACAGTGATAATACAGTGATGTGTTAGTGCAGCCTGGTGCAGGCCAGAGAGGACAGAGCCCAGGTCAGGGGGGGGCCTGCCCGGGCTCACTCGGTTCTGTGTGTCACAGGCTATCTTCCCCTCTGGGTGTACGGCTTCATCACGGTCATCGCCATCCTGCTAGTGGGCTCCGTCATCCTGCTGATCGTCTGCATGACCTGGAGGCTTTCTGGTAAGGAGCAGCCGGCGCTCCCTCCCTTCTTCCCAGCCTCATAGTCTAGGCTTCTGTCCAGCTGAGTTTAAGGGGCTTCCTTCACTCCACCCTTCCATGCCAAAATTAAGCAGAGCCATGGCTTCTCTTATGCAACCCAGTGAGACCTGGAGTTAAAGACGAGCTCCATGTGGGACCATCTGAGCCTCAGGCTTCTCTCTGACCAAATGGCAGGTACAATGACATGCACATCACGAGGCTGTGGTGAGCACTAAAGGAAGTGACAAGTGGGAATTGGCACGTGGTGTTTGCACGGTGCTGTTGGCTGCAGTGCTATTTTTTCCCTCGTTAGAGTTAGTGTTTGTAAAGTCACCAGGCTGGAAGGAGCTGGGGGGCAGTTCCCTGCATCAGCCACCGTCAGTCAAGCAGAGCAGCCTCAACAACTTCATCCTCAAGGCCCCAGGCGTGCGCCTCTCAGGTCAGAGGTGACCCTGAGGGACGGCAGGCAGTGATGGAAAGGGCTCGGGCTCTTGACCCTGAGCTCACAAGGGAAGATCCTGGGTCCTCACCAGCTTTGCAGTCACGGGAGACTTACTCTCGGATTCCATTTCCTTTTTTGTAAAACGGGATATGGATGCGTCCAAGCGCCTAGAGTAACCGTTTGTTCCCTGCGTGGCCTCCCTCTGGCTGGGTTTTAATGGGGAGAGTGTGTGGAGACAGGCTGGGGGCTCGGCTTTCCCTGTCTGGTGGCAGAGTGTGTGTTCAGGCATGTGGGAAAGCTGCTTCTACACTCACCGACCTTCATTCTGGATCGTGGTTCATCTTGAATTGTGGGGTCCACAGGATTCTGGGAAGTGTCACATGGCATCTCTTGTTAATGCTGAACCAAGCTGCTAACACGTTTCCTACTACTCCCCACCACAGGAAAAGGAAAGGAGAAACCTTTCTCACCTCAAAGGTTGAGGATTGAGATTAGACTCTAACCCTCTGCTTTAGGAGCTGAGACGTAACTCAGGGGTAGAGCACTTGCCCAGTATGCACAGGCCCTGGCTCCCCTCCCACAAAGAAATAACCTCCTGGTCACATGTCCAGGGGAACAGTTACCTAAGCATGTAGTTCCCCTTCCTCACCTCAAGGACACCAGGAGGAAGTGTCGCAAGGGCCCCGAGCCCCATGGGGGCTACTTCCGGCAGGCAATGTTGTAAGATGTCCACCTCCTGCGTGGACTGCCCTTCCCTGCAGTGGAGTCTGCTTGCAGGCGCCTGGGAGGCAGAGCCGCAGGAAGGGGTCAGGGAGCACACCCCAGTCAGGTCGGTGGCTCCCAGCTTGGATCATCCAGCCCTCAGCTGACGGAGGGGCCCAGCACTGCCCACATAACCTCGAGAGTGGCCCCCCACAGACACTCCTCATGCCTGTCAGAGGCATTAGCCGCTTACTGGAGCCCCTGACTCAGGGCTCACACCCACAGGGTGGGACTCGGGCTGCTCCCCTTGTCATGCAGCAGCTCCCACCAGGCACCTGTGAGCCAGTCACCTGTTTCTGTTTAGAATAAGCCGCTCACTAGATCTCCTTTCCTCGCAGGGGCTGACCCTGAGAAACGTGGTGATGACTCCAAATCCAGCGGTTAGTAGCGATGCTCTGCCTGCCTTTCTCTCTGAAGCCTGGCGGTGGGTTCTTGGGGTAGATGGCTAGGTTGTGTTTCTGGTCAAACTGAGTCCTTTCAGAAGGCTCCACCCTTACTTGGGACACATGTCTCTACATCATGCAGAGAGGACTTTGGGGTGCCCCAGACACAGGGCCTGGGTTTCCTCTTCTTAACTGCTCAGACAAAGAAGGGGAGATAAACGGCATGAATTGGCACGTGTCTCCTTGTCCCTCACAGGCATCTTGCCCACAGCCGACATGACTCCCCCACCGCTGAAGCCCAGGAAGGTCTGGGTCGTCTACTCGGCAGACCACCCCCTCTATGTGGAGGTGGTCCTCAAGTTCGCCCAGTTCCTGATCACTGCCTGCGGCACTGAGGTAGCCCTCGACCTCCTGGAAGAGCAGCTCATCTCAGAGGTGGGCGTCATGACCTGGGTGGGCCGACAGAAGCAAGAAATGGTAGAGAGCAACTCCAAAATCATCATCCTGTGCTCCCGAGGCACCCAGGCCAAGTGGAAGGCCATCTTGGGTTGGGCTGAGCCTGCCGTCCAGCTACGGTGTGACCGCTGGAAGCCTGCTGGGGACCTTTTCACGGCAGCCATGAACATGATCCTGCCGGACTTCAAGAGGCCAGCCTGCTTCGGCACCTACATTGTTTGCCACTTCAGCGGCATCAGTAGTGAGAGCGATGTCCCCGACCTTTTCAACATCACCTCCAGGTACCCACTCATGGACAAATTTGAGGAGGTTTACTTCCGGATCCAGGACCTGGAGATGTTTGAACCTGGCCGGATGCACCATGTCAAAGAGCTCACAGGGGAAAATTACCTGCAGAGCCCCAGTGGCCGGCAGCTCAGGGAAGCTGTGGTCAGGTTCCGGGAGTGGCAAGCCCAGAACCCCGACTGGTTTGAACGTGAGAACCTCTGCTTAGCAGATGACCAAGATCTCCCATCCCTGGAGGAAGACGTGTTTGAAGACCCGCTGCTGCCACCAGGAGGAAGAATTGTCAAACAGCAGCCCCTGGTGCGGGAGCCCCCTTCTGGAGGCTGCCTTGTGGTAGATGTCTCTGTCCGTGAGGATGAAAGTGGAATGGCAAAGCTGGTTCCCCAACTGCGGCCGCAGAGAGAGCTGGAGGCTCAGACCCTCCAAACCACGGTGCTGCCTGCAGAACAGGTCCCTGCAGCTCGCGTGGTGGAACCTGTCCACCTTCCGGATGGCAGTGGAGCAGCTACCCAGCTGACCCTGGCCGAGGACAGCGAGGCCTGCCCCCTGCTGGGGGTGCGGAGGAACAGCATCCTCTGCCTTCCCGCGGACGAGCCGCCTCTCTGTAGCACTCCCACGTTATCACCCGACCGCCTCCACAGTGAGGCGAGAGAGCAGCTAGAAAGCCTGATGCTGTCGCTGCTGCAGCGGAGCCTGAGCGGACAGGCCCCGGAGAGCTGGGCCAGGCCCGCCGCGGCCCTCAAGGACTGCACACCCTCCGAGGAGGAGCAGCGGCAGTCCGTGCAGTCCGACCAGGGCTACATCTCCAGAAGCTCCCCGCAGCCCCCGGACTGGCTCACAGACGAGGAAGAGCTGGACCTGGGCGAGTCAGCCGAGCCTCTCTCTCCTGCCGTCCTGCAGAACCTGAGGAACCTCCAGCGGCAGCTCTTCTTCCAGGAGCTTGAGAAGAACCCCGGACGGGACAGCTTGGAACCATGGAGACCAGCCACAGAAGAGCAGGCTCCGTCCTAGGGCCCCTGGATCCCGGGGTGCTTAGGAGGATGTATGTTGTACTGTCGTGTGCTTATATGTGTGGAAAGCGGAAAGCGCCTGCTTTGAAATGTGGCTATCTAAGTCTGGCATAGTGTTGTGTCCCTGAAGTCCCAGCTCCTGGGGACAGACTTGATGATCTCCTGGACCCAGGGGTTCAGGGCCAGGGTAAGCACCATAGCAAGACCTCAGAAGAATAACATAGACATCTTGATTCTGATCCCTAGACTCTCCCCTTTACATATGTCTATGTGGTCATCATGGCACAAGAGTCCACAACCCATTTTCAGAGCCAAATGGTCATTCACCCCTTGAGCATGCATTCTGTGCCTACTATACATCAGGCATTTGGGATTCAAAAAGAAGTTACGTGACACAGCCTCGGCCATGTAAAATCCAGAAAGAATGCACCAAGCAAGGTGGCACGCACCTTTGATCCCAGCACTCGGGAGGCAGAGGCAGGAGGATCTCTGTGTGTTCAAGGCCAGCCTAGTCTACAAAGTGAGTTCAGGACAGCCAGGGCTCTGTTACACACAAAAACCCCATCTCAAAATAAATAAGTAAAGACCAAATCTAGTCAGGATGAAAAATTAACCAGGATGATAATTTTAGACGTGAGGCTCAATAGAGGGCTGCTTCCCCGGACTGCAAAAAACCCCAAGAGCCTGGGGGCGTGAGGTCTGGGCAAGGGGAAGCTGCTTTCCTGGGAGAGGAGCAGCCTGTGGACTGTTCTGAAGGAGCCGGAGCTCGGGGGAGAGAGCTTCGTGGAGCTAGGCTGGGAGCAGCTGCGGCTCCGTTCCTAAGTGGATCTGCTGCCCTGTGGGGGAGGAAACTGCATGCCAGATATGCTCAGAAGCCTCCTCAGATCAGATTTTTAGAAAGTCGGGATAGAAATGGGTGATGCGAAGCCCGAGAAGCAGAGAGTGTGAGATCCTGAGCGCAAGCGCCAGCTGCCAGGCCGGGGGAGGACTGTGGCACGTGACTGCATAGGCTGCAGCCACCCACCTGATCCCAGCAGCGTGGGAGCCTGCGGTCCCTCAGCTCCACCTCAGGGTGCAGGGATGGAGTAAAGTAAGGGGTAGGGGGTGGGGGTCGCAGGACTGTGGAGAAGCGGCAGGCCCTCCAGGGTCAGAGGAAACTGCCTAAGGTGTGAGGAGAGGTTGTTTGAGGTTGCTGGGCGCCCTCTTGAGGCAGAAAGCAGGCTCGCGCCTTGGATCCCAGAGCATGCGCAAGTATGCATGCCCTGGCGCCCAGGGCAACCCGCTGCCAACTTTTCAGGCTTCGGTGGGAAAAGGACCGTGAAACGCTGTGGGGAAAGAAGAGACAGTGATTGTGTGTGTGCATATGTGTTTACAATAATAAAGTTGTTATGTTGGTAAGAGTGCATAGTTGTTAGAGAATCACCTTGTACCATAGGTCAAGGAGTTCCTACTTACAGACAAATCTTGCCTAGCATTAACAAGCCCTTGAGGTTCAAGTCTCAAACAGTGCAGCTCATATCCAACCCCGCAGCAGCTAAGGGCTGGGTGAGAGAAAGCAAGCCCTGCCCACCCACCAGCCTTTTCCAGCTGTATCTTCTCAGAAGTTCTGGCAGTGAGGGTCTTGGTGCCTGGATACCAGTCAAGCCTGTGACGCCGCCCCTCCATCTTCATATATTGACTAAACACCAAGGGGTCCTCTCAGCAGCGAATGAATCGGGCCTCATGAGCACAGAGCTGGCTCCCAACAGCGTCCTCTCCAGCCTGGCCCAGTGCTCACAACCCTCAGCTCCCAGCTGCTGCCCATTAGACCGTATCAGTAAACTGAACCTTCTGACCCCTGAGGCCTTTCTGAGACATTCACACATCGTATGGTTTACAGTGGACCCCGTGTAATTGAGTGGGTGGCTTGGTATATTCAGAGTTCAGTGACCGTCAGTATAATTGGCTTTAGAGCACTTCTGTTACCTCAGAAAGAAACTTGGTACTTCTAACCACGGCCCCTACCTCCTCAGCCCTGGGCAGCACCAGGTCTGCTTTCTCTCCTAGACATGTCTGCTCTAGATTTTCCATACAGTGGAATCAGAATTCTCCAGGCTCTAAATATGTATAGCAGGCCTGGACAGACTTAGGAAGAAATGAAAATGTGCCCTCATTTTGTCCTGTAAATGTTTTCTGTATATATACATTTTGCCTGTAAGATTTATCCACAGGCGTGAGAAAAGAACCATCTTGGCATATGTCACCTAATTTAAAATTTTTTAAGTTCTTTTGTTTAATGTGTGGTGGGGGAAGGGCACGTGCAAGTGCCGTGGTATGCCTGCGGAGGTCAGAGAACACTGTGGGGACAGTTCTCTTTCCATCATGAGGTCCAAGAAAGTGAACTCAGGCACCCTGGCATAGCAGCAAGTGCCTTTACCCTGGGAGGAGCCATCTTGCTGGTCCACTCCATTTCATTTTTTGTTTGTTTGTTTTGTTTTTCAGAACAGGTTTTCTCTGTAAAACCTGGCCGGCCTTGAACTCACAGAGATCCACCTGCCTCTGCTGGAATTAAAGGTGTACACCACCACCTTACTCCCCCCCCCTTTCATTTCATTCTTAACATATCCCTTCAACCTCCATGGCTCCTGCTTTTATTGCTGTTGTGTATGTTTAAACATATTTATTTGATGTATACATCTGTATACCACGTGTATGCCTGGTGCTTGAGGAGGCCAGAAGAGGGTATCAGTTGTTCCCTATGACTCCCTGTTGCTGGGACTTGAGCCTTGAGAGCATCCAGCTAAGATGCTGGATGGATCCAGCTCTTAACTTTGAGCCATCTCTCCGGTCTCTACTTTTTTTTTGGGGGGGGGTGAAACCCCAATGGTCTTCATGAGATTCAATAGTCTCCTTCCTGTTTTTCTGTTTTTGTTTGCTTTTAAACAAACCTGACTGGCACCCTGTGCTTCCGGCTGAGGAAAGAGTGACATCATAGGGAAGGATGTTCAGATGGTTTCTTGCTGGGCACATCCCTGTAATCCCAGGCACTTTGGAGACTGAGGCAGGAGGATTCCTTGACCTGGGGTGATTGAAACCAGCCTGAGCAGTACAGTGAGAGCCTGAGTCACACAGGTAGAGTTGTCACTCCTGCCTTTCGCCCTGGTAAGCTACTCCCCAAGTGAAAGAGAGCTAGCACAACTGGGAGGTTTCTCTGTAAAGAACCAGACCCCAGGCCACAGTCCACAGCCTCCCCGAATTGCAAATACTTTGCTAAGGTGTGCCCATAACACCAGTGCCAACCTACAAAACGATGACAAATGTCACCGTGACATTTAAGAATTCAGTGAGGAAATCAGGACAGAAATGGTCTTAAACCACACAGGAAGCTTGTCACAAGTCTCAAGCTTTTATTTTCAGAACAGAGTCTGGTTTTATTTTTAAAAAGAGAGAGAGAAAAAAAATGTGATAAACGCTAGTGAGGTGCCGAGTCTCTGTTACTTCTGGGCTTGAGTTCCCACCTCTGCACCCCACACACGCGGCCCAGTTCCCAGGGCACTTTTAACAGGAATAGTCTTGGTTGGACACCCGTTTCCTTGGGAGGCTGAAGAGGGCTACCTAAGCCCCGAAATTCTAGGCCAGCCCTGGGAACATAATGAGACCCACTCACACACTCGAAGAAAAATTTAAAAGGTGAGGTGCAAGTCTTCAGAGAGAGCACAGTCTTTCGACTGATCACAACTGAGTGTTAAGGCCGTAGCTCAGCAGGCTGACTAGCATTCGCCAAGCATGCCCTGGGTTCAATGCCCAGCACTGCAAAGCAATTAACTCATTTTTAAAAACAGGTACCATTTGGAGCTCAGGTAATAGGTCCTCCCCTTCCATGCTCAAAGGCTAGAAGCAGGCAGGGCTAAATTCTGAGCCCAGGCTTCTCTTCCATGATCCATTCCCTGGCACAAGCCTCAGGACCCTGCATTATTCTGGTCATGACATCTTGAGGACATCTATCTACAGATTAGCCTAGAAAGCAAGAGAAAAAGAATAATAGGCCTTAAGGATCATGTGTGAATGGAACAGGGGAATGTGTGACCCAAAGTAAATACAATAGAAGGAAGGGGCCAGCCCCTGAGCACAGCAGACTCACAGAAGGCAGAAGAGAATGCTGGAGATGTCCTGGGCCCTCACTGGGCCCCCAGCAGTCCTGGCCTCTGGCACAAGTGTGACCAAGTCTCTTGATGTAACAGGGAGACGGCAACCTTCCATCCTGAGTCCAGCGGCCGCGCCCCTGCCTCACACAGCAGTCACACAGCCGAGGCAGGGCCAGCCAAACAGTAGAAAGAGGGTGGGTTGGGGGCCAGCCAGAGCTGGCCATGGCTCAGACAGAATTCCTTTTCACAGTCATCGGAATTAGGTAGCAAGAAACGCAGCAAAGCTGGAGGACAGACACGCAACACTGAGGCAGCTAGCCTCAGGCCCGGGACCTTGTCAGAAGTGGAGTCAGCCAGGACGAGGAGAAAAGGCAGGTGTTTTGTGACAAGAGGCAGGCACCAGGAGCACAGAGGGCACCGACTGTAGGCATCCTCCGCGTGGCACACTCCAAGAGCTGGGCAGGCCCACCAGTGTGCCAGCCTCTCATGCTTCCGTCCACATAGATACCCTCAGCCCATAACCCTGGGCAGTTGAGAACGAGGGGCCCTGTGCAGCCCCTGGTTCTCAGAAGCTCCTAAGGGATGAGGGACTTGGGCCTGGCTGCTGAGTAAGTAGCCAGCGGCTTGGCACGTTGAGCCTGCCCCGGTGCTTTGAGCTTGAGAGGGGGCTGGCATCAGCGGACCCTGTGATGCCTGTGCCCCAACCTGGCTGGCAAACCTCCCTTCAGCCCTCCCAGCCTACGGCCAGGCACAGTGCAGAAGCGGAGCCATCCTCAGGTAGGCCCTGGATAGCTCCTCTCCTGTCTGCCTTTAAGGCAGCATTGTGACCAGAGCTCGCAAGCCCCAAACTCAAAGAACACCACCCTGGAAAGGTAACTGAGGCCTAGAAACTAAAAATGACATGGTATTCAAATCTCTCAAGTAACGCACAGAACTATAGATCATGTTTTCTGGTCCCTTGTCGAGGTTCCTTATACCACATAAAATTCCCAAAACAGAAGAAAGGAGGGGAACCAAAATTCTTAAGGTCTCCTCCTCCCCCAATCTTACTGTGGGGATGTGTATATCCTGGCCTTGCTCCCTAACCTCTGATCCTTGACTCCTCACAGAATACTTATCCTGCCTTAGAGACTCCAAGAATGACATCCCTTGTCAAGACTAGAGTAGCCAACCCTGATTTCCCTTGAGGGACAATCCTAAGGAGAGCCTCGCCAGGACCCTGTGGGGGAAGGCTTAGCAGGAGGCTCCGCATGTGCCTGCTCCCTGATGAGACCTGCAGCAGAGGAGAGATGAAAGGTCAGCACGCCCTCCACTCTACACCAGGCTTTCTGAAGGAGCAGGTGACCCTCCCCAGGGTCCCTGAGAGGCCCGACCTCCAGACATTTGAACCCACTAAAGCAGCTGCTCCCTAAACCTGGATCCAACCC
Source organism: Rhombomys opimus (assembly GCA_010120015.1). NCBI lineage: Eukaryota > Metazoa > Chordata > Mammalia > Rodentia > Muridae > Rhombomys > Rhombomys opimus. Next base: position 2,054,950 of record REGO01000225.1, read on the forward strand.
AACCAGTACCAACACGGGAAGGGTAAGAATTCTGGTGTGGAGGGAGGAACCAAAGGAGAGCAAGCCAATGGCTGACACTCCACAGACCCTGTAATATCTGGTATCAAACCCCAAAGGGATCCAGTGGCCCCTGTTGAATGCAACTTCTGAGTGTTTCATTTTCTTTCTTTTGCAAGCAGCATCAGTGTGTGATGCAACGAGAATGGAAAGCACAGAGGTAGGAATATGCGCCCACCCAAGAAAGGGTGTTGTTTGGTCCTTACAGCATAGGCCCTCTCCTCTCGAAGCTGAGCAGAGAGGAAGGGGAGTGAGGAAGGCCCTGGGTGAGCTTCTCCCTTGGAGTACCGCAACTGAGCAACTCCTGGGCTCCGTGGTCAGAAGTTCAGGCAGGAAGGGATGGTGGCCAAAATGTGGTCTGCAGCAAGGCCTCCCTAGATCTCCTCCCACGGCCAAGGGCATGGGGCTGACACCCCAAAACACCACACACACACACACACACACACACACACACACACACACACTTCCTCTACCAAAGCCCACCACTCCTGCGCTTTCCTCCATTCTCAACCACGGGAACAGGAACCAGGATGAAGGCAAGAAAAACAGGTGGCACGTTTATCCAGGGAAGACTACAGAGAGGAACCATGGTGAACATGGACCCTCCTCCACCACGATATATTGCTCGTCTTGCTCCAAGTAGTCTCTCCCCGTGGGAAGAATTCACTGACCTTCGACCTTATCAACGGTTACCTCTTCTAAACGCAGTCAAGGGGGCCAGAAACGCTAAAGCCAAGATCAGGGGCCCTGCCCTTCCCCTGTTCAATTCTGAGAGGCCACAGCTAGGGTGTTGACGTAGCCGTGAGGGCCCCCTTCGTTTTCCAAGTGGCCCCGCTGGGAGCCTCCCTGAGGTGGCAGTGGCGGAGGTGGCGGTGGGGCGGACGGGGGAGCACCGTAGCTGCCTCTGGCCCGACTCGGGGAAACCCAACTCCCACGGTCCCAGCAGCCCTCCAGGGCTTCCAGGCCACGGCAGCCGAGGAAGAAGAGGTTCTTGAGCATGAAGACCGACAGCGGCTGCTGGTAGCTCACCACCAGGAGGCTGCGCAGCGCCAGCAAGGGCACGTCCACCAGGCAGCCGCCCAGCAGGCGCAAGAGGCGGCTGCAGCTGCCGGGCCCGGAGGCCTGGCCCCAGGCCGGGGCGGCGGCCACGGCGGCGGCGTTGAGCTCGTACAGCCAGAGGACTGGGGAGGCCAGCGTGAGGAAGTAGACGGCGATGAGCAGGTAGCGCAGGTGCGCGGGGAGCGGCACGCGGCCGTCCAGCATCAGCTCCACCAGCGTGAAGCTGTCCAGCAGGTCCAGGCACGTGCCCAGGAAGCAGCCCGCGGCCCGGTGCCGCTGCGGCTGCAGGAGCAGGGGGCCCGCCGAGGCCGGGGGGGCGCCCGCCTCGCTGATGGCGCGCACCAGGCTGTAGAGCAGGGGCAGCGAGAGCGCCATGGTGAGGCGGAAGCCCGTGGTGCCGAAGGGCGCGCGCAGCTCGATGAGGTCCAGGATGGACGTGCCCAGGATGAGCACCACCTTGGGGGTGAAGGCGATGGAGTAGATGAGCCAGGCCAGGTAGGCGAAGGCGAACTCGCCCGCCGCCCCGGCCGCCCCCGGCCCGGCTCCCGGGCCGCCCGAACCTCCTCGGCCCCCGCGGGCCTTGGCCCCGGCCCCCGCCGCCGCCGCCGCCGCCGAGGACAGGTGCAGGGGAGGAGCCGAGTGGTGGTGGAGCTGGTGGTGGTTGTGCGCGCCGCCGCCCGCCGGGCCCCCCCGACGGCCCCGGCTGTTCTTGGCGAAGAAGATGGCCCAGCCCGCCACCACCACCAGGTCGGTGGCGATCCAGGAGCACCAGTACAGGTCGGTGACGGCGATGAGGTACAGGTCCAGCAGCCCGCCCTGCGCCAGCAGCAGCACCACAGACAGCGCCTGGTAGCCCCAGCGGCCGCCGGGAGCCGCCGAGCAGCCGCGGCGCCGGCCCCTGCGGCCCGAGCGAGCCGGGCGGCCGCCGCCACCGCCGCAGCAGCAGCAGCAGGAAGAGGCGCCGCCGCCGCCGGTCCCCGCGCTTCCCGCCGCCGCCGCCGCCGCCGAGCGGCTCCCGGGGCCCCCGACGGCCGCCGAGCCCGCGCCGAAGTCCGCGGCGGTCATGCCGCAGGAGGAGGAGGAGGAGGAGGTGGGCGTGGAGGTGGAGGCGGCGGCGGGCGCGGCGGGGGCGCCCCCCTGGCCCGGGGCAGCCGGGAGCGCGGCGGCGGCGGCCACCAGCGGCTTGCTGATGCTGACGCTCTCGTCGTCGTCCTCCCGCTCGGCGCCCGTGCTGCTGCTCGGGGACCCGCCGCCGCCCCCGCCGCGTCCGCCGCGCCCGCCGCCGCCCCCCCCGCGCCCGGGGCTGCTGCTGCTGCTGCTGCTGCTGTCGCCCGAGCCCCTCCGGCCGCGGGGGGGGGCCCCCCGGAGGAAGAGGGGCTGCAGCCGGCCGGCGGCGGGGGGCGGCGGGAAGGGGGCGGGCGCGGACGGGAGCGCGCGGGGGGGGCCCGGCGCCGGGTGCATTGTCCTCGGAGGGGCTCCCGGGGCCGCTCGGCCGCTCGCTCGCTCGCTCGCTCGCTCTCTCTCCCCCCGCCGACCTCCGGCGGAGGGGGGTTGGGGGGGAGGGGACCCGGGCCAGACGCTGCCGCCTCCTCGCCAGCTGCTGGGACTCGCGCCCGGCTCGGGCGGCGGCGGGATCCGGACCGGAGCGGCCGCCCTGGGCGAGCGGAGCCGCGGGCGGCTGGGCTTCGGGGGAGCCGAGCGGCCCGCCGGGACCCGAGAGGCGGGGGCGGGGAGCGAGCCCAGCAGGCAGGGGAAGGAGCTGGCAGCGGGGAAACCAGGACTGGATTCGAGGGGGAGAGGAGGCGAGAACAGAGGGGGAGAAAGCCTGGCTGGCTGGATCGGCGGGAAGGAAAGGAGGGCGAGCATAGACGCCCGAGCGAGCGGAGAGCGCTTCGGGCCGGGCAGGACCCGAGCACAGCGTTCCCGAAGCCGCCGGCTCCGCAAGCCCTCAGGGTTGAACTTGACATGCTGGGTGGCCTTGGACTCGGTGGAGACGCACCTTCGCGCCTCAGAGCACCCTGCTCTGCCCTTGGTCTGCACTGTGCCTGCAGGAGGAAGCACAGGCCAGCTTTCCCCTCTGTGTGCCGTCGGCCTGTATTTCCTCCCGTAAGGCCCTGAGAGTCAATGGAAGTGATTAAAAAGTAAAATAAAATTAAAAAAAAAAAAAGAACCAGGAAGAGACTGGGGACGTTGAGTCTCAATTGGTAGAATGACCCTGCTTTGCGTACATTCAGTCCTGGGTTTCACCCCATCACCCCAAACCAAACCAACCAAACACACACACACAAACCCCCAAATTCTATTGTTCAGAAGGAGCACCCCCAAACAAACACTATGTATTCATGCACCCGAAACTGTCTTCCCCAGGAAGATCTCAGTTTCCAGTAGATGAAAAATCTCCTTGAATATAATTGCTGAGAAGAGAGCCTAGGAAAAAGGGGGCTGCACCTACCACGGCCTAGTCCTGGGGTAGGCGGAAGCCGGGGCCAAGGCTTGAAGGGCTCTGGAGACAACCTGGCTGGGGCGGTTCAGAGAGTGGCCTTTGCTTACGTGGCCAAGCTCGTCTTTAGTACCCTCAAAGATTTTTACCTGGCGAGCATGAAGTTCCTCATCAAACTAGACGCGATGGCCCACATCTGTGATCCCATATCTGAGGAGGCAGAGCAGGAGGATCAGAAGTTAAGGCCATCTTCCACTACATAACACATTTGAGGCCAGCTTGGCCTACTTGAGACCCTGTCACAAAAACAAACAAAAAATTAAGATGAGATGAAACAGCAGGAAACTGGGTCTATCAAGAAGGAAAACAGATCTTTGGAGGTAGGGAAGCCTCAAGGCCAGCCTGGACGGTTCCGTTGGCTGAGTCCTCCCAGGGGCTGCCTCCCCCACCCCACTAGGAGCCCTGCGGGGCAGGAGGTAAAATGCTGCCCTCAGGGGTGAGAGAAGAAAACTACTATAGAATTTGGGGGTTCTGTGTAATTCCTCCCCCAGCCCATAGGAGCAAGTCAGTCGGGAGCATGTCTGTGCCTTCCTCCTCCTCTTCGGACTGGATGCCCCCAGCCCCGGTTTCACTGCCTCAAAACTGCTGCCGCTGTTGTCTGCCAGGGTGGGATTACCATACTGCTGGCCAAAACCTCCTCCTTGTCTGCTTTTGTTGTTATTGTTGGTTGATTGGTTCTGCTTTACTTTTCGGAGACAGGGTTTCTCTGTGTAGCCCTAGTTGTCCTGGATTTCACTCTGTAGACCAGGCTGGCCTCAAATTTACGGAGACCTGCCTGCCTCTGCTTCCCAAGTGCTGGGATTTAAAGGTGTTTGCCACAGCATTCAGCAAAAACAAAAATTTCAAGGAAGAATCCACTTCAGCCGAGGCTGCCTTTTCTAGCTTCTTGGAGGTCAGTCTGGACAAATCCACATAAAGTTCAGACCTTAAGACTTAAGTCCGGCACAGACAACCTTTGAACGGTCCAGACAGCAGAGCAGGTGTAAGGATGGGAACCCACCCATGGCCCCAGCTCCACCACACAGCCTGTGGGAACTGAGGCCAACCAGCTCACCAGCCTGAGCTTCACACTGGTCTATAAAAAGGGACCATCGCTCACTTTAATGAAATGCTGTGTGAGAGACCGTGTGTGTAAGTGGCTGGGCCCAGTGCTGGCTCAGCGTGTAGACTCGTTAAAGAAGCTGGTGTTCAGTTACCCAGTCCGCACTCGGCCTCCCAGGGGGCACTTACTCATAGCACGGGCCGCTGGTGACTGCCATTTGAACTAGGTTCCTTCTCAAGCCAGAAGTCAGAGGTCTTCTCCCCCGAAGCTCTACCCTTCAGCTGGTTCAGGGGAGCAAAACCTGCTACACTGAACCTAGTCTCCATAGGTCTCACGGTGCCAAGGCCACACACTTGGGGCAGAGTGGAAATGACAGCTTCAAAGATGCAAATCCTGCCAGGTCCAGCAGATGTCTGGGTTGAGCTAGGCCAGGTAGAAAAGGGGTTTGGGGACTTGCCAGCTTCTAATGGGAGCGATTACAGCCAGTTTCCTAGTCTCCCCCAGGGAAAACGCCAGCAGTGAACACGGAAGCCGGCCTGAGCTTCCGTCGTAAGTCAGTGAAGTGGCTGAAGAGGAGGTAAAAGCAGCTGAAAAAGGCTGCAAACAATGAAAAAGCACTGGGACTCCTGAGAACAGGAGAGAACCAGTCTCCCCGCCGCTGCGCCCCTGCCTTAGACCCACCCATCAGGCTGAACCCTCTCGTTCACTGGGACCAGATAATTGCGCTTTAGCTGTCTTCTGAAGTGTACCATCAGGCAGTGGGGTTAACGTTCATTTATTTAAGATTAATTTATTTAGTATAGGCGTGTCATCTGCGTGCACGATTGCCATTGCACACCAGAAAGGCGGAGGACAGCTGCCACGTGGGTGCTGGGAATTGAACTCAGGACCTCTGCCAGAACAGCCAGTGCTCTTAGCCACTGAGCCATCTCTCCAGCCTAACAGTTCTTTGTTTGTTTTGTGAGACAAGGTTTCTCAAGCCGGGCACTGTGGCGCTGGCCTGTAATCCCAGCACTGTGCTCTGTGCACCACGTGTGTGCCTCGTGCCTGCAGCGGCCAGAAGAGCGTTAGATCCCAGGGGACTGGAGTCACAGGTGGTGGTGAGCCATCGCTTGGATGCAGGGAATCCAATCTGGATCCTCTGGGAAAGGAGCCAGGATTCATAAGTAACGAGCCATCGTCTCTCCAGCCCCCACAAAGAGTTGCTTTTCCGTCAGAGGTCCTTAAGCTGAATTTCCTGTAGACCCCAGACCCTGAGGGACAAGTACACCAACCATCAGGGTAAGACAGGGTAACCACCATGGAATAAGCTGGTGACCATAATACTGGTCGCCTCTCATCTCTCCTCTCTTTAGATTTCCAGGCTTCTGCACCCACTCACACACACACACACACACACACACAAGTGGGTGGGTGGGGGGAATCAATTCTAAACATCTGAAAAGGATCTAGAAAAGGAAACACAGGTGCTGGGCATGGTGGTGCACGCCTTTAATCCGAGCACTTGGGAGGCAGAGACAGGCAGATCTGTGTGAGTCGGAGGCCAGCCTGATCTACAGATAGACTTCCAAGACAGCCTGGGCTACACAGAGAAACCCTGTCTCGAAAAACCAAACAAAAACTGAAAAAGAAAGAAAGAAAGAAACAAACACACAGTCACGGTGCTTCTTATAAGCGTGTGGGGGTCTGAGTAAACCTTCCACACAGCACCTGGAAACACAATGAACTCGACCTATCCACGTCATATTGCTGATGAAGGCATGCGGGTTAAGCAGACTCCTGCTGGTCAGCCTGGCTGCCAGTTCTCTTCACAAACCCAGATGTCAGCAGCCCACAGGCTCGGGGGGAGGGGTCAGTCAAAGCTGTTTCCCCAAGCACTCCTCACACACTAGACACTGGATAGAGTTCCTCTGGCACTTTATCTAACACTCCGAACTACAAAGCCAAAGGCTCATGGCCTCCCAAGGAACAAGAGACAAACCGGCAGGTGGACGAGGCCTGTCCAGCTCGGCAGTGGAGGAGGAGGGTTCAGTGGGGCGGGGCAGCCTTTCCTTGCACTAACCATGGCCCTGTTCCCCGCTGGTTCATCTCTGCTTAGACTCTACCTCTCACCCTTAGAGAGAGAATAAAGGTCAGCTTCAAAGGGAGCTGTCAGAGCACTGAGGAGTCCACAGAGGCCCCTCGTGTGAACAGGAGATGAGAAGAGACAAGCGGAGTCCGCCGGTTCTCAGTCACAGTCAGCAGACAGGTTTCCCAGAAAGAGCAGACCTAGCAGGAGGGCGGGACCGAAGCAGGCGCCCGTGCAGACTCAGCTTCCTTGAGGACTTGAAGCTTTGGAGCTACTCAGCACTCTGAGAGAACAGATCAAAGCTTGGGTGTACCCCAGCTGCCTCATGGCGATGCCACCACCCACCGGGACACGCCTCAGCCCCTGAGCTAGGTGCCCAGGGCTCCACAGATTTTTTTCCTAAGAGTTTCTGAGCAGGGAAGTCTGAGCACTTATCACTGGGTGGTAGACTAAGTGATGCACCGTCCTGAGCCCTGAGTCAGGAGCCGGGAAGTAAGGCCTGACTATGAGAGCTGTTCTGAAGAAGACGTTGGCAGGAAGCTGGGGTTGGGATGGGGGCTGTGGGTAGACAGTATCCCAGAAGCAGGCCGCCGGGTCTCTCTGAGGAACGGCTGCTGGCTGGTGAGCTCCCTATTAGAGAAATGTCCATTTTAGCAAAAAGAGCTAAGAAAAACATAGCAACCTTTTAATGTATAGTTAATCTGATGAGAATCAAGGCATATTTTTTGTTTTGTTTTTTTGTTTGTTTGTTTGTTTGTTTTGTTTTGAAACAGTGCCTCACTTTGTATCCCTGGCTGTCCTGGAACTCATCATGTAGACCAGGTTAGCCTTTAACTCACAGAGATCCTGCCTCTGTGTCCCAGGCTCTGGGATGAAAAGTGTGTGCCAGCCTGCTGGATCTTTTCGTGGTTATTGATGTGTGTGGTACAGGAGACAGAACCCCAGGGCCTCACACAGGCTAGGCCAGCATCCTAGCACAGAGTTATCTCCAACTTGTCTGTGTACACATGCGTGAATGTGCCCCAGAGGCCAGAAGAGGGCATCTGAGTCCCTGGGACAGGAGTTTCAGCCATTGAGCTGCTCTGTGGTGAATTGCCGCATTTTCTGTTTTGGTTACTTATCTCAATGCTATGATTAAAACACCTTTTGTTTTGTTTTGGATTCGCTTGGTTTTTTTTGAGACAGGGTTTCTCTGTTTGTACCCCTGGCTGTCCTGGAACTCCCTCTGTAGACCAGGCTGGCCTCGAACTCAGAGATCTCCCTGCCTCTGCCTCCCCAGTGCTGGGATTAAAGGCTTGTGCCACCACTGCCCAGCCATGATAAAAAGACCTAATGGATCCATTTAAGACAGGTTACTTTGGGCTCACTGTCTGAAGCGACACCATTCACAGTGTAGGAAGGCATGGTGTCAGGATACCCAGGCAGCTTGCCAGGCCTGCAGACAGCAGAAAGAGCTGGCTGCTGGCTCTTGTCTGACGTACTGCTTTTATTCAGTTCTGGGCTCCAGTCCACGCAATGGGGCCGCCCACATTCGGAGCCGGGCTCTCTGCCTCAGCTGAACCTCTCTGGAAGCACCCTCATAGACACACCCAGAGGCATGTCTCCCAGAGGCTCCAAATTCAGTCAAAGCGACAGTGAAAATTAACCTTCGTGGCCAGGAAATAAAATCAGCAAAAACAACAAATCTCGGGGAGGGAAAAACCTAAATTTCAGCATTTCCATATCATATATTTAAACTTTCCAGGACCCTGCCACCATGTGTGGTTTTTCTGGGGACACACAGTCTCATGTTCTCAGCCTTGTTGCAGACTTGATATCACATCCACAGATGTGATATCTGGAATGTCTAGTTTTCAACAAAGAATAGAAGACATGTAAAAACCAAACCACCAGGAAAGTATTTTCTGTACATTGCAAGAAAGCAGTTGATGGAAACTGGCTATGAGGAAGCCCAAATATTAAATTAAAACAGCTATTTTAAATGTTTTAAAAAGTTAAAGAAGCCAGGCAGTGGTGGCACAAGCCTGTAATCCCAGCACTCGGGGAGGCAGAGGCAGGCGGATCTCTGTGAATTTGAGGCCAGCCTGGTCTACAAAGTGAGTCCAGGACAGCCAAGGCTCCACAGAGAAACCCTGTCTCAAAAAACAAAAATAAATAAAAAGAAAATTTAAATTTTTTTTTTTAAAATTAAAGAAAATTCATTTATGAAATTAAAGGAAAGCAAGAGAACAATCTTCCACTAGTGGAACTCTTTGGGAAGAATTGGGAGGTGTGGTTGTTGGAGGAGGTATGTCTTGGGGGTGGCCTTTAAGGTTTCAAAAGACTTGAGTGGTTCCTAGCGTGTCCTCCCTCCTGCCTGCTTGTGGATCAAGCTGTGAGTGCTCCGCTGTTCCCCCTGCTGTGCCTTTGCCATGCCAGCATGGACTCTAACCCTCTGAAACCATCAGCCCAACCAAACACTTTCTTTTGTAAACTGCCTCGATCATGGTGTTTCGTCACAGCAATAGAAATGTAACTAAGACACCCACCCAGTTTGGGTGGCATCATTCCCTGGACTGGTCTCCTGGGCTGTGTAAAAAGGAGAATGTGGGCTGGGTGCAAGCATTCATTATTCTCTCTTCTGACTGTAGATGCAGTGTGACTGGATCCCTCAAGCTCCTGGTGCAGGAAGACTTCCCCACTTCGAAGGATGATGGATTATCACATCAAACTGTGAGGCAAGACAAACCCTTTCTCCTGTAGGCTGCTTCTGTTGGGGTATTTTATCACAGTGAGTATGTTTTTGTTTGTTCATTTGTTTGTTTTATTGAGACAGAGTTCTCTGTGCTGTTTTATCTCTCAATTGCTGGGGCTAAAGGCATGCCTGGCTCACACTGAGTATATATACTTTTTTCTCCCTCCTCCCCCAGACAGTGTTTCTCTGTGTAGCCTTGGCTGTCCTGGACCCGCTTTGTAGACCAGGCTGGCCTCAGACTCACAGAGATCTGCTTGCCTCTGCCTCCCAGAGTGCTGGGATCACAGGCGTGCACCACCGTGCCTAGCTCATATTGAGTATAAAGGCAGATTATCGAGGTTCAAATCCTGCTTCCACCACATAGAAGCTGATTAGCTACACTTCTCTGGAAGGCAAGAATCAAGAGTAAATACACAGCCGGAAGGTGGCGCACACCTGTAATCTCAGCACTCAGGAAGGCAGAGAGGCAGGCTGATCTCTGTGAGTTCAAGTCCAGCCTACAAAGGGACTCCAGGACAGCCAAGGCTGCATAGATAAATGTCTACAAAAACAGAAAGGAAAAAAAAAAACATATTAAAAGGGGATTAATTAGATTGGCTTGCATGGTCCAGTCTGAGTAGTCCAACAATGACCATCTTCAAACTGAGAAGCTGAGAACCTCCATCTTCGAAGGCAATGAAGACGGACAGGTGTTTCTGAACCTCAGCAGTCAGTCTGGAACCTGAAGACTGAAGGATTCCTGGAGAACCACTTGGTCTTCACATTGGACAATAGAAAAGGCTTGGTTCTGTCATTGGTTGAGGGCGGCAGTGGCAGCAGGGTCAGTGAAACTCATCAGCAAGACATGAAGGCAAGCAGGCAAAAAAGCAAGTGTTCTCCTTGAACTTCCTTTTACTTGAGTGGCAGATGCCACTCACAATTAGGGTTGGTCTTCTGATTTTAAATAACCTAATCAAGGAAATCTTTCCCAGATGTGCCAAGAGGGTCTTGTGTTGTGTCAAACTGACCAAATTAACCATCACAGAAGCCAAGTGTGATGGCTGGTCTTGGCTGTCACTTTTACTGGAATTCAAGCCATTTAGGATCTCTAGATATGGCTGCGTCTCCAGAGAGGATTGACAGTTTGGGCAGTGCCTGAGAGTTGGGGTCAGGGGCTGCCTCTAATGAGGATGGTACCATCCAGTGGGGGGGGGGTGTGGAAAAGTTGTAAGAGGGAGCCAGCAGATGCGTTCAAGCTGCACTCCCCCTGAGCAAGTGTCTGCTGCTGCTGCCGTGGCCCACAAACATCAGGTTCTAGCTTCTGGGCCTACACAGGTGAACTAATCCAGCGACTCCCCAGGGGCTTCCAGGCCCCGCCCTTCCCTCCTTTTTAAGAAGATGAGCCCATTATTTTTTGGTTCATTTCATGCATCTGCAGTATCTTTCAACGACATATGATTCTTCACCATAATCCTTAATCACTACACAACCATAAGAAACCGCTTTAGAGTGGTTTCCGTTCTCCACAAATTTTGCAGAGACCTGTATATTGCCCCATTATTTTTTACTAATTTATTTTTATTTTGCGTGCTTTGGTGTTTTGCCTGCACGTATGTCTGTGTGAGGGTGTCAGATCTTGGAGTTACAGACAGTTGTGAGCTGCCATGTGGGTGCTGGGAATTGAACCCAGGTCCTCTGGAAGAGAAGTCGGTGCTCTTAACCACTGAGCCATCTCTCCAGCCCTTGCCCCAGTTCCTTGCTATCAGTTAGGTTGATTTGGGGCTCAGTACATAGGGCCTCCACTAATTTGACATGCACTGTGTATTAGTAAAGTGTTCTCTAGAGGAACAGAACTGATAAAATAAACACACACACACACAGTATTTACTAGAGTGGCTTACAGGCTGTGGGCCAGGTAGTCCCACAATGGCTGTCTACCAACAAAGTCCAAGAATCCAGTAGTTGCTGGATATCCCAGCTGGTCTTTGGTATATCCTAGAATGCCAAAGAAGTAGGTTCTAATGCCAGTGAAGGAATGGACTCGTAAGCAGGGCAAGGGCAGTCAGGCTGTGTTAGTTTGAATGTAATTGACCCTCATAGGCCCATAGGGAGTGGCACTCTTAGGAGGTGTGGCTTGTTGGAGGAAGTGTGTCATTGTGGAGACCAACTTCGAGGTCTTTTATATGCTCAAGCCACACCCAGTTGCTCAGTCTCCTCCTGCTGCCTGGGGATCAGGACGTTGGGCTGGTATGGGCCCTCCAGCACCATCTCTGCCTGCAGGCTGCCATGCTTCCTACCACGATGATAATGGACTGGACCTCTTAACTGTAAGCCAGCCCCAGCTAAATGTTTTCCTTTGTTGTTGGCATTTGCTTTTTAAAAACTCTTTTATTTACATTTCTTTTATCTTTTTTCTCCCTACTCCACCCCAACCCCTTCCAACATCCCAACACCGGGTAGGAGAGAGAAAGGGTTAGTGGTAGAGGGGGCTCAGTTCTCTTTCTTAGCTGCTTCCTGCTGGTTTGGGTCATTAGGCTCCAAAGAGCCAATCTAATCCTCCTTTCAGGAGATCTCCAACTTCTTGTCTCACAACAGCAACCAGGGGCCGCAGTGGGGAGGCAGAAGCAGCTTTGTTCTTTCTCTGATCTCCACTCTCTGGGCTCTGGCATTTACTCTCTCGCCAGAGTCCTCAGATTTAAACCATCTACAGCTGGCAAAGAGCTCTTCTCAGAGCCCACAGGAGGCCAATAGTCTGCTGCTGTGGACCATCTGAATCAGTCCCACATCCCACACCTGGGACCAAAACAAAAACATGTTTCTATCCACACCACTTTATAAGTGTTGCCATGGTCTCTTCACAGCAATAAACCCTAAGACACAGGCCAGCAGAACTTGGTGGCACACGCCTTTAATCCCAGCACTTGGGAGGCAGACAAATGCCTGGTTTACAAAGCAAGTTCCAGGACAGCCAGGGCTACACTGAGAAACGCTGTCTCAAAAAAATCAAACCAACCAGCCAAACAAACAAAAGACATAGGCCAAGAGCCAAAGCTTCCTTCTTCCACGTCCTTTTATAGACTAGAAGGTTGAGCCAGATCAAAGGCAGACCTTCCCACCTCAAACATGCGTCTTTCCACTTCAAAGATTTCTTTTTTTGGCTTTTTGAGGCAGTGTTTCTCCATGTTGTCCTGACTGTCCTGGAACTCATTCTGTCGATCAGGCTGACCTGGAGCTCAAAGATTCACCTGCCTCTGCCTCCTGAGTGCTGGGATTAAAGGTGTGTGTTACCACAGGAATCCAGGTCAATGATTTAATTAAGAAAAATTCCTCACAGGTTGTGGTAGTTCGAATAGGAATGGCCCCTACAGACTCAGGTGTTTGAATGCGCAATATAAGGAATGGCGATATTAGGGGGTGTGGCTTTGTTGGAGTAGGTGTGGCTGGGCTTTGAGGTTTTATATACTCCATCGAGGCCCAGTGTGACACTTTCGCTTCCTGTTGCCTGCCAGTCCAGATGCGAAACTCTCAGCTCCTTCTCCAGCATCATGTCTGCCCGAACCCTGCCATGCTTCCCACCAAGATGAGACTGGACTAAACTTCTGAAACGGTAAGCCAGCCCCAGTTAAATGTTTTCCTTTATAAGAGTTGCTGTGGTCATGGTGTCTCTTCACAGCAATAGAAGCCCTGACTAAAACACAGGTGTGCCCAGCCGCTTGGGTTTTAGTTAACTCCAGATGAAGTCAAGTTAATAGCCAAGAATCATACACAGGCTCATAACAATCGAATGCAAGCATACAGAGATGGGCTTGGCACAAAATTCATCTAAAACCATGCTTCTACAACCAAAATAGGCTTAAGGTTCAACTTAATGTAAAGCTTGATTTGCTGGCTGACTAATGATAACCCCCTTCCCTCACCCCGGTCTATCTACTACTAGCTGTACAACCTGCTTGGTAGATGCCCAGCAGCAGCTGCTGGGTGAGTAAATAAGGAGGAAAGAGCAGAGAGATCAACAGACAAAGGGGAAGAGAGAATGTGCCCCGCTCTCCAGAAGGAGCACCCAAGGAACAGCACGGCTCTGCTGGGAGTGCTGGGAGTCGGAGCGGGGATGGAGTGTGGTAGCCATCCACTCTCCAAACAGAAAACGGTCCAGGCTTTGCAAACAAGAGTTGGAGGGACCTGGAGGCAAGTGCTGCCAACCCCCTGTCAACTTCCTCGAAGTCCACACTCCGAAACATCTTCCTGCCTCCGGGCCCCAGAAGCTGCCAAGAGGCCCACGCAGAGAAGCAGGCATCCGAGCAAGACCCACCTCAGCAGAGCAGAAAGCACTGGGAACTGACAGAATTAACACACACACAGGCGCGCACACACACACACACACAATTATTTTAGCTGAGGTATTTTAAAATTCCTCCCCCAAGGCAGCATAACGTTGCTACAGCAACCCTGGCTCTGTCCTGATTACCAGCATGCTCCCTGCACCCGCGTGAGGCAGTCCAGAGGGGTTCCTTAGCATCTCCAGGGGTCTGCCATCAGCGGACCACTCACAGAGCACCTCAGTGATCATGTCTGTTCACTGTGATGCCTCACACAAGTTTGGTCCCAGCGTTGGGGAGGAAGAGGCAAAAGATCGCTTGAGTTCAAGAGTTCAAGACCAGCCTAGACAACATCATGACACCCAGGGCCCCCAAAATAAAATATAAGCAAACTGTGGGTTCATTGCCTACCATGTATGATCCCGGTGGGGGGAGTGTCATGGGAGCCAGCTGTGGTGGTATATACTTACAGTCCTGTACTGGAGAGGTGAAGGCAGGCAGCCCAGGGATTCAAGGTTACCCTCCACTGTGAAGCAAGTCTGAAGCTAGCCTGACTACAAGACCCTATCTCAATACAAACAAAACAAAAGTGATGGAACCCTTGCCTAGCATGCACAAGGCCCCTCATCCCTCTTTTAGCAATGCAAAAGTAGCTTTTTGGTGTTGTTTTATGTAAGACAGGGTTTCTCTATGTAGCACTGGCTGTCCTGGAACTCACGTTTTGGACCAGGCTGGCCTCCAACTCACAGAGATCCTCCTGTCTCCACCTCTCAGGTGTTGGAATTAAAGGTATGAGCTATCACATCCAGCTTAAAAACAGTTTTTAAAAGGCTAGTGTACTATTCAAATTGATATATGGCCTTTTTTGCTTGGTTTTTTGTTTTGTTTTTGCTTTTCAACACAGCATTTCTGTGTAGCCCTGGATGTCCTTGAATTTACCCTGCTACCCAGTGTGGCCTTGAACTCACAAAGATCTGCCTCTGGGGTGCTGGGATTAAAGACATGTGCCACTGCCCCCGGCTGTTTCTGCTTTGATACACGGTCTACACAGCCCTTGGAGGCCTTCTGTTTTGTTGCTCCATCAAACATGCGCAGATCACATTTTCCTTTAGTTTGATATTGAGCAAATAAATGAAGGCAGTTGGTCAAGAGTTCAGGCTGCACTTCCCAGTTAGCTACCTTAGCCCCTCAGAGACAGGACTGGACCTGCTGCCCTTGACACAGATCCAGGTTAGTGTTCAGCATACACAGGCTGCCTTTCTGCACCCAGCCAGGAATCATGGATGATGTCTTTAGGAACACAAGCAAGAGAGAAGAAATGACCACTGCTACTACAACTGTCCCTGGCACCTCGCTGAAGGGTCTGGGCTACAGTCCAGGTGCCCTAATATTTGCACTCCAGAGAAGCTCAGCATGCCAGGCCCAAGGAGCAACTTCTGGCCTCCGGCTCCACTAGGCAATGCGTGGAGGAAGACAGAGGAAGCCCACAGCCTGGGAAGGTCTTAGGGAGTGCACAGACTGAGTTAGTTAGGAGGCTTGACTACAGGGGAAGTGCCTCTTTAAACAACAACAAAAAAACTCTGTTTGCCTGCACCTCTGTTTCTGCATCACATTTGCACGGTGCCTGTGGAGGCCAAGAGAGGGCACTGGATTCCCTGAGACTGGATTGCAGATGGTTCTGAGTCGCCGTGTGGCCCAGAACAAGGGTTCTTGACGGGAACAGCCAGAGCCCCTAACCACCAGGTCATTTCTCCAGACTGCCCCCTCTGCCTCTCTGTGGTGGGGCTTTTGATGGTTACCTCTCAAGAGTGCTACTGCTGCCAACGTCTTACCACTACCATGATGCTGAGTGCTGGCTGGCCAAACGGCAGGCCTTTATGCTTCTAAAATAACCAAATGGCTTCTGCCTTTGCACCTTCTTAGTAAGAGACAGAAGAGGCAAGAATTGCCTCTGTCTGGTGGGGCTTGTGAGGTGTCAAACCCTATGAACCCTGAGGCTGGTCAGACACACTGGGCCGGGGAGATGGCTCAGCGTGTTAATGTGCCTCCCACACAGGCCTGGCAACCTGACTTCAGTTCCCAGACCACACAGAAAGATGGTGAGAAGCAACTTGACGAAGCCGTCTCCCCATCTGCACACACTTGCCATGGCGGGCGCACCCCTCCACGCACCACGCATACACAGTAAACAAAACTTTACCGAATTTGGAGCCAGGTCTGGTGGTTTCTGCCCATTATGCCAGCACTGGAAAGGAAGAGCCAGGAGGATGCCCAGCCTCAACTAGCCAGATAGCCTAGCCAAATCTGTGAGATCCAGGTTCAGTAAGAGGCCCTGGATTACAAAATAAAGTGGCTCAGAGGTTAAGAGCACTAGCTGCTCTTCCACGTGACCCAGCCTTGACTCCCAGCACCCACAAGGATATTAGCATCTGTGATTGGGCCCAGGGGCTCTGATACCCTCTTCTGGCTTCCACAGGCACCAAACACAAATACGGTATGTGGTACATAGGTACACACGCAGGCAAAACAACCACACACAGCAATAAAAATTGAAACAGTAAATAAAACTAAAACTAGGTGGAAAGTAATTGAGGAAGACACCAGACATTGCCCACATACAAGAGCACAGGTATGCAGAGGGATGCGTGCTCCCTCCCACATCCAGAAGGTTCCCTCCCGACCCATGTATATATATATATTTAAGGTAAATTAAAAGTTGACTGGTAGTGGTGCGTTTGAGGCCAGACTGGTCTACAGAGTGAGTTCCAGGACAGCCAGGGTTACACAGAGAAACCCTGTCATAAAAAACAGACAGCCAGGTGTGGTAGCACACGCCTGTAACCCCGGCACTCTGGGAGGCAGAGGCAGGTGGGTCTCTGTGAGTTTGAGGCCAGCCTGATCTACAAAATGAGTCCAGGACAGCCAAGGCTACACAGAGAAAACCTGTCTCAAAACAACAACAACAACAAAAAGAAAAACCAAAAATTTCTTAAAAACCTAAAAGAAAATTAAAGAAACAACATGGCAGGGGGTTGTGGTAGAATGTGTGCCTAGCCCACTCAAAGGCCTGAGCTCCACTCCCCTGTGAAACAGTAGAAACAGGTCAGTGGCTTGTAGGTACGTACCTGGCACTGCAGCTGTTCCTAGCTTCCGGTCCCGCACGCACGCTGTCATTCTTGCTATGTATAGCCTGGTTCATCCTAACATTCGACAGATCACTATAGTTCCTAAGGGAGGGAGAGCACATGGCCACATGCACATGGGGAAGTCAGAAAAACCTGCAGGAGTCTGCCCTCTCCTTTCGCCACGTGGCTCCCAGGAGGGATGGAATCCAACTGTCAGGCTTTGCAATAGAGCACCTTTTCCCATGGAGCCTCTCTCTGGCTGCAGAGCCTGAATTATCACTGTGCTCTGTGTGCCCCTGAATTAGTGGTGCCGGGGAGAGCACGCTGTGGTCAACCAGATGGAAGCAGGAGTCCTGGGGATGGTCTGGAAAGTTCTCCAAGGCAATGAAACCCTTTGCTCCTTTCTCCTGATGTGAGATGTACAGAAACAAGGATGTGGGATAAATTTCTAAATCCTCAAGGGCAGCCCTGAGCCCTTCTTGCAGCCACAAAATACTGAATCTGGACTTTCTACTACCTAGAAAAATGGTTCTGTGTGAGAAATTCTGTCCTTTAAAAAGCTCATCTGCTCCTTTTTTAAAGATAATTTATTACATTTTATTTCCTGTGTATTGGTGTTCTACCTGAATGTATGCCTTTGTGAGGTGTCAGATCCTCTGGAGCTGGAGTCACAGTTTTGAGCTGCCGTGTGGGTGTTGGAAATTGAGCCTGGGCCCTCAGGGAGAGCAGAAATGGCTCTTACTGCCTGAGCCATCTCCCCATTTCCCCCTCTTGTTTTTTGAAGTGAGGTTTCACGTAGCAAGGCTGTCTCTGAACTTGTTAATGCAGTCAAGAAGAACCGTGAACTCTGGGTCCTCCTGCCTCTACCTCCTGAGTGATGGGCTTGCAGTATGTGCCACCATGCCTGGTTTATGAAGTGCTGGGGAGCGACCCAGGGCTCTGTGCAGGCCAGGCCCTCTCGTGAGTGAGCTGTCTCTCCAGTGCTCATCTATTTCTGACATAAGCCTATGGCACAGACACTGCGAACACAAACCTGACACTGGGATAACAGAACCTTGAAGAAACGGAAAGTGTACACAGTTATACGGCTGGAGCTGAGATTCATTCCAGGTCAACCTACAGTCTTCATTTCTGGCCTTTTCCCCAAACAAAAGGAGATGCTCTAGGTAAACATTCAGGACCAGCAGGGAGCATCTACTGAAACACGGGTCAATAGACTAAATCCTGCCAGGTGCCAGTAGAGGGATACAATACAGCCCGAACCCAAGAAACTTCTGTTTTAGTAGAAAAAAAAAAAAAAAGAATCAAGTACATATTTAGGTCAAGGGGCGTTAAGTACTGTTGAGCAGCTTAAGGGAGTGAGAATGCTGTTTCTTAGAGGAAGCCAGGAGAGTTTTTGAGGTGACCTGGCCACAAGCAGGGGGCGAAGTAATGGTGTGAGGCAGATGTGGAGCAGAACAGCAGAGGCCCTGAGGCAGGACATGCATGGCAAATGAGCATGAAGTGACTGGAGGCAATGTGGCAGGCAAGGGCCACACAGGGTGGGTGTCAGGAGGGAGAGGTATTTTTGATGTGGTCCGGAACTAGCTTTAGCCGGGCACTGGTGGCACATGCCTTTAATCCCAGCATTAGGGAGAAATCCTGTTCTGACAAAGAAACAAAAATTGGTGGCTTTTATTCATTGAAACAGGAAGTCATAGGAAGGTTTTGATCACGAAATAGACCCAATATATTATTATTATTGGTATTGGTTTTTCAAGACAGGGTTTCTCTGTGTAGCCTTGGCTGTCCTGGTTTCACTTTCTAGACCAGGCTGGCCTCAAACTCAACTCAGAGATCCACCTGTCTCTGCCTCCCTAAGTGCTGGGATTACAGGTGTGTGCCACCGTGTCCAGCAACAGATCCAATTTATAACCTGGCTGACTTACGGGCCAATGAGAGAATAGTGGGAAGAGGTGGAAGAGATGAGACAAGGAGCCTTGTGGGGAGTGGAGGAAGCCTGAACGTGTGAAGTTCTTGACTGATGTGATGCTGACATGAGCTGGCTGAGCCAAGAACCCCTACCTAGCCTCAGACCCATGGGAGAGAATGCACACAAGCCCCATCCACACCCAAGGTGAGGCTGAGGGTGGCAAAGCTTCCTCTGGTCCATGTGTGAGTGCAGATGTCCACCATGGCCTTCTCCTCTGGGGCATTTACAGCCTCCAGACTGCTCCCTGATAGAGCCTGCTCCTACTGAGACTGGCTAACGCTGCTTCCTTGTTCAGCTGTGCGCAGTACCCCACCGCTCTGTTCAACTGTAACAAACATGCTGCGCTCGTAGGGTGCTGTGGCCCTGAGAGTGAGGGGGAGGGAACCTCCAGGAGACAACAGGAGAAACTGCGTTATCTGTGAGGGCGGGAGTGGGTGTGCTCAGCTTTGGATGGTTAAGCTCTGGTCCTTGGGGAGTGGGCACGGAACGATTTCTTCATCTTCTAGGACGCCAGCTCTCCATTCTATTCCACAGGTCACTTCCTCAGTCTCCTTTGACCCCTCACCTCTAAACAACAACGAAGTATCCAGAGGTGTCAAGAAGCCAGTCAGGTGTAGTCAACAGTATTTTTAAGAAAAAAAAGCCTGGCACGGTGGTGTAGCTCTATGATCTCAGCACCTGGGAGGGGAGAGCAGGTAGATCAGGAGTTCAAGGCCAGAAGGATGACAAGGGAAGGGGACAGGAAAGGAGGTCAACGGAGGGAGAAAGAGGAAATGGAGTTGGGAGTTGATGCCCTATGCAAGTGACTGGTGTAGTAAGACAAGAGCAGAAACTAAGTTTGTTGGCAGTTTTTGTTTTGTAGTTTGTTTTGTTGTTTTTTTTCCTCAGTGTTCTGCTGTTCTAGGTTGGCTTCAAACTCAAAATCCTCCTGCCTCAGCCTCCAGAATGCTGAGATTAGGGCCATGTGCCACCAACTCTAATTCTTAGGCCCCACCTAAGAAGGTGGCATCATGCTAGGGACAAACCTTTAATACATGGACCTTTGAAAGGCAGGCAGTATCCAAAGTATAGCACCAAGAATTTTGGCAAATACCAAGATTATGGAAAAGACAAAGGGAAAGTGGAGCTGGATTACTCTTTAGGACAGAATGTAAGGAGCACTTACTCTCTGGACTCACTATGGAAAAAGCCCTCAGAACAGACATGAACAAGATCCCTTTTCTTTTCCACATCAAAGCTGCTAAGCATATGCTGCAACGAGATGAATTCACTCCTAGACAGAGCCCTGCCTGGGAGTGGGAGGATGGAGAGCAGAGGAGAAGGCACCATTCTTAGAGAATGAAACGCCGCAAATTTTTCTGCCTCCAGGAAGACGAGCACGTGTGTCACCCTCACACTCTCCCCCACAGGACTTCCAGCACGTTCCAGACAAAGCTTCACAAGACACAACCTAACAAATATTAGGATAGTTTTTAATTTAAAAAAGAAAAAGCCCCAAAGTCTCTGGGAAACACTCTAAGACACAGTAAAAACTTCCACTTGTGCTAGAAACACTGCCGTGGCCTGCAGCACTCCCGTCAGTGAGAGCACAGACTCTCCACAGGTTTCTATGCAACTTCACACTGTGCTCTTGCTTTTACAAGTCCTTACCGTGGCAGGTAGGCGGCACACACGTCTGATCCCAGCACATGGGAGGCAGAGGTGGGCAGAGCTGAGTTTCAGGACAGCCAGAACTATAACAGTGAGACCCTGTCTTGGGATGGGGGGGCGGAGGTGGGGGAAGTCCTCACTGAGAGGACACTGAGGCACAAAGTTAAGAACCAGCATGAGGTTAGACTGTAAGAGACACACACAAAGGGACTAGAAATCTGTCCCTCCTCCTGAAATGCTGCCAAAAGGTCATTTAGTAGCTACCAAAGTTGTAGTCTTTATCCCAGGAAATAGTGGCAAGGGCCCAGGCTAGACTTGATGCCTATGACCTGGACCACAGCCTGGCACACAGGAGTCCCTGAGGTGCACGCACCAACATCCCGAGCCTCTGATGTGTCTCTTTCCTCTCAAGCCCAACCCTCCTTGTGGAACACCAGCTGCACAGCTTCATTCACATCACGGACGATGTGGGACGCCTCTAGGAGCTCTGGATTGAAGGTGTAGTCACGGTGCCCATGGAATGGAAGGTCTGTCGGTCCAGGGTTAGGCACCTGGGAGCCTGGGTCCTGACAACTGTATATGCCAGTGCATACCAGGATGGAGGCACAGCTCTGGGCTGCTGAAGGCCGCTGCTTCAGCTGTCCACCAGTCCCTTGTTCCTCCTTTCCATGCTTTTCCATTTGCAGGTACTGGTGGTACAGGTTAGCACCGTAGACATCAGACATAGGGTTATCTCTGGCAGGGCAGCGATACCGGAAAGCAAAGAGGAGAAAACCCAAGTTTAATGTTGCAGAGCCAGCAGAGATCAGCCTGGGGCGGTGTGACTCAGCAGCGGGGAAGCAGGTGGTGTGGGCAGATGAGAAGCAGTGGCAGAGATGGAGATGGAGTGGGCTTACCCTATAGCATAGAGATTCCTGATGGGGGCGGCCCAGCCCCGCCTCTCAGCCTGCTGCCTGATCATGTCCTCTGCGTACTTGTAAGTGAGGATGCTGGGTTTGCCCATCAGGCCCTCGTATTTCAGCTCCTTGCCTGTCACTTTCCGGTAGATGGCTTCCAGGCATAGCAGAAAGGTGCCATGGCCAAACCTGCCCGAGAAGAGAGCTCAGCACTGCAGCCTCAGGCCACCCGCCATCCTCTAAGCTGTCTTCAAGCACCCAACCTGCACTCTCTTCCCTGCAGTTATTTCCCATGAAGAAACTGAGGCCAGAACAGGCAATTTCCCCTGGGTAGTAAAACTAGGGTGAAAACTCGATAGTCTCACTCCCAAAACCCAGTTTTCTTTTCTTTTTTCTTTTAATTATATATATACACACGGGCCACGCTGAGCCTATGGAGGTCAGGGAACAACTTTATGGAGTCAATTCTCTCATTCCACCTTTATATGGATCCCAAGCATCAAAGTCAGGCTTGGTAGGCGGCATTCACACCATCTCAGCTGGCCCCTAAACCCTAAGATGGGGTGCTGTTCTACAATTGCTGGCTGCCGGAGAATGCTCACTAAGGGTCGTCACTTGTCTATACACCACATGAGTAAGCTCCACTGGATAGTCAATAAAAGCTGAAGTGCTGGACTAGCTGTGACTCAACACCCTGAAAACAATGGAGATCTCGCTATGGTATGGATCTTACATGGTCCCCCAAGCCCAAGCCTTAGTGTCCAGCTGATGACACCTTGGGGGGAGGAGGACTCCTGAGCCAGGGGAGTCCTGACGCAGGTCCTCACCTCTCATTCTGCTTCTCCAAATCTGGTCATCCAGTCTCCTGCCCACCTCTGCACCTGCTGCGGTCTCTCTTCCTTCTCTGACCTTATCCAAAATGGATCAGG
Organism: Rhombomys opimus; assembly: GCA_010120015.1. NCBI lineage: Eukaryota > Metazoa > Chordata > Mammalia > Rodentia > Muridae > Rhombomys > Rhombomys opimus. Next base: position 2,077,277 of record REGO01000225.1, read on the forward strand.
AGGCTCTTATCCTCTAACCATCCTTCCTAATTATATTACCTCAGCCTCCAATATCAACAGGCATTCTCTGGAACACACCAATTGAGCAGGACAGAGAAAGAGATAAGGTAACTGAAGACCTTCACTCCTCTCCTCCTCTCCTCCAAATTCAATCCCCTAGTCTCATCCCTCACTCTGCAATGGATCACCTTCCTTCCTCTACTGCCCGCATCTCCTGTGGATCCCACAGCGCATCCTCTTCTAACCTCCCTCCCATCACTCCTTGCTTTATCTCAGCACCCGGCTATAGCAGGCATACCATGCCAACCCTGACAGGAAACAAGTCCCTGAAGGCACGCACCCTCCTGTCCCTCTGCCTCACTGTTTCCCAGCTCTCACAAGGGGAGCGGCTTTGTTCCACAGTGTTCCACAGTGTGCTTCTCACTGCGATCCTTTGTTGCTCAGGTGCTTAGTGTCGCACACTAACAACCCTGCGCTATGCTTCCTGCCATCTGAAGTGCTAATATGATGGCTGACACCCAGGCACCCGTTCTGGAGGGTATGGTAAGGACTGTGCTGCAGAAAGGTGAGTGTGTCCTTAATTAAGGAGAGCCTGAACAGGGCCCAGACTGCTAACTTTTTTTTGGTAAGATTTATAATGTATACAATGTTTTGTCTGCATGTACAGCTGAACACCAGCAGAGGGCACCAGCAGAGGGCACCAGATCTCATTATAGATGGTTGTGAGCCATGTGGTTGCTGGGAATTGAACTCTGAACCTCTGGAAGCGCAGCCCGTGCTCTTAACCTCTGAGCCACCTCTCCAGCCCCCGGCTAACCTTCTTTTAATGAGAAAGCAATACACTATGTCCTATGAAGTGTGTGTCTTCTACCTTCGGTGCTAAGCCAAGCAGACAGATCTCTGCAATTTCAAGTCTAGCCTGGCTTATACAGGGAACCCCAGGCCAACTGTTAGAAGACAGTTAGAACACTGGCATGGTGAACAATGCCTTGGGTCAACGGCATTGGAGTCTCTTCCTGTGAGAGAAGCTCTGGGGAAAAGGCAGAGGGCCTTTGTTCCCTGGATTGTTCTTGGATGTGATTTCACGCCTTCTGTGACAAATTTTTACAGTCAATTTATAAGACATGTTCATTCTTCGTGGATGTCAGAACACGGCTCTAGACAACAATCTGATGAGTGTGCCCTGAACTGAACATGGCCTTCTGCCTTGCTTTTGTACCTCCCCAGATATTATCTTTAATACCAGACAACTGTGTTAAGTTGTCTGCCCTGAGAGAGTTCTGGGAAAGGGCTGCTCTTACTGGCATTTATTGACATGTTTTTCTGAACTCGAGCAACTGTCCCTGGATCACTGCTTTGGTGTATAAAGCACACTGAAACTGAAGTAAGGCTCTCTACAGCATTAGACTGTGCTCTGCCCCGTCCTTTCAGGTCCTCAGATCCCAAGTCTCCCAGACACAGATCCGCTCAGCTGGTGACAATCAATACCAACCTGTCTCAAACGAAATAAAGCAAAAGAATTCCATTTTCTCTTTGTTTCTTTTCATGTTGTGAATCAGGACTTTGCTGTAGCCCAGGCTGGTGTTAAACTTGTGGTTCTCCAGCCTCAGTCTTTTCAGTGCCAGAATTGCCGCTACATACTACCACACCCAGCCAACTTTGAACCAGACAAGTTTGGGGGGAAAATCTCAAATATGCCTTCTTTGAATAAAAAACTCAGCTGAGGAACTGGAGAGATGGCTCAGAGATTAAGAACACTGGCTGTTCTTCTAAAGGTCCTGAGTTCAAGTCCCAGCAACCACATGGTGGCTCACAAACATCTATAATGAGATCTGGTGCTCTCTTCTGGCACACATGGAGGCAGAAGACTGTATAAATAATAAATAAGGTTTTTTTTGAGATTTTATTTATTGTATATACACCAGAACTCATTATAGATGGCTGTGAGTCCCAATGTGGTTGCTGGGAAATGAACTCAGGACCTTCGAAAGAGCAGTCAGTGCTCTTAACCTCTGAGCCATCTCTCCAGCCCAATAAATAAGTCTTTAAAAAAAAAAAAACTAAAAACACTCAGCTGGGCATGGTGGTGCACACCTGTAATTCTAGCACTTGTGGAGGCAGAGGCACATGGATTCCTGTGAGTTTGAGGCCAGCCTAGTCTACAAAGAGATTCCAGAACAGAGAAACCCCGTCTCAAAAACAAAAACGAATTTAAAAAATGATCTTAAATCTGGTCTTCTGAACTGTTTCCCCCCTTGCTTTTCAGCTCACAGCTATCCTAACTCCTACCTGATTCCCATTTTGAATCAACATACCCTACCTGCAATGGTTTGACTAGGAACAGCCAGCCCCCATAGACTCATGTGTGTCAACCCTGGTCAGAGGGAGTGGCACTGTTAGGAGGCGTGGCCTTGTTGGAGTAGGCGTGGCCTTGGAGGAAATGTGTCACTGTGAGGGTGGGCTTTGAGGTCTCCTACGCTCAGGCTCCACCCAGTGTGGCACAGTCTCCTGCTGCCTGTGGATCCAGATGTGGAACTCTCAGGTCCTCTTCCAGCACCAAGCCTGCCTGCACACTGCCATGCTTCCCACCATGATGATAATGGACTAGACCTCTGAACTGTAAACCAGACCTAATCAAATGTTTTCCTTTATAAGAGTTGTTATGGTCATGGTGTCTTTTCACAGTAATAAAAGACAAACCAATACACTAACTCAGAGAAAATATCAAATCTAAAGCTACAGAATACACTTTAGTAAATGTGACAGGGGCCAGGGGGGAACTGGGGCAGGAAGGTTGAAGTCAACTTGAGCTATACAGTGTGGTGTGAGCCTAGCTCACAGAAAGAGAAAGAGTCACAGGAGGCTGAGTCTCGGGTCTAGACCACCCTCTGCTGACCACACACAGCCTCTGGGAGCCCATAGAAGGATGAGAAGACACTCTATTCTGTTATCAGTTGGCTTCACAGCCATGCGCCCTGACAGCCAGAAAAGAGGCACCTATCGGCCCAGAAGAGGGCTGGACACAGGTGCTACACGGCTGGTCTCAATTCTCGGCTCTAAACCATGGGAATAATCCTGGTTTATAATCTCAGTTTTCTCCATCCATAGGGCTCACACATGAAAGCAAACACAGACGTGAAAGAACCAGCACCTGAGGAAGAATCCTGAGTGTACAGCACTGACACAGCTGAGAAACTACCTGTTTGCCGGTGTGTCCTGAGACCAGCGGAGAGGGGCGCACACTACAAATCGCTCAGCACATCTTTGTGCTCAGGACTCTGCAGCTTTAGTAACTAACATGAAGTAACTCCCGAAAGCCTTCACTCTCAGGTCGGGCTATGGTGGCACCTAAAGGGCTCATGAGATAAAAGTCAGGGATACTGTGTCCTCACCTGGGCATCTTAGCTTCAGCCATCCACAGGAGATCCATGTTGCTAGCCAGGACAGGGAGGTGAGGATACGGAGGAGCTGTTGCCAGGCCATTCTCAGGGTTTCCATTGCTAAGGAGGACATCCATAATCAGCTGCAGGCTTGTCTCCCAGCGGACTGGCTCCCCAAGAAGGAGAATCCCTACAAATCAAAGGCACAGGGAAGAGGGAGTAGGGCACTTGGCCTGCCCTTTGTGATGGGTAGGTGGGAGGTCCTTCAGAGATAACAGAGCCTAGTTGTCTACCTACCCAGAGCTAGAGGTCTTTACTAAGGTGGCCATCTGAGCAGCCCTGCATGCCCCGTCCCAGTACACTCTGGATGGGCAGAGCCCGGGGCCCAACAAGGAGCAAAATGAGGGTGTCCTTCCAGTCCTTGACTGTTTAGTAGAAGCAGCAGATCTCATGCTGCTGCTCTTGATGGGGCCCTGCCCAACACACCCCAGCACAGCCCACAGCACTACTCCTCTCTACAGGCGGCTGGCCCGCCCTCCCTCCCATCTCCGAAACTGATGGCCAAGCATAAGAACTTGAAATGGGAAGGCCCTGAGCTCTAACCCTAAGTCAGCCGAGCTTCCTGTAAAACTGTGGTTTATTCACTGCTAAACCTCAACTACATCTGAAAAAGAGGCATGGGCTCTGAAAGTATGGCTCAGTAATCAAATGCCAGCCCAGCATGGAGGAGGCCCTGAGTCCCAACCCCTGCAATACGAAGTAGATAAGTGAAAAAGCTAAGGCCTGGAACAATGGCTACACCTGTGTGATAGCGCTGTCGCACAGCAAGGCGGAGACATGATGAACGGCTCAAAGTCACCCCAGCTACTGATCTGGCCACAAACCAGAGGCCAGTGGTTACTCTATGAGATCTTTTCTCCAAAAAAGTCCAAGTATCAAGACAGGCATCTTGGTTTACAATTGTAATTCCAGCATTTAGAATGTTGAAACAGAAGGACTACAGAGTTCACGGCCAGTCTAGACTATAAAGTGAGACCCCTGTCTCAAAACAAAATAAAGTAAGGCGCTGGAAAAATAACTCAGTGGCTGGAAACACTTGCTGTTCTTGCAGAGAACCTGAGTTTAACGCCTAGCACCCATGGCTGATAGAACTCCAGCTCCAAGGATTCAGCACCCTCTTTTGGCCTCCACAGGCACATACATGTACATAAATAAAAGCACGAGGCAGGCACACCCCTTTAATCCCAGCACTCAGGAGACAGATGGAGGTGGCTCTCTATGAGTCTGAGGCTAGTCTGTCTACACAGTGAGTTCTAGGACAGCCAAGGCAATGTAGAGAGGCCCTGTATCAAACACAAGTCTGACAGGGTGCCAGCTGCTCTGGATTGGAATTACAGACAGCTGTGAGATGCCATGTGGGTGCTGGGAATTGAACGGGGTTCTTCTGAAACAGCAGCCAGGGCTCTTAACCACTGAGCCATCTCTCCAGCCCTGGAGGACATATTTTTATCATCACAATCGAATAGTTAGCAGGTGGGAAACTTCACATAGGGAAAAACTGCCCTCTCCTAGCAGTGTATGAGGACCCTCCCCATCAATTCACTAGGGGCAGTTCTGAACACATCCCCGGTCACTCTGTTTATCACAATCACTTTCCGTCTCATAATTGGAACATACTGAGACATATTAGCATCTTCTCACTGAGACATTCATTTCCCTCTCTGGTACAGGGAGGGCATTATATACTGCACTCATTACTTTGGTTCTAAGATAAGAGTCTCGCTGTGAAGCCCAGAATTAGCCTTCAATTCAAATACTTTCATTTCAACCCCCTAAGTGGGAAGCTACAAATAGGCACCACCACAACTGGCCACTGAGTACTTTCTGATATGGGTCGTGGGAAAGTAATTTAACTTCAGGGTGGCAACAAGATGTTACAATGTCTTTATTGTCTGAGGGAGACCTAAGCAATACTGGACTAGACCTATCTACTCTTAAGAGCTGCTGAGCTTGCAATTCTTTAACACAATCAGATAAGCACTTTGGAGGAGAAATCACCAATATACGTCTCCGAGCGGACAGCCAGGCCAGAACTCAGGCGACCCAGGTCCTGCTGTACAGTGTCATCTTCAACACTATCTGCAGAAGAGTCTGACAGGAGAGAGGGGAAAGAACGAACCCGCGCCTACCCAGGCTCAGGGCCTCTTTTACCTTCAATGGCAGGGAAGTCACTCCTCCGGGGCTGCCAAAAGACAAAGAAGAGGCCCATCAATGCTAGTCACTTCCACTGCTGGAGCATCCAGTTTCCAGGGCTGAGTAGCAGGAAAGACAGGCTCCACACAGGTCAGACACCATCCCCAAGGACCAGCCCACAGCAAGAAGTAGAGAAAACTTAGGAAGAAGATGGACAGGGGAAAGACGAGGCCCAGACTGGGCTCAACACAGGCTGAGGGACGCCACGTGGCAAGCTGGCCAGGAGGGAAAACAAGGTTCTAGCCAAGCAGGAGCCCCTAGAATGAGGGTGCTAAAGGAGAAAGCAGCCTGTGAGAGATCTCTGGGCACAAGGACTCTCATCTTCATGCCAGTTCTAGAGGTTTTTCTCTTTACCGGCCCCGGGTCCACTCTTCCCTGGGCCACTGCAGTCTTGGCTGAGGTGAGTCACCTCTCCTGTGCCAGGCTCAGCCTTGGAGCTATTCTGAGATGTGTTCCCACTCTATATTCCAGTTCTCCTCAGAATTTTAGTGACTCAAGACAAAGCTCTCAAAGAACAGGATCTTCTAGTAGGAACTTATTTTCTACTAAATAAATTAAGCTTATCTGTTTATAACTGCATCTCATCATATCCTAAATTAACCTAAGCTATTATATATACACATATAGGTAGATATCAGTCTTCATGAGGAATGGACCAAGGGACACCTTAGGAGGTAGGCAGTAATAGGCCTGAGTAGCCTGGAACTTACTATTCCAAGAAATAAGAAACCATGGGCTGGGGTGTCACTTAGTGCAGAAACTTCCCAAGCACGCACAAGCCTGGGTGTGACCCCCAGAACTACAAAAATAAAATAAAATCAAATCAAATCAAGCCACTTTTCTGAAATCTTAGCATACACCAAGGGCAGTGTGGACAGACTCATCAGGGTTTCTCTCCTCACAGGGCAGCCTCTCTGGACTCTGCTTTAGGATAAAGCAGCAGCAGGGAGTAACTTCAAGGGCTAATGGTTCCCCCGAGAAAACCTGGGAAGGCCACCAGTAAGAACACTGTTAACCAGGGCTGGAGAGATGGCTCAGAGGTTAAGAGCACTGGCTGGTCTCCCAGAGGTCCTGAGTTCAATTCCCAGCAACCACATGGTGGCGCACAACCATCTATAGTGAAATCTGGTGCCCAAGCACACATCCAGGTAGAATGCATGTATAAATACATACATACATACACACATACATAAATCTATTAAAAAAACAAACGAACTGCTGTTACCTGGAGCAAATACCAAGACTCCAAATGGAGTCCCTCTCTCATCCTCAACCAGTCACACCTCTCCGAGACCAGTCCAGAAGCACCCAGAAAACAAAATGCAGCTCCAAGCAGAAGGGTGGTGGGAGCAACAAGAGGAGCCAACACAGGAAATATGAACGACAACACAGACCCAAGGGGTATTGTGGAGGGTGAAATGACCCACCCTGTCCTATTACCGTGGTCTTCGGCCGCCGCTCAAGGTCCACCATGTCCAGCTCTGGGAAGGCCATTCGCAGCTCCTCTACTGTCACCACATTCCGGAAGCCTAGTCTGGAGCAACATCAGGGAAACAAAGCTACAGTTCTGGGAAGATGCTTTTATGGATACATCCGGTCACAAGTGAGCAGAACCAGACCCAGGCCAGACCATGGCAGGCAGGCGGCTTTCCTAAATCCTACAGGCACCAGGGACAGGCTGCTGACTGCATAGGCAGAGCTACAGATTACGCAGACACATGGAATACCAGTGCGGTCCCTTGGTACCCACTCGAGTCACCAGATCCTACACCAGCAAGACCCAGGGGGCAGCCCCCATGTACTCAAGGAGCTTGTGCCGTGTTCAGTGCTGTTCAAACGAGTACTCCATGAATGGTGCAGCCCGAAGCACGGGGTGGGGAGGAGAGTCCTCTGTAGCTGGGATCCGAGCAAAGGGATCCGAGCAAAGTCTAGTAACTGGTGAACAGCTATTTCCTCTGCACTGAAACATTCCCTCCTGGAGGGGACGTGGGACTTATGAAAGTTACCAGATCCACAATCCCTCCCTCCCCATCTGCTCACACTCCCCTACCCTGGAAGGTAATAGCAGCATTCTGGGGGAAGAGGCACTCCCATCAGCCAAGGTGCCTGCATGTGCAACCCCAGGCTATTCTGGGGTGGGCCTTTTGCTGAAGGGACTGCCTTTTACCCCAAATAACTGAATGGTTCATTAAGCCAATTGGTTTGCTATTGCTGCCCTATTTGGTTGAACAGATGTTTGTTCACATCTCTCCAGGAATAGTCGCGTAACAGTCACAAAGGGTTAGAGGGAACTACCACTCAGCCAGGAACGGGCCGCCGTGCAGGGACTGAGCTGACCCCAGCCTACTCTCTTGTAAGATCTGCCTCATCTTCCTGTCCATATCCTGCAGTCTTAACTAGACACATGATTATTCTAACGGATCCTTCTAGCACCCCATCTTTTCAATTTTTAGAGTGCCTCTATGTAGCTGGGAGGGATATGCGGATGTCAAGAGGACAACTTCAGAAGTCCATTCTCTCCTTCCACTCTGTGGGATCTACGGCTCTAACTCAGGCGGTTAAGCTGAGAGGCAAGTGTTTTCTACCTGCTCAGCCATCTCCCTGGCCCTATGCCATCTTTTCTGCCCTGTAGTACTTGGGATCCAAAGCAATGCCTCATGCATGATAGACAAATACTCTACAACTGAGCTTCATCCCCAGTCCCTCATGCTGAAGTAGTTAATCTTTTTTTTAATTGATTATTTGTGGGGATTATGGACATCAGAATGTGGGAGTCAGTTCTCTCCTGTCACCGCGTGGGTCCTAACAATCATAAGCAGGAGGTCAGACCTGGTGGCAGTGCCCTCAGAGCTGAGCTAGCTTCCCACCTCTGTGATGACTATCATCTGGACTGGACCCACATTCACCTAAGAGATGAAACAGACAAGATTAACTGAGGAAAAAGACTCCCCAGAGCAGGGGTCACCTTTTGGAGGTGGCCCAGATACAAGAGGTCTGACTGAAGGTCTCCCAGGAACACTGGCTTTCAGTGCCAGATTAGGAGTGCTGAAGCATGGACTGAGCAGCTTCCGGGTTCTTAGGCCCTCTAGCAGGAAACAGACACTGCTCAACTACCCAGCCCCTACCGCATTAGCCAAACAAATAAACCTCCATTTAAAATATATATTCGGACTATCGGTTCTGTTCCTCTAGAGAACCCAGTGACACCTGCTATCGTCAACACCCCTTTGCTGTTTGTGGGTGTGTTTTTCCCTCCTCAAGCATGAATTTCCTGAGTAAGCCACATTCCCAATGCTCTTACCTGGGTCCCTGACCTTAGAGCACACAGCCCAGATGGTACCCAGGAAGCACCAGGGCACACGAACAAGCTGCCTGAGGACAGGGACCACGTCCTTTGCTTTCTGAGTACACGTGACCAAAGGGCACCATTCAGTAACAGGAGCTGACAAGGAAGGATGAGGCTGGAGCGAAGCTCTCACACTGAGGAGCTGTTCGCTTAGAGCAGCTGTTCTCAACCTTCGACCTGCGACCCTTTAACACAGTTCCTCATGTTGTGATGATCCCCAAGCATTAAATTATTTTCGTTGCTATTCCATAACTATAATTTTGCTACTGCTATAAACTGTAATGTTATCTGCTGTTATCTAATGAGACCCCTGTGAAAGGGTCATTCAGCCCCAAAGGGGTCACAACCCACAGGTTGAGAATCACTGGCTTAGAGATTCCCGAGTTTCTACTCAAGACACAAACGATCAAGACTCTTCAGGGTTAAGCCGCAGTCCATTAGGCTCTGCAGATGGCTATGAGGTGGTGGTGTATGGGCCAGCAGCACCAGTCTCAAGGACTGAGCACATGAAGGATCTCTCTCTCTCTCTCCCTGTTTCCCAAGAGCCCACCGCACTCTCTGGCACCCCAAGCCTGCACCTGCTCTCCACCCAGAACAGCAAATCAAAAAGGATACGCTCTGGCGTTTCCCAGCAGGGGCCCCTGCCCCGACACGAGCATTCGCCTGTTGTGGTACTGCAAGAAGAACCGCATGGGACCGTGAGAGAGAATGACTTGGTCTGGATCCACCTAGAGAAGCCAAAAGGAGAGCAGGGAGACACAGGCTTGAGAGAAATAACAGAGAGACAGCACTGGGTTCTGTCACTGGGGTGTGGGTGGGGTATAAAAACAGAAAGCTGTGAAAGCCTTTCCTATACCTGACACTTTGTAAGACTTAGCCACACAGGAACTAGAACTTACCCAGGGCTGGAACTGCAGCCCAGTGACAGAGTGCTAGCCTGGCATACAAGAACCTATGGGTTCAATCCCTTAAGTGTGAGTGTGTGTATGTGTGCCTAATTTAATGTTCAACATACAAAACAAGAGAAGCATTATCGGATATAAGATCCTGCTGGGCTTAGCTCAGAGACCCCATGAGACTTCTTAATCCCTAGCCTGGAAACCACAGGCTTTACAAGCATACTCTGCCATGATATCTGTCTTGGACCTTGGCACTACATTTTCATTTCTACTTAAATCCTGAGCTGACCCGTACCTCTGTAGTGCTGGTCAAAGAACCAGGGCCTTGAAAATGCAAAGCAAGTGTCCTATCATTGGCTCGTACTCCCAGCCCCAGATCTAGTTTGTGTGTTATGTGCACATGTGTGCATATGTATGTGAGGAGATGGATATATAGAAAACCAGATGTCAACACTGGCTATCTTTCTCAGTCATGCGCCATCTTACCTTTTAGTCTGTCACTCAGTCTGGAGCTCCAGACTGACAGACTAGACTGGCTGGCCTTAGGGCCTCAGGGATTCAAGTGTCTCCAATCCCCCACCCCTGGGATTTCAGATGTGCCACCCAGCCTGGCTTTTTGGACTGGCGCTAGAGACCAAGCTCAAGCACTTTACCCACCGTGCCATCTCCCCAGATCTAGCTTTATAAAGCTACATAACTCCAACAATGTAGTCTTTGCCCAAATTATTCCTTTGAGATGGAGTCTCATTACACAGCTCAGGCTGACCCCGAACTTGTGGCTACCCTCTTCCCTCAGCCTCCAGCGTGCCAGGATTGCAGAGCTGTGCGAGACCACACCAGGCTCCTCAGGATGCTTCCGGGCCCTTCAGGGAAAGGGCTTCATGGTACTGGCTGGGTTTCTCTACCCTGGATCCAACTTCAGCCAACACCACCTAATCAGCCTTTACTGACTCTTGGGTACAAAGAGCCTCCTCTCATAGCTAAGGTCACCCTGTCTTGAATAGAGAGGAAATGCAAAGGATTGGAGGTGCTTGACTTTTGGAGGACAGCACCCATGGAGCTGGGCAGCTGCAGGCCATGCACATGGATGGGATTTTGTTATTTTCTTTGACACAAGGTCTCACTATGCAGCCCAAACCCTTCGGCCTTGGCCTCCCAGGTCCGTGCCATCAGCTTATCCTTTTTAGTGTTATTATTAACGAGATCTGTCATTGCCTAGTCCCATCAGTGATGTGGAATGCTGAACACATGATCTTTGCTTTCAGGGGCCAAACTGAAGCCATGAAGACAATAAACTAAACTGCTGGCAGCTCAGCTGGTAGAGTGCCTGCTTTGCACGCATGGAGCCCTGGGTCGAATCCCTAGTGCATACTCCAGGTGTGGTGGTGCAGAGCTGAGGTCCCAGAATTGGTGAACAGGAGGCCAGATGTCCAGTCATTACCAACCACCACAGACACACGAATCCTTGTTTCAAAACAAACACTAAAATGTAAGGGCAGAATCCTGTCTCCTGGCCATGTCCCCTTAGGGTATCATGTAGCCCAGGCTGGTTCTGAACAAGGGCCATGTCGAGTGTGCACCACGATAGCAGGAGTACCATGCTGGGATCAACTTAGGGCTTCTACATGCTAGGCACAGATTCTATCAACTGAATGACCCCCTCAGCCCCACCACAGGACTTCTGTGCTCACTCAACCATGGTGTGTATACATGTGTATAAAGACCCTATTGCAGGCAGGAGAGATGGCTCAGCAGCTAAGAACACTGTCTGTTCTTCCAGAGGTCCCGGGTTCAATTCTCAGCAACCACATGGTAGTTCACAACGATCTATAATGGGATCTGATGCCCTCTTCTGGCCTGCAGGCATACATGCAGATAGGGTACTCATCTACATAAAATAAATTAAATAAATAAATTAAATAAATAAATCTTAAAAAAAAAAAAAAAGGCCCTATTGATCACAGGTCTAGACTAGAACTTTAAAAAACTAGTCCCACACTCCCACTGGCTCAATCGTCCCACAACCTAAGGAAAGGGATGTAGAGCTGGAATGGAGGCTCCAAAAGGAATCTGTCTTTGGGTTTCCATGCCTTGGCTGCCTCTTACCTCGCACCCCAACCGGGCTGACAGCTCCTGGGCTTTGCTTTGTGGTAAGACGTTCCCAGCATTTGTGACAAAAACCACAGGTACCCGAAGCTGGCCCTGGGAGTTTACCAGCTTACGGAATGCTTCCAGAGCAGCTGGGATCACTCTGTGGCCTCGAATCAGCACTCCATCAATGTCAAACAGGAAGCCAAAGGTGGGCGGGCTCTATACAAAAGAGAAGAAAAAGAGAATTGGCACTGCATGAATGAGGAGACAGAAGAAAGGAAGGAAAAGGAAACAACCTCATGTAGAAAGGCTCATCCTCAGGTCACTGAGAATGGCATCAGAAAGAACAAAAGAAAGCCTCGCCTGCTTTCTCTCTTTCCTATTCGGCAGTGCTAGAGATCAAAGCTTGCACGTGATAGGTAAAGACTCAACCACTGAGCTATATACTACAATGTTACCAAGTTTATCAAGCACAGAGCCACCTTACTGAAATGAAGTTCATACCAGGCACAGTGGCACACACCTGTACTCCCAGCACTCAGCAGGCAGAGGAAGGCAGAGTTTAAGACCAGCTTGAGCGATACAGTGTGTCTGAAGCCAGCACTAACTACACACAAGCCTCACTCTTGGGTTTTTTTGTTTGTTGTTGTTTTGTATGCCTTTTCACAGGGCTTCTGGCTGTCTGGACTCTTTTTGTAGACCAGGCTGGCCTCCAACTCACCAAGATCAGCCGGCCTCTGCCTCCTGAGCGCTGGGATTAAAGGTGCGCACAACCAGGGCTCAATCTCGGAAAAGTAAAATAAGCAATCTTAAAATTGGATTTAAAAAAAATGATCCCAGCATTTTTTTTTTTAAAGATTTATTTATTAGGTATACACATGCACACCAGAAGAGGACACCAGATCTCATTATAGATGGTTGTGAGCCACCATGTGGTTGCTGGGAATTGAACTCAGGACCTTTGGAAGAGCAGTCAGTGTTCTTAACCTCTGAGCCATCTCTCCAGGCCCCCCAGCATTTTTTTTAAATAGTCTTTTTCCCTTTTAAAAGATTTATTTATTTATTTATTTATTTATTTATTATATAGGCAATGTTCTGTCTGTACATACACCTGCACGCCAGCAGAGGGCACCAAATCTTATAGATGGTTGTGAGCCACCATGTGGTTGCTGGGAATTGAACTCAGAACTTCAGCCTGTGCTCTTAACCTCTTAACCTCTGAGCCATCTCTCCAGCCCTGATCCCAGCATTTTAATACAACCAATTTATATTTTCCCTTTGACTCCTTTTTAGTCCATACCTATGACTATTAAAATGTAATTCTGTACCTTGTTCTCTTTGGGTGATAAACAATTTAACGAGAAACACTAGCAAGTTCAGGCAGTCTTGAGCTACATGACTCTGCCTCAAAAGGAAAAAAGAAAAAAACACGATTTGTTCATTTTACTGTAACAACATACACAGTTTTAAACAAATAAAGGACTTTAATAGCTACCAAGAGCATTAAATATTTTAAAAGCTTCTCAAGCCTTCCAACTGGTCTCACTCACTTGCATTCTCTGCAAACATGGACGCCTACTGCATTTTAAATACCTCTTGCCTACATGCACACATACACAAATACAATCATGCTATTCTTTATTTCCACCTCACTATTTTTGTTTGTTTGTTTTCTTTTCTTTTAAAATTTATTATTTATACAATATTCTACCTGCATGTGTGCTTGCATGTATGCCTGTATGCCAGAAGAGGGCACCAGATCTCATAATGATGATGGTTATGGCTGGGAGTTGAACTCAGGACCTTTGGAAGTATGGCCAGCTCTCTTAGGATTTCTCTGTGTAGCCCTGGCTGCCTAGAACTCAGGCTGTAGACCAGGCTGGCCTCAAACTCCATGATGATCCTCCTGCCTCCTAGGTGCCCCACAATGCCGTCTTCCTTTTCTCGGTTGATATTTCTTGGGCAGCCTGCCAATTTGTAGACACAGTCCACTCCCCGAACATCATTTCTAGTTACATAACATTCTGATGGAACAAACCAGTAACAAACAGTGTTTCATTTCTTTTAGGAAGTTGAAGCCTGCACTCTGGCCCAAGCCTGAAATCCCAGAACTCTGGGAAGCAGATGCAGAAGGGATCTCGGGTCTACAAATCAAGTGCCAGGACAGCCATGGCTATACAGAGAAACCCTGTCTGGAAAAAAACAAACAACAATAAAAACAAAACAAAACAAAACAACCAACCACCAAAAAAAAAACAAAAACAAAAAAAAAAAAAAAAAAAAAAAAAAAAAAAAAAACAAAAAAAAAAAAAAAAAAAAAAAAAAAAAAAAGGTTGTTTGGGCCAGTGAAATGGCTCAGCAAAGGCACTTGCCACCAAACCAGATACAAAATACACTTTGTATAAAATAATTAACTCCCCCAGTTTGTCCTTTAACCCCCACATGTGTGGCATGGTACGTGCCCTCCAATAAAGACAGACAGACAGAAAAAAGAAAGAAACAAACAGAGAGAGAGAGATGTGAAAAGTTTTCCACATTTTTGCTACAATGAGAATCTAACAGAGACAGTAGTGTCGGGAGCCGCATTCGCCATCACAAGATGGCGCTGGCTTCCTGCTTCCTGGTTCTTCTCGCCAAAACTCGCCTTACAGCAGCGCACGCGCCACATGATGCTAATATGGACTTGAGTGCTCTCCCTATCAGAGAACACACGCTAATTGGGAATTGTGCGGAGCACCGATCACAGACGAGCACACCGCCCTGCAGGCTATTTAAGCAGAGCACATGTGGGGCTTGGGGTCCTTCTCCATCTACCTAAAAGAGCTGTACAATAAAGATTCTGCTGGACAAATCTTCTGTTGCCGCGTCTTCCTTATCGGCGAGGTTGCGCGCGACACAGTAGCACAAACCTATATTCTTAGCACTCAGGATATGGAGGCAGAAGGATCAAGAATTCAAGGCCAGCCACAGCTATATAAGACCTTGTCTCAAAAAAAAAAAAAAAAAATACAAGCTGGGGGGAGGGTGCACGCCTGTAGTCCCAGAACTTGGGAGGCAGAGACAGGCAGATGGCTGTGAGTTGGAGGCCAGCCTGGTCTACAAAGTGAGTCCAGGACAGCCAAGGCTACACAGAGAAACCCTGTCTCGAGAAAAAAGGGGGGGGGAGGACAACACAAAAGATAAAAGTCATGAAAAACTGATCCCCAAACCATGCCCCCCCCCCCAACTGCTATAAGGAACCTACTGATTCCCCCATGAATAGATGGCCCTTAGTTTAGAGGGTTTTGTTTTTGTTTTGTGTCTTAAAAGTTTCTATTGCTGTGATGAAAACACCATGACCAAAGGTAAGCTGGGGAGGAAGGAAAGGGTTTATTTGGCTTATACTTCTGGATCATAGTCCCTCACTGGAGGAAATCAGGACAGGAACTCACGAAGGGCTGGAATCTGGAAGCAGAAGCTGATGCAGAGGCCATGCTTACTGGCTTGCTTGGCCAGCTTTCTTTTCTTCTTCTTTTTTTCCTTTCCTTTCTTTTCTTTTTTTGAGACAGGGTTTCTCTGTGTAGCCTTTGCTGTCCTGGACTCACTTTGTAGACCAGGCTGGTCTTGAACTCACAGTGATTGTCCCGCCTCTGCCTCAATGAGTGCTGGGATTAAAGGTGTCTGCCACCACGCCCAGCTAACAATCTTTTTAAAAACCTCATTCCATTTTTAGTTTATAAACTGCCTGTTAATATAAAAGACATTTCTCAATTATCAAAACTAATGAACTAACCTAACCTGTCTGCCATTTCTTTTATTGGTGCCAACTAGGTCAAGCCATTTGTAGAACACACATAGTCTATGCACAAAACTTTATCAGTGGTGAGCAATCCAAACCACAAGTAGGAACAGGCACAGTGTCACAGGTGTGTATTCCTAGCTGGGGGAGGTTGGGGCCAGCCAGAGCTACACAGTGACACCTGTCTTAATAAACAAAAGAACCAACACAGAGGAACAGGGCTCCAGTCCCTCCCTACTTAGTTGACAGCACAGAATAAGCAGCTAGCTCAGAAAGCAAGCCACTGAAACAGCAGCATTTTCACAAATAGAAATCAACTTAAAGTTTTTAGGTGCTCAGGAAAACTAGACATAGAACCTTGGACCTTATGCATGCCCGGCAAGCGCCCCACCACTGAGCTATGTCATCAGCCCTCAACATTGTAAATCTGATAATTACACACACTGTAAGGATCAAACCACACAGACAGGGTTTCCTGGAGAATTCTGGGCTAGCCATGAAAGCATTAAATTTTCTCATTCACCTCCTAAACTAATCACGTGGTGCATGCCTGCAGTCCCAGCACTTAAGACGCTTTCAAGACTTGGAGGACACTGAATTCAAGGCCAGCCTAGGTTACCTAGTGAAACAAGTGTTTCAAAAACATGAGGCCAGCAGCTGGCTCAAGGGAAAGAAAGGCGCTTGCCAAGGAAGCCTGACAAGCGGAGTTAAATCCAGACTCCACAAGGCTGAGGAAAACCTACTCCCAAAGTTGTCCTCTGACCTTCACACACGAAATATGACATGCATACATGCATGCATCCATATAAAAAATAAATGTAAATCAACTCGTTCCCAGAGACCAATCAGTGGGGGAGGACACACACAATGGTGGACTACAGATGAAGAGAGGACACTTTAAAGCAGTCACAGAACAGGCTATGCTGAGCACTAACCCCAGAGCTGAGAACACGGGGAGTGAGAAAGGCTTGAACCAGTGTACCTCCCATAAGGGATGGGGACTCATCACAAGGCTCCTAGGCCGTAAAGATTCTTTAAATTTATGTTTATATCGTGTGCACTGGTCTTTTGCCTGCATCCATGTCTGTGTGAGGGTGTTGTCGAATCCTCTGGAACTGGAATTACAGACAGGTGTGAGCTGCCATTTGGGTTCCGGGAATTGAACCTGGGACCTTTAGAAGAACAACTATTAAGCTTGGTGGGTGTCCCAAGCCTGTAATCCCAGCACTTGGGGAAGCAGAGGCAGGTGGCTCTCTGTGAGTGTGAGGCCTGCTTGGCCTACAAAGCAAATCCAGGACAGCTATGGCTACACAGAGAAACCCTGTCTTGAAAAACCAAAACAACAACAACAACAAAGAGCAGTCAGTGCTCTTAACTGCTGAGCCATCTCTCCAGCCCAGTCATAATTTGAAACAGGAAAAATGGCATCGATCATCAGGCCTGATTACAGGGGAATTTTAGCTACAGAGGGAAGAACAGATTGACCAGACTGAAGGGAATCCAGGTGAGGGAGAAAGGTGGGAGCTTCTGCAATCCAAGACAATGATGATGGTGATTTTATCTAGGTTAGTAGCAACAAGAATGGAGAAGAGTCAGGAAAATTAAGTGATCATTCTGTCAATAAAATAAAAGACAAGCACCACATTTTTTTCATCTATGAAAGTAAAAAGAAGGCAAATAGGGATCAGGTGTAGTGGCCCACACCTTTAATCCCAGCAATCAGGAGGCAGAGGCAGGAAAAAAAGCCACAGGAAGCAGGAAAACTATAGAAGAATTTCCATTGTAGTTATCCGTTACCTATATCCCCACTCCATTACTTATGTGTAAGAAAAATGTCACAATGAAGCAGTTTTTTCAAATGTTTACACAAAAATAAAATTAAAAAATGAAACACGTACGGAGGAGAGAAAATAGGAAAGAAAATAGAGAGGGCCTGGGAACCATGTAGGTGCAGGGGCGAGGGAAGAGCAACAGGATCACCAGGAATGTTGCTTTGGGGGTGGAGGTCATGAAAGGAAGACTGGCGACGATCAGTGAACCAAAGAGGAACAGGAGGGCAGGCAGGGACCCATGCATCCTGACTGGGACCGGTGGGGGCAGGGTGAGGTCAGGACTACAGATGAAAGTCTAGAATGTCTCTGTCCGGCTGGAGACATGCTCAGTGGTTAGGCACACTTGCTGCTCTTACAGAGGACCCAGTCTGGTTCCCAGCATGCACATCAGGCAACTCCCAGGGGTCCAAAACTGCAGCTCCGGGGGATTCCATGCCTCTGGCCTCCAAAGGCACCTGCACTCAAGTGCACATATACAAATGCAGACATATCCATGTGCAGACACACCTACACACGTATTTTTTTTTTTCGAGACAGTATTTCTCTGTGTAGCCTTGGCTGTCCTAGAACTAGCTCTGTAGACCAGACTGGTCTTGAACTCACAGCAATCTCCCCTGCCTGCGCCTCTAAAGTGCTGGGATGAAAGGTGTCCACCACTATCTATTTCCTGACAAAAACTTTTTGAAAGTCTCTGTTCTCAGGGAACTAGGAAGAACACCATCATTTAAGGACGGGACATATTAAAGCCAGTCATAAACAAAAGAGAAAGAGCAGTCAAGGAAAGACAGGAAACCAGGAGTAGGTCAAGAAGTGAAGTTACGACTTTCTGTATCAAGTAAAATAGGAAAGAACAAAGGAAAAAATAGCTATAGCCGGGCATGGTCGCACGTGCCTTTGATCACAGCACTCAGCAGGCAGGGGCAGGTGGATCTCTGTAAATTCCAAACATTTGCCTAACTTGTATGAGGCCTGGGTTCTTTCAGCTCCTTCCCCTGATCAAAGAACCAACTTCTGAGAGAATGATGAGCCAAATGCTTCCCTACCTGATTGACGAGTGCTGGGTCCAGAATTCCATTTCAAACTGAGCTAGCAGCAAAGCCAAGGCCTTTTCCCCTGCTCCCTAAGCAGTTCCTGGAAGCAAGCAAAGTTCTAGGAGACACTGAGATCTCGGGCCACACTGCTCACCTCACCTAACTTCCAGCTGGTTCACTTCTCCCCTCCTGGTAATCAGAGTACTTCCTTCACACCCAGTGGCTCTCAGGATTGCCGAAGCCCTTCCCTACTGCTCAGCAAATTCCTAACCCGGGTCCTAAACTACGAGGTTCATGGGTAGATTTCAGAGTAACCATAGAAACCCTTACATCTTTTTTTCTCCAGACTTCTTTTCTGATTTCATCATCTGACTCTTCTCAGAGAGAATCAGCATACAGGTCTGAACAGATGAGAGGTTATGATTTCACCACACACTTGCCATAACACTGCGTTTAGAACCCTTGAGGTGTTTGGCAAGGGGGCCACTGAGTGACCCAAAGGACGGTTGGAAAGAAATACAGCAGACCTTTCCCTTGAGATGCTTCCCAAAAGGTAAACCTTAGCAGCTCAATTTCATTGCTCTCCCATTGTGAACGCAGGCAACACTGTTGGGGATGCAAGTTTAAGCTTAAAACCCATTTGCTTGAAACCAGGCCTGGTGGCACACACCTAAAATCAAGGATTTGACGACAGCCTGGACTACCCGCTGAGTTGCAGGTCAGTCAGGGAACATAAACACGACAAATCCATTCCCACAAACACACAATAAATCCATTCACTTATACTTTCAAAACAAGTTGAGGAAAATGTGTTAGTTCTGATAACAGCATGGTGGTTGAGTTTAAAACGCCCTTTCCAAAGGTCCACGAAGAGTTCAGGGTTGAAACGATAAGAACTCCGAGATTTAAAGTCTTACAGCCACAAAGGGGGAGAGATAAGCAGGTGTGTCAAAATACAGTGACTGCTTATTTGGGAGATAAAAGTTTGGAATTCACATTCTCTCTTAATTTTTGGAAACTCACATAGTTTGCGAAACACATAAAAAAAAAAAAAAAATTAAAGCCCAGCGGGATGGCAAAGCTGTGCAAGAGTTTGCTGTGCAAGCGTGATGTCCCAACCGCAGACCTGGAAAGCGAGAACGGGAAAGTTTTTCTCTAACCTTCTCACGGGTTCCCGCATATGTATCACTCTCTCACACACAGTAATGATGATGATAATACTAACGAGAATGAAATTAACAGCTCCTTTGCCTTGACGGCTGCACTCCTGAGCCACACAAGAGTTTGCGGCTCACACTCAAAACAGCTACCTTTTCAGAAATCAGAGTCCGCGGGCCCTTACTTTAACCGAAGTGGAAACGAATTAACTGCGGAGAACCTTTGCTGACGCGCGGAAAGTTGCTGCGAGCCCACCCGAGGTTGCTCTGGGGTTGGTACGGGTCGTTCCCCGGGGACACGGACTTTCCAGCGGGCGGAAGGCGCTCGGCGGGACACCGCCTCGGGAAGGAAGAAGGGTTCCGCGGCTCCACAGTCTCCGAACCGCGGCCGGGATGTTCGGTCGCCGGCACAGCCCTCCCCACGCGCAGCGCCGAAGCCGCGCGCCCTCACCTCAGCGCGACCCACGGTGTAACCCCTCCGGGGCCAGCGGCCGTGGAACCCCGCAGCCAGGCGCGCAGGCAGGGTCCACGGACGGCGACGGGCACCGAACACCAGCAGCCCGCCGAGCGCAGCCATCGCGCCCGCCGCGCGCACGCGCACACTGCGCGCCTCCGGGGCTCCCGCGCCCCCTCCCCGCGCCTTAACGAGCGACCAATAAGCGGCCGCCGGCCGCGGGGCCTCACGGGAGTGGTAGTCCGGACCCGGGGCGTCGGGCTCCGGTTTGGAGTGCGGAGCCGGGAACGCGCGGGCGGTGTTCGCGTCTCCCGCGCTGTCTCCGGAGCCGAATGGAGAGCCTCTGGGTTCCTCGCTTCCCCCGTGGAAGACCTGGAGTCAGCTGGTCGGCGCGCGCGGCCACCCGGGAGGACAGGCGCCGGACCAGCCTGTGCACCTGCCGACTTCCGGGAGCGTGTGCTTCGGCCGGAGCTGGGGGGACTTCAGCTTAATCTTGAATTCCAGCTCGGGGAAGAAGACCTTTGTTTTAAGGTCCACGTCCTCCGAGCCTTATCCGAAGAATGCTGTGCTGTGCTGACACTCTTTTAAATCTTTTACTCAGTCAGTCCTGAAACCCGGGAAGGCCACGAATGAATGAGCAACTTGAGCCACACTTTGTAACAGGGAGGTTGGGGCTGGTATACAAAACGAGGTAAAGAAGTGGCCCCGAGAGGTCAGATAAGGAATTCGGCAAACGTCATGAGCACAGCTGAGAGCACTCAGCGGAGAAAAGGGGCTTCGGTCAGGGAGCGAGAAGGGTACAACTGAGTCTGACCAGCCTTGGTCCTGAGGCGGGAGCCTGCAGGAGGAAGAAATTTCTCTTCCCGTGGCCTGAAATGTGAAGGATGCTCCCTTCCTTAGTCTCTGACCTGCTCCTGGATATAATCATACAAAAGTGAGAGAGAGTGAATGTGGCACTACAGGAGAAGGGGGTAGAAGGTCAGAAATGGAAAAGGACTCTGCTAACTCCGTTTGTGTGCATTGCTTCTCAGCTTTGAGGGTCAAGATCGTAAGTCAGAGTAGCCACTGTTGCTGAGAACGTGGAAGATGAATTGTGCTAGGTCAGACTCACTATGGCACAGGATACATAAACCCAGCAGATACAGTTGTCCAGATTTCAGATTTTTTTTTTTTTAAGATTTATTATGTACACAATGTTCGGCCCACATATACCTGCACGCCAGAAGAGGGCAGCAGATCTCACTGTAGATGGTCGTGAGGTACCATGTGGTTGTTGGGATTTGAACTCAGGACCTTTGGAAGAGCAGTCAGTGCTCTTAACCTCTGAGCCATCTCTCCAGCCCCAGATTTTTTTTTTTTAATCTCTTTTTCAGTTACTCAACTACTTAGAAACTAATTAGGTAGGGGTGTGGTAGTGGCTCAAACCTATAATCCTGGCGCTTAAGAGTCAGAAAGGAAGATCGTTCAAGACCTTATCTCAAATTAATAATAATAAAATCATACGAAGAAATTGATTTAGCAGTTAAGAGCTTTTAGGATGTGTCCACACTTGTTCTAGTGACAGCCTTCCCTGTAACACACTTTTTTTTGGGGGGGGGGAGTTCAAGACAGGGTTTCTTTGTGTAGCCCTGGTTGTCCTGGAACTCACTCTTTAGACTATGCTGACCTCGAACTCACAGAGATCTGCCTGCCTCTGCCTCCTAAGTGCTGGAATTACAGTCATGCACCACAGCTTCTGGCTTTTCCTTTTAGAAAAAGTTTTCACCATGCAATTATGACCAGTCTGGAACTCACTATGTAAAGGTTAGCTTTGAATTCACAGAAACCCACCTGCCTCTGCCTGTCAAGAGGTGAGGTAACCCAGTAAGGCCAGCATCTCCAAATTTTAGATTGTGTCAAGGTATCAGTTAAAACTACATCAGACCTTTGGAGCGGTAGTGGTGGTGCAGGCCTTTAATCCCAGCACTCAGGGAGTCAGAGGCAGGCAGATCTCTGTGAGTTCGAGGCCAGCCTGATCTACATATTTCCAGGACGGCCAGGGCTACACAGAGAAACCCTGTCTCGACAAACAGCAAAAGAATATCACATGCTGCATTTGATTGCCTTATAAACTCAAAAGAAAAGATCTTTTTAAACAAAGACAGTTTAGGGACTGGAGAGATGGCTCAGCTGTTAAAAGCAGTGACTGCTCTTTCAGAGGACCTGTTTCAATTCCCAGCACCTGTATGGCAGCTCACACTTGTCTGTAACTGCATCTCCAGGGCTTCTGACACCCTCACACAGACGTACATGCAGACAAAACAGCAATGAACATAATTTTTTTAAAAAGTAAAGACAGTTTCTAAGTGCCTCTGGAATAAGGCTTTAATTTTAATGAATAGAGCTGGGCTCAGTGGCACATGCCTATAATCCCAGCACTCTGGGAGGCTGAGGCAGGGCCATCACGAGATGTATTCTCACAGAAGTTTCATTTGATTTCATTTTTTCTTTGTCAATCCCTGATAGTCAAAGATATTGAACACTTAAAAATATATATATTTATTGACACTTTGTGTTTCATCTCTTGAGAATTCTCCGTTGAACCCCTTCAGCCTAGTCTTCATTGGATTGCTTTCTTGTCAAGTTTTTCTGAGAGCCAGGTTTAGTGACACATGCCTTTAATCCCAGCAGAGGCAGGGATCTCTGAGTTCCAAGTCAGCCAGGGCTACACAGGAAAACCCAGTCTCCAAAACAAAAACAAACAAAAAGGTTTTTTTAAAAAGCTTTGCATATTCTAGAAACTTAATTTTTTATTAGATTTATTTGTTTTCATGTGTGTGTGTGTGTGTTGCCAACATTTATGCCATCTGTACCACCTGCATGCCTGGTGTCAGAAGAGGGCATCAGAACCCCTGGAACTGGGGTTACAGACAGTTGTGAGCCACCATGTGGGTGCTGGGAACCAAGCCCAGGTCCTCAGCAAGAGCAGTCAGTCCTCTTAACCACAGAGCCTCTCCCCAGCCTCTGTATGCTAGATATCAACCTTCTATCAGATCTGCAGCTGACAAAGGTTTTTCTCCCACTCTACACTCTGTCTCTTTACTTAATTAATCATTGCTTTTGCTGTAGAAATATTTTTAATTTCTTGAGGTTTCATTTTTTTAACAATTGGCCTTATTTCCTTACTGGTTTTCTATTTAAAAACTGCTTTCTATGCTTATATGTCAGGAAATGGTACTTCCTGCTCCTCTCTCTTGCATCTTTCCAGTTTCAGGGGGAGGGGGAGAGTGACTGCATCACTGCATGTTTGGAGGCCAGAGGACAACATGGCTACCATGTGAGTTCTGGGGATCCAACTCAGGCTTAGTGGCAAGGACCTTTACCTGCTGAGCCGTCTAGCCAGGTCTTATATGATGCTCCTTGATCCATCCGGAGGTGATTTCTGTGCAAGACGCATGCTAAGAATCTCATTTCATTCCTCCGCATGGGGATATCATCTGTAATAGAAGAGTGTCAAATCTACAAGAAATATCTTTTGCATTTTTTTTTTTAATCACCAGTCAGGTAGCCATCACCATACAGGTTTCTGTTGGATTTTCGGATGTGCTGATTCCAAGCATTAGTCCTTATACCTCCAGCATTATTGCGTTCGGACTTCTTTCTGCTGGAGATTGTTTTCTCTATGTCTGTGAGGAATTGTGTTGACGTTCTGATTGGGATTGCATTCAATCTGTAGATGGTTCTTATAAGATGGCCATTTTCTCGCTATTGATTATTCTTCTGGTTCAGGAGTTTGGCAGGTCTATTCATCTTCTGTCTTCTTCAATTTCTCTCTCTCTCTTTCTTTTTAGTTTTTATTTTACATCGACTGGTGTTGTGCCTGAATGTCTGTCTGTGTGAGGGTGTCAGATGCCCTGGCACTGGAATTACAGACAGCCATATGTGTACTGGGACTTGAACACAGATCCTATGAAGAAACCGGTCAGTTCTTAACCTAACCGATGAGCCATCTCTCTAACCTCCTCAATTTCTCCCTTGATTGTTTCAAAGTTTCCATCATGGAGGACATTCAGTTCCACAATACTAACTTTCTTTTAGGCAATTTAAGTTTTACATTTATTTGCTTATTTATTTGTTTTTATTGGGAGTAGCAAGAGCAATCTTTCCCATCCTTGAGGCAATTTTAAGTGGGATTGATTCCCTGGCTTCTTCCTCACCATATTTGCTGTTGATGGACAGGAAAGGCGACGGACCTGTTTACGTTAATTGTATGCCCTGCTACTTTGCTGATAGCGTTTATCAGCAGTTCTCGGAGAGTTGTGGACTTTTAAGGTCTCCCGTATAGAATCCTATCATCTAAGAGTAAGGATAAAGTGACATACTCCTTGATTGACAGCGGTCGTGTGGCCCTGCTCTCAACCACGCGGGGGCAGCAGCAGCCCGCCTCCCACCAGCCACAGGTGACCTGAGCCGGCTGCCTCCGCCAGGGTCCCTCCTGCGGTGCTCAGATCTCGCTAGTCGCCATTTGCTGTCCACATGCTGCCGGCTCGGGCCATTTCCGAAGAGGGCCACAGCTGTTTGCAAGCCGGGGTCGGTGGGAGGGGCCGGGCTGACGGAGGTTTCTGGGGCTGCACTCTGCAGGGGACCCTGGACAAAGGGAAGACTCTCAGGCTGAGGGGATGAGCTTCAAGGGCCTTTCCCTCCCTAGTGAGGGAGAGAACAGGAAATGGAGGATGCTTCCGGGCTTGGACATGGTCAAAGGAGAGCCAGAGGTCAGAATAGGGGTCAGCTGTCCCTGGAGAAAAATAGCTGCTCCTATTAGGACTGAGGCATTTTGGCTACATGAGCAAGGGGAGGTGTATGTGGCCTTGCCCTAGGGCAGGTTAGGGCTCAGGCAGTGTGAGTTAGAGAGTAATCCTTCCTACTTCCATCCACCCACCCCCACTCCAGTTTACGGAGAAACCAGGCCTGGAAAACCGCGGAACACTTCAGGCAAGAAGGAAAAACAGCTTCAGCAAGCCTTCGGTCACCCATTGTGGAGCGGCGGGAGCCATCAAAACACAAAGCGGCCAGTTAGACAGGAGGAGCTTTCTGACCTCTTGACTGCTCTAGTTCCAAGAACCGGGAATGCTCCCAGGCCCTCTTTGCTGCCTCAGATAGACTTAACTCTCAGGGAAGTCAACTGAACAGGACAGGCCACTCCCTAAAGATATCTCCAGACCATGACGCGGGATAGGTCATTTGGAAGGCTGGCTGACGCCCATGCATATGCTGGAGGGGGAAGGAGGAAGTGATCGGTTAGACAGGATTGAAAGCCTGGCCGTGTGGGGCTAACCTGGCCTCTGTGGACCAGTGCTTGACGGGCCTGGGTGTTTCCCCAGGCGAAAGCAACCTTGTTGCACTATCACCCCATTCCAGACACCTCAGAACCTTCCAGCTGCCAAACATTTTATTTACACCCTGACACACACAGGAAGGACAGAGGAGGGCAGGGTATTTTTAGGATGGCTGCTATTTTAAACAATGTAATACCTGTGTGGCTCAGGGCTGCAGCCCTTGTACAGGCGGTGGGAAGTCCTGCATTCAGACCTCCACGTCAAAATCAAAACCACCTGAGAAGTGGAGTTCTTGCTGGATAGGAGGGAACCTCAAGAAAATGCTCCCTTATTTGTCTGGCTGTAAGACATTTTCTTCCTTTCTGAAACAGGGTTTCTCTGTGTAACCCATCTGTCCTGGAAGTCGCTCTGTAGACCAGGCTGGCTTTAGACTCAGAGATCCCCCTGCCTCTGCATGCACTTCTACCACCAACCAGCTGTAGGGCATTTTTTAAATTAGTGACTGACGGGGAAGGACCCAGCCCAATGTAGATGGTAGAATCCCTGGGCTGGTGGTCCTGGGTTCTATAAGGAAGCAGGCTGAGCAAGCAAGAGAGAGCAAGTCAGTAAGCAGCAGCCCTCCATGGCCTCTGCATCAGCTCCTGCCTGCAGGTTCCTGCCCTGTTTGAGCTCCTGCCTTGACTTCCTTCAGTGGAAGTCAATAATGTGGCAGTGTCAGCAAATAAACCCTTTCCTCCCCAATTTTCTTCTGGTCATGGTGTTTCATCACAGAATTCCTTTGGAATCTAAGCTGTTTGCGGAAGCCAATAAATTCACCACCTCAGTTTCTCTCTATTCCAAAGACATTTCAAACAATTCAGTAAAGAAAATAATCTTATTCACAGTTTGGATAAAAGCTGGAAGGAGGGCTATAATTTCCTCCCATATAATACACGAATCAAAGGCTAGAATAAAAGTAAATGTAACTGACACGGGTAAGCTGATTTTTTTTTTTCCTGGAACAGAAGTGAACTAGGCCCTGAACAAACTGGTGACATGGAGACTCCGAGGTATGGTTGAGGGAAGGCTTTTGTTATAGGTATGAGGGAGACTACAGCCCGAGGCATCTGGAAGAGTGCAGAGAAGAGAGAGAAAGTAGTAGACTGAACGTGGCCCCCAGGCTGGACTTGGCCCTGGGCAGGAGCAAAAGAAAGGGGAGAGTAAGTCCGGTGGTGACACACGCCTGTGATCCCAGCACTCGGGAGGCAGAGGCAGGCGATCTCCATGAGTCTGAGACCAGCCTGGTCTACAAAGCCAGTACAGGGCAGCCAGGGCTAATGACACAGAGAAACTTTGTCTTGAAAAACAAAAACAAACAAACAAAACAAAACAAAAAGGAAATAGCAGGGTAATAAGGAAATGAGACGCTGGGGGGAGAGGGGAGCCCAGGAGTTGGAGTTTAGGGAAAGGGGATGGGTGAGGAGAGCTGAGAAGAGCCAGGATGCCAGGATGTAACAGGCACTTGAGATACTGAGGGAGCCTGGAGGCCAGAACACACTTTGGTGTGTTGGTAACATCATGGCCATTTGCCCTGAGTTTTTTCTGGACCTGACAAATTTTGCCTTCATCGTCTCTGTCCTGTTTCAGACACAGGGCATTTTGTTTGTTTGTTTGTTTGTTTGTTTGTTTTTGAGACAGGGTCTCACCGTGTAGCCCTGGGTGACCTGGAACTCACTATTGTAGACCAGGTTAGCCTCAAACTCACTGAGATCTGCCTGGCTCTTCCTCACAAGTACTGAGACTAAAGGCATGTACCTGGAAAAAAATATTTTTTTTGAGGGAAGTTATCATTTATCCTACACTGTCCTTGAATTCAATATACAACCACATAGGGCCTTGAATTTATGATCCTCCTGTCTCCACCTCCGTAGTGCAGGGATTACAGGCATGTGACCCTTTACCTGGATTATACATAATTCTTAATTTCATCTTAAGCCAGGGAAATGGGGTCTAAGGATTCCCCCTTTGGGGAGATGAAGTGATGGTTCAGTGGTTAAAGCCTATCTGCTCTGCAGAGAACGTGTGTTTGATTTCCAACATCTACATAGCTGGGGCTCTCTGCGGCCCATAGCTCCAGCTCCAGGGGATTCAACGCCCTCTTCTGGCCCCTGTAAGTACTGCACTGATGTGTACCCAACATTAAAAATAAATCTTGGGGTGTTTTGTTTGTTTCTTGAGACATAGTCTCACTGTGTAGCTCTTGCTGTCCTGGAACTCACTACGTAGGCCAGGCTGGCCCCTTGGTCCCTAGGTCCATTCTGGTGAGGAGCAGAAACTCTCTGTCTTTCCTTTGGAGGCTCTCACCTCCTCCTGCATGCTGGTTAAGCATGTAAACTTCACAGCTGATAGAAGAGTTACTCTGATAACACATAAGGACACGAGTGTCTTTTTAGACTATCTCCTCTCCTGCCATGGCTTTTGCAGGAAGTTGAGATTACAGGTGGTTGAGGCAGGTGACAAACTCCTGTGACCATGAGCTTCATAAGTTAAACAGGGGGCCAGGTATAGTGGTGCACGCCCTTTCATGCCAGCACTCAGCAGGCAGGGGCAGGTGGAGCTCTATGAGTTCAAGGCCAGCCTGGTCTACCTAGTGAGCTCTAAGACAGCCAGTGTGATACAATGAGACCTAGTCTCACAAAAATAAAAGACTAATCAGGGACAGATGTGTCTATGGTGGCCCACACCTGTAATCCTAGGACTTAGGAGGCAGAGGCAGGAAGATTTCCTGTTCACAGCCAGCTTAAAGTCCTGAGTGGGTGTGTTTTGTTGACGCATCAAGGAATCTAATGCCGCCACACCATCGGAAACTGGCAAAGCCTTCAGACTCAGAGGAATAGCAAAACCTTCCCAGGAGTACCAGTGTGGACAAAAGCTGGGAACTGCAGCTTTCTCCTCCCAGATATGTCCAGCCTGAGAACTACCGCTCACAGATGCCTCCTCCCAAGACTAGATGCGCATAATGAAGCAGGAAAAGCTGAGGTTCTAGGGTGGCAGCGGGAGAAGATGCCATTCCATCAGACCACACACACCTTACCTGATCCCGGTGTCACTGTGGGCATGTCTGTGTGTCTGTCATTTCTTCATTCCCTCCACAGCCCTAGCCAGAGTTCTGGGATTAAATCAGTGGGGACTGATTTAATGGCACCCTTATTCCAGTATTTTTTAAATTAAAAAATATTACTTGTGTGGGCATGACATATGCGCGAGGGCATGGGCACACATGCGGAAGTCAGAGGGCAGCTTTGTTGGTCTCCTCCATCCACCATTACATGGACTCCAAGTGTAGAATTCAGGTCACCCGACATGTGTGGCGAGTGCCTCCTGCTGAGCCAGCTCGCCAGCTCTTCCTCCAAGCTTAATTACTAATGTTAACTCTCAGATTAAGAATTAAACATAAATCACCTGTCTGTCTATCTATCTGTCTATCATTCATCCAAGACATTGAATGGTTATAAAGGGTTAAAGAGGTTCATGGAGATTCAAAGAGGCCTGAGAGGTGGAAACTGGGAATCTGAGAGGGAGTTCTGCAATAACAAGGTAATGAACCCAGGCAGGAGTTCTTCTGGGATGGCAGCAGCTGCTGCTGCTGCTGCGCTGCTGCTGCAGAATAGTGTCAGGCTGCAAGTCAGAATTGAGCTGCAGAAGCCTAAAATTATGTAGGTCCCATGCATGCTGCCACTGTCTCTGTGAGTTCCTATGTGTATCTGCTGTTATATTATGCAGGCAATTCAACTGTCCTGCCCTTAGGGACCTTTAGGGTCCTGACAACATCCTATGTCAGTACCTTCGTCCTATGACATCATCTGGGTCAGGTACTTCAGGTATAACTGGTCTGCCTCTCTCTCTCTCTCTCTCTCTTGCTCTCTCACTCCTCACTGTTTCAGTCTCTCTCCCCTTTCTCTGTCGGGGCACCCATCACCCCCTACCTCTCTCTGTCTCTCTGCCCTTGTGGCCTACTCAGGCCCTAACTCTCTCCTGCTTCCCTTCCCCACAATAAAACCTCTTTTGTATAAGATCTGTTGTGTA
The DNA here is from genome assembly GCA_010120015.1 of Rhombomys opimus. Classification (NCBI taxonomy): domain Eukaryota; kingdom Metazoa; phylum Chordata; class Mammalia; order Rodentia; family Muridae; genus Rhombomys; species Rhombomys opimus. The sequence goes on from REGO01000225.1 coordinate 2,106,878, forward strand.
TATGTGGCATCATTTTTAAATACTAACATCTGTCCTGTTGTGTCCGCAGGATACTTTTTCTTTAGAGTCATCCACCGCTTCTGCTCTTAAAAATCTTTCTACCTCTTCTCCTGTCTAGATCTCTGAACCTTGAGGAAAGGAATTTGATTGAGACATCCCATTTAGGGCTGAGTGCTGGATGATAGTCTCTCACTTCCCACACTTGGTCCAGTTGTGGATCTCTGTGTAAATTCCTGTCTTCTGCAGGAAGAAGCTTCTCTGATGAGGTTTGAGCCAGGTACTGATCTACGGGTGTAGCAATATGTCATAAGGAGTCATTTTATTACTGTGTTCCTTTAATAAAATAATAGTATGTTTTCCCCTAGGTCGCATGACTGATCTAGTGTCAAGTTCTTGACCGATTTAGCAGTGTCAGGTATGGATTCCAGATTGAAACATTAGTAAATATTGGTTATTCCCATAACGTTTGTGCCACTATTACCACGGTGTATTTTGAAGGCAGGTTGCTGTTGTAGGTTGCACGGTTTGTAGCTGGGTGATATGGGTGATTGCTTTTCTCCTCTGGTAGGAGGCAGGGTGCCTTCAGGAATCATGCATGCTAGTCAGGAGAGGTGAAGCATCTAGTTAGATACCAGCTCAAACGCTCCACGTTTCGATGACATCAGTAAGCGTTATGTTTAGCATAGAGCCTTACCATCAGGCTGTGGAGAGCGTCTGATAGCATTGGCAATAGCCTGTGCTGTTTTGAGGGTTCAGTGGGACCCCTTTGGCCAACGACTCAACAAGATGTATCTCATTCTTGGCACTGGAGGTTTTACTTGGTGGCATAAGATCAGTTGGGACTTTGTTTCCATGTTACAGTGTCTCCATTTAAATTTCTTTCATATATGCATTTATTTTAGGAAGCTTCCACAGCAGTGGGCGTCCATATGGCTTCTCAAAAACCCTTTAATATTGGGTGTGTCTCCCCACATTCTTTCTTTCACCCTGCTCTCCCATGCCCTTCCCCATTTATTCCTCCCCTTCTCTTCCCCTTTATCTCTCCAGAACACTGTATTTTCTTTCCCTGTCCTTGGGCAATCCAGTCCTTGTCCCTGGTCCCTGCACACACATGGCACACTGCTTTACATGCCAGGCAAACATCCTCCCATCATTGACTTCCCTGGTAGCCTCCAGTTGCTACCGGATGTTTCCTCACAGAGGCAGAAAAGAAGCTAAGACAGACGGTCACAGGAGAGCTTGTCCTCGCGCCGTGGAACTCTAGCCTGCGGTGACACAACTCCAATGGCCCTTCACCGTTGTTTTGTGTGTGTAGACCACGCTGTCTGGCCCATGTGCTTCTGGGAACACCCTTGTTTCTACGTCCCCCTCATCTGCAGGGTGCTGGGATTACAGATGCACACCACCATACCTGCCTTTTGGGTGGCTTCCGGGGTATCTGAACTCAGGTCCTCACACTTTCACGGCGAACACTTTACTCACCATCGCCTCAGCTCCCCCTCTTTCCTCTAGACTTGATGGTGACCAACTGTCAGGACGAATGTGCTTATATCCACGTGCTGTGAGCCTGTCACCGGAAGCAGGCCTCCTGCAGGAATCAATAATCAATTCGTTTTCAAATGCGTGGTGGCACACACCTTTAATCTCAGCACCTCGAAAGCAGAGGCAGGCAGAATTCTGAGTTCAAGGCCAGCCTGATCTACAGAGTGAGTTCTAGGACAGCCAATGGCTACACAGAGAAACTCTGTCTCAAAAAAAAAAACCAGCCAAACAAAAAAGCTCCATGAACTGCACACACCATACACCCTGACCCAATTATCCTACATGTCCTGAGGCTGTCCTTAAATCGAAGCAGAAGGCTAATAAATAAATAAATAAATAAATAAATCTGTCTCCTTGGGGAAAGAGGAATGCCAAAGGAGACACTTCTGTGACACACCTCAGCCTGGAAAGGGCCTTCCCGCAGATTCCCTTCAGGAAGTGCTGCAGGATGGCTGAGCCTTTGCGCAGGACAGCGCACGCCCCTGCCTGCTGCTATAGTGGAGGTTGGGAACCGGGTTCAGGGAGCCTCCAGGCAGTGCCAGGGCTAACTGCTTTTAACTGGCAATTTCTCTAGTTTGGACATAAAGAATCCGGGTGGGGGGGGGAGAAAAAGGGAGGGCAGGAGGGAGCCAGTTTTGGTCACTAAAAGAACGTCTCATTTCCAGCAACCTCTCAGTTCTACTGGAGAGCATCACACACTTACCCACGGTAAAATACTCCAAGGGTTCTAGCCCAGGCCAGTGAGATGGCTCCGTGGAAAAGAACACGCGCTGGGCAAGCCTGATGGTCCCAGTTCGATCCCAGATCCCACGGTGAAGGGAGGGAGCAAACCTCTGACAGTTCTCTGACTTCCACATACTCTGTATGGCACGCATATAATTACACACACATGCGCGCATGCGCGCACACCAACAGAGATGTCCCAGCTTGTCTTTGCTGGACTCCTGCCTCCTCTTCATGAGGAACGATGTGCACGGACAGCAAAAGGTGAGTGAAGCGACAATTTATTGAAGGAACGAGAAGGCTTTGGGCCCCTGAGCAGGAATGACTGAGGTGGGATTGCTGAGTTCGAGTCCTGGTAGGCTTAGGTGAGCTCTGGTTGGCTGGTGACAAACAAGGACCAATCAGTGGAGAGACAGGCTGCCAGCGCCAGGACTCCCACCCTCGGAGAGAGCCTGACCGGCTCAGGTGTGGCTGTCATTTAGAACTACAGCCGTGTCCTCTGTCCCTCCAACCCCCTTCCCCGTGTTGCATCAGAAGTGGGGCCTGGAACAGAAAAGGCAGGCAGGGCCAACCCCAAGGAAGTTCTGAGCTGGCTGTGGTGGAGATCTCGCCACAGCAGCTACCCTTCTGCCTCAGCCTCCCAAGTGCCAGAGTTAGGGACACGCGCCACCACATCCAGCGTTCGTTTTGTTTTACCATTCCTGGGTGATTCTAAGGTTCCAGGCACGGCTTGGGCAAGTGTATGTAAAGTACCTCAGCAGCGACCTACCGTTTACTGGATTTTAGAGAAAGGTAAACACAACTGCTGACATATTCAGAGTAGTTAATAGTTAAATGGGGAAGGGCCGTGGTGGTGCTGGCCTTTAATCCCAGCAGAGGAGGCAGAGGCAGGCGGATCTCTGTGAGTTCGAGGCCAGCCTAGTCTGCAGAGCTAGTTTTAGGACAGCCAAGGCTACATGAAGAAACCCTGTCATGAAAACCAAAAATCATCTGGAAGAAGCAGAGCACGCCTGTAGTCCCAGCCCTCAGGGAGGCAGAGGCAGGCAGATCTCTGCGAATTCAAGGCCAGCCTGGTCTACAAAGCAAGTCCAGGACAGCCAAGAGAGAAACCCTGTCTTGAAAACAAAAGCAAAAACAAACAATCAAAAGAACAAAACAAAAACAAAAATCCACCAAAATAAAATAAAACAAATAAAAGAGTAGCTGAGTGGGCTGAAGAGATGGCTCAGTGCTTAAGAGCACTTTCTGCTCTTCCTGGGGACCAGAGTTCGGTTCTCAGACTGTACATGGTGCCTCACAGCCATCTCTAACTTCAGTTCCAGGGCATCGAGTGTCTTCTCCCAGCCTCGGAGGGCACCAGGCACATGGTACAGACATACCATCACGCAAAAGATCCATGCACACGAAAGCACACCGACCATAACAGCTAAGGGAATGGTTTTTGTTTGTTTTTGCTTTTTGAGATGGGGTTTCTCCCATACAGCATCACCCAGGTTGGTCTTGAACTCCTCACGTGTAAAGGCTTGAACTCTTGATCCAATTGACTTACCTTGCAGAATGCCGGGATTATAGCCATGTGCCCCCAGCCCCCAGCTAATTTGCAGCTTGACGGTAACAACACAAAACATTACTCACCTCAGGAAAAAGCTAGGTGGGAGTATTTTCAATGAAAGGCCGCTAAGAACCCAAGAAAAGCAAGGAGTGGGGTGGGGGTGGGGTGGTGTTTGGTTAGGTGGAAGGTAAGGGTAAGATGGGGGTGGTGCTGACAGACAGGCATTGCGGCACACGCCTCTAAACCTAGCCCCGAGGCAGGAGAAGCATCATAATCTTGAGGCCAACCTGGTCTACCTAGCAAGTTGCAGGCTAGCTGCTGCTACATAGTAAGACCCTTTCTCAAAAAATAATAACCCCCCCCAAAAAAAAAATAACCCCCTTCAAATAAACAAAACAAGAAAATGTTGGCATCCAAGAAAATATGTTCCGGTGATCACCATGGGATCTTTGACTCCATAACGTATATCTCTCACAAGAGCTCCTGTCAAGAGGGGCCAGCAGGTCCACTGCCTGTTGGAAATCCTCCAGGGTCTTAATTATAAGAACTCTATGGGATCCAATCTGCTTCTCAGATTCTGGCACTGGGGGCAGGGCTGGAGCCCAGGAGATAAGTAAGACCTTCCTAGCAACAGTTGCTAGAGGCCTTTGCTGTGGAATAGCAAGAAGACAATAGGAGGCCCAGCAGCCAGAACAGTCCATCAACAGCATCCCCCAGACCCTGGAGTAGCCCAGGAAAAAAAAAAAAATTCCAGTGCAGACAGTTGTAGTTGTTAATGTGTTGAAGGCCTCACTCAGGCTAATAGGGGGCATAAAAGCCTGGACTCTATTGTGAGAGGCCTTTGTTTGTGGGTCAGGTCAGAGTAAATGGCTGAATCCCAACCCCTCCGGCTTCAACTGAAGCCAGAATCCCAGCAACGTGGAGCTAGAATTCCTCCACGTTCAGGAAAGGCTGTTGGGGACTGCTGGGCTGGACAGAAGGAAGAGAGAGGACAGGGGCTAGGCACACACCGGGTATCAAAACCGAGAACTCAGAGTGGAGAAAATGTCCTCTGCAAGAAACGGAGCAGGGAACCTGGCCCCCTGTGTTTCTTCCAGCCCACTTTTTCCGTAACCTCTCCACCATGCCCAGAGTGAAAACCGCTGCTCTCCGCCTCCTGAGACCCAGGTTCTCTGGTGTCATTTCCTCTCTCCATCTGCTTCCTTCAGGTTCTGCAAAAGCTGAAGGATCTTGTTCCAACTCAGGACAGCAAGAAGGGGCTGGGTGTCTCTGATGCTTGAAACTCCTACCTCAGAAAGGCTGAATCAGGGGCTGGAGAGACGGCTCAGAGGTTAAGAGCACTGGCTGCTCTTCCAGAGGTCCTGAGTTCAATTTCCAGCAACCACAGGGTGGCTCACAGCCATCTACACTGAGTCTAGTGTCCTCTTCTGGAATGCAGGCATACATGCAGGCAGAACAGTAAACAGTACACACTGTATACATTAATAAGTAAAGGCTGAGGCAGGAAACTCCAGAGTCTGAGGCCAGTCTACCTAGTGAAAAAAACAAAGCAAGCTGGGCCACGTGTGCTGATGCACACCTTTACAGAGCCTCAGGAAGCAGCTAGATCTCTGTGAGTCTGAGACCAGCCTTGTCTACAAGACCTAGGACAGCCAAGGCTACATACAGACCCTGCCTCAAAAATCCAAAGAACAAAACTAGGAGGGAGAGAAGCTGTTGGGTGTTGTCCAAAGGAGCTTCTCCCTTGCCGGCGGCCGCCTCCATTTGAAGTGAGTCTACTTCAGAAATGTGACATGGAAGAGGGAAGCCAGCCCTCTCAGAAACAGTCTTTGAACTGGAGGGAAGCATGCTATTTGGAAGTCCTGCCTCTAACACGGATGCCCATGACACTGTGACTTTTTTCAAGCTCTTTTACTGTGGGAAATTTAGTTCTCTATTAAAGATAATTAGCCTCACGAGGGCCTTTCTCCTTCTTCATTTTTTTTTTTCCAAGACAGGGTTTCTCTGTGTAGCCTTGACTGTCCTGAACTCACTTTGTAGACTGGGGCTGGCCATGAATTCACAGATATCCACCTGCCTCTGCCTCCCAAGTGCTGAGATCACAGGCGTGCACTACAACACCCATCAGGCCAAAGAGATTCTTTCTTAAAACACACACACATGTTATATCTGAAATAAAAAGTTCTCTGACTTTCTGTTTAATACTGCATTTTTTTTTTTCTGGGCTACTTTGGAGCTAGTTTTGGGGACCTTAGCACATGACCAATGATGCCGCCATAAATGCTGAACTCAACCTAGACCCCCCTCCCCCAAGAAAAACCCCCTCTAAGAGTCAATGAGTTTGCATCTTCCAGCCTCTCAGTGCTAGGATTATTTCCATGCACCACGATAACCTGGTGAATGCAGCTGTAGATGGGCGTGAGCTGAGTCCCTGTCTGTTCTGAGTTCTAACCCCACATGAGGAGTGAAGAGAATGGGAGGTACACATCGTAAGAATGGGGAGCAGGAATGGAGATGAGATCCAGGCATTTCTTTAAGGGATCCCGCTAAGGAACAGACGGGAGAAAATATGAGGGGAAGTTGTCATTGGAGTTGGATGGTGTATGCGTGAGCGAAGTAAGCTGAGTGGAAATGACTAAGATAAGGAAAAAATGTTCAAAAGGGTGTAGGCATAGGCACATATTTTTGGTAAGAAGGGATTTCTGTGTGGTAGAATAAGATTTTGTGCTATAGTAAAATGACTACTTCAGTTAACACCATCAAGACAATCCCTCACAGACATTCTCAGAGGCACGCTGGCTGTCTTCTAAATAAGTCCCCATGGGTGTGCCCAGCAGTCATCTCTTAGGTAATTCTAGAGTCTGTCAGATGACAGTTAACATTAACCTCAGGGTGGTCTTAAGGCCAAACCACAGCTCTGCCCTTAGGAGTTTGATCTAGAAGGAGAAGGAGCAGGAACTATTTCACACTGGTTTTGTTAGTATCTAGGGAGCCTGCTTCTGGGTTGCCTAGCAACCTATGGTGCCATCATGTCTCTTGCCTTCTTGCTCTTACACTCTTTTCCTTTCTCCTGCTCTCTCTCCTGTCTCTGTTGCGGTGCCAGCTCCCTTGCCCCATCATGTCTCACTCTCTCCTTCTCTCTCTCTCTCCATCCAATAAACCTCTCTCATAATATATCTGTTCCACATCATCATCCCAGGGTTCACATAAAGGCAACCACTCTTGTCAGTTTAATCCTTTTGTCATGAGTCCCAGTTTCAAAGCATCTATGACCTTAAAAGTTCATGGAGCCAGCCAGGTGTAATGGCAAGCACCTTTAGTTCTAGAACTTAGGAGGCAGAGGCAGGTAGATAGATCTCTGTGAGTTCAAGGCCAGCTTAGGTGCATAGTACGTTCCAGGATACCCTGATCCACTGACGCACATGTGTGTATTTCTAGTCACGGGGCAGCCTGAGCTGAGAGGGAACAGATAAAGGACCTGGAAACACTTTTTCCTTCTCTCTTTAGATGGAAAACAACCTTCCACATGCCCTCCTTTGAAGTACATCCAGGGACACTGGGGCCCTTTGGTTTTCAGATATTGAAGGAAAAATACTTAATATTTTTTTTCTATATCAGTCTGGCATGGCTACAAGCTGGAAGAAGGAGACACCTGACCACCCACAGAAGTATCAACAGGGCCGCTAAGGACAGGCCTCTTTGCCCTATGGGATGACCTTAAAGTTATACAGAGTAAAAAGTTGACACAGCTCTACCAGTCCTAGTGGCCAACAAAGGTAACCTCCGGCTTCCGGAACCGGACCTCCCTGTAATAAAGGGGTGGATTACCCCTCTGCCAGCCTGCCCGGGGAAACTTTGTTCTCCTTTTCCAAGTGCTTCCCTGGCTGCTTGGCTCTCTAACAGGTCTCAAACCAAATCACTCCAGGGTCTTCTCTCCCTCAGCAGGAGGATCTGATACCAACTAAATACCGGTTCCTTCCTTTGACCTAATAAAGCCAAAGGAAGAACTACCATGTTTTCACATGACTCTGCTAGTACTGAGGCATTCCATCATCAACCGAGGTATCTGATCTAACCCGTGTTGGGGTGACTTTCCTTCAAATTGTGTGAAGGCGTGTCTCTGTATTCCCAGTTGTTAATTCTGTACTGGCAGAGAGCTAAGTGCCGGCAGGATTTTGGTATTGTCACTTCTATGGCCCGTCACTGGCTTTATATTTGGAAATACTTGTCCTTCCATTCCTGCTCAGATACTTGACCACCAGACCACCCTGTGTGCCTAGACACAAGCGAGGAGATGTTCTGGTGCTGTCTTACTGCTGATTGGTTATAAGAAATAGCTGACGGCCAATATCTGGGGCAAGAAATGGAGGATGGAGCTTTTGGGAGAGAGGGATGCAGGGGGAATTTGGAAGCACACACGGAAGGGAACAGACAGATGGGAACAGGAGCAGAGATGTAGAGAGCTCGCCGCACGGCAGCGAGTTGTAGATTAGAGTAATTTGGGTTAAGTTTATAGACGGTGGCTGGGAAACTGCCCCAGCGAGAGGCCTAAGCTTTAAACGACATAAAAGCCTCCGTGTCATTATTCGTACAGCTGGCAGATCCGCAAAAGCTCCCACTACAGACCCAGAAAGATGTAATGCTGATTTACTTTTCAGACTCTTCCTGGGTCAAAGAGGCAGGTGGACTTACTGGCAGCTGAGATCTCTGGGAAGGAACATTGATGTTACATAGCTTCACACCCGAGCGGAGTGCAGTCCACGGGGGAAGCTTTCCCACGGTGTCTGAGGCTGCAAGCACAGGGAATATCTTAGCCACCTGGGCTAACCTGGGCTGTCCTTGCCATGTACCAGCTCCTAGCAACGCACTTAGCAACCTGTTGGCAACCTTAATGGTATACCTGCTTTAAACGATAAAAATAAGTTACCCTTCTTAGCCACCCCTTGATAATGTCCCTTTTCTGTTCAAACACATCTAGGAACTATGGGCCATGGCAGAGACAGCCCGAACCGTTTGGATATGTGCACAATAAGACAAACTGTATCCTCTGAATTAACTTTTAGGGGAAAACTCCCTGTGTGCCATCTTAGGACTATGCATACCTGGACATGCATATGATTAAAGTAAAATGCATCATGGGAAGAAAAATGCAACAAAAGCTGCCAAAACAGAAAACCACACAATTGCGCTGCTAGTAAACAGGCTCTTAACTTCTCACAAACCCTATAGAAAGGAGCCACAAACCACAGTCAGGCGGCCCTTGAGTGTTCTCTCACTTCTGTGGCACATTGTCAAAGCCTGACAGAATATTTCGGGGTTTTTGTTTTTGGTTTTTGAGTTTTTTGTTTGTTTGGTTGTTTTTTTTTTTTTTTTTTTTTTGAGACAGGGTTTCTTTGGAACCCTGGCTGTTCTGGAACTAGATCTGTAGACCAGACTGGCCTCAACCCAGAGATCCACCTGCCTCTGCACCCCCACTGCAGGGACAAAAGGCTGGGCAGCCCCAGTCTTGCTCAACAGCATATTTCTTTCTGTACTATCACTCAGTCTGGAATACAATCTCTTTGCCGTTTTTCAAGTCTGTGTGGGCCTTTGTTTCAGTTCCTTGAGTAGGAGGCCAAGAACCTGGACCCCCTGGTCCATGTGAGGCATAACCATGACCACCAGCAACTGGGCGACAGACAGCATTCCCTAAGGGTATGAATGGAGTCATGGTTTCCCCTTTGGAGACTGGCAGAGGACACTTTCATTCCCACGTCCTGGTAGGAGTGAGGAGAACAGGGTTGAAACCCTAAATCTCTCTAAGTTAATAGTGATAGATCAAAGCTTTGAGGAGAACCCCCCTGCCTTTGTAGCAAGACTGAGGAGGGTTCTAATTAAACATTCCTGGCTCCTGACCTGGAGACGGTACAATTAATTTTAAAGGCTAATGTTATGAGTATGTAGCATAGCAAGCTTAAGGCCTTGGATTTAATCCCACAGCAAAAAAAATGGTCAAAATAAATAAGAAAATGAAAAATTGAGACGACAAAGAGATAGTGTGATAACACTTGGGGCAAAGGAAGAGGTTACCCCAGCACCCAGGGAGACTGGGAGAAAGGAAGCCAGGCATGGTGGTTCAGGCCTGTAACCCCAGCACTCAGGAGGCAGAGGCAGGTGGATCTCTGTGAGTTCGAGGCCAACATGGTCTACAAGGGAGTCCAGGACAGCAAAGGCTACACAGAGAAAAACCCTCTCTCAAAACAAACAAACAAACAAACAGCCTGGGATAAAGTATTTAAGGGTGGATATTGGATGAATTGGAGGGTCTTCCTCTCCTCTCTGTTTCTATATTGGGCAAGGTGGGCATATCCACCACCCCGAAGGGTCCAGAAGTAGAAACTCGGGACGTCTGAGGGAACTTCCTGAGAACTGAGACAGGCAGCAAAGTAGATCATGTGAGCTCCTAAAGGTGCGGAGGAATAGCCTCGGCTGTAGACACAATCCTGTGGTCATCCTAACTGATATATGGCTGCCAAGTGGAACACTGGGGTGCCAGCCAGCTATACTGAAGGAAAGGTGGGAGGGTTCACGGAGGGCTCTTGGCTGGAGGACCCAGTAGGGAGCAGGTTGTTGGAAGGGACCGTCGACAGAGAGAAGTAGAATGTACTGGAATGGACCCTTCCCAGTGACTGTCACAGGATGGACCACCTGGGAAGGCAGGGGAGAAGGAAGAAAACCTGAGCTGCCAGATCAGATGGGGCCGCCTCAGTGACAGATTCCAAGACCAAATCACTGCAGGAAAGGTTCTGAAAGGAGCATGTGTTCTCGGGACCTGAGCCAGAGTAACAGCAAGATCTGGGGGTTAAGAGAAGAGGCTGTGTTAGTTAATTTCAGCTGTCATCTTGAGACAACCTAGAACCAACTGGGAAAATTCCTAAATGAGAAATTATCTAGATGAAGTTGCCCATGGCAGTTCTGGGGTGCTGTCTTAGTTGTTAACCACTGTGGGATAAGGTGGTTAATAATAAATGTGAGCAGCACCATTTCTTGGGCTGGGCCTCTGTTTTTATTTTAATCTCTTTATAACATTTAAAAAGGTGAGGGGCCTCCATGGTGGTAGCACACGCCTTTGAGCTCAGTACTTGGGAGACAGAGGTAGATGGATCTCGTTGAGTTGAAGTCTGGTCTGGTTTACAGAGTGAATTCCAGGACAGTTAGGGGATATACACAGAGAAACCCTGTCTCAAAAAAACTGAAAAAGCCAGGCCTGATGGTGCACACCTTTAATCCTAGCACTTGGGGGACAAAAGTAAGCAGATCTTCTTGAGTTTGAGGCCAGCCTGGTCAACAAAGCAAGTCTAGAACATCCTGGGCTATTACACAGACTAACCTTGTCTCAAAAAACAAAACAAAACAAAACAACAACAACAACAAAAAAAAAACAACAGAGAGAGAAAGAGAGAGAGGATGTGCTGGGCATGGCAGCACACACTTTTAATCACAGGACCAGAAGGCAGTGGTAGACAGATCACTATGAATTCAGGGTCTGCATAACAACTTCCAGGATAGCCAAAGCTACACAGTGAGACCCTGTCTGAAAAGAAGAGAAAACAAAAACAAAACAATGAAATAGGGCCAGTGAGATGGCTTGGCTGATAGACACTTGCTGCCAAAGCTGACAAACTGAATTCAGTCCCTGAAACCCACACGGTAGAAGGTAAGAAATGACTCCCTAAACGGCCCTCTGACTGACAGACAGAACCTCCCACCACCCACAAACAAATAGATATATGTTTTAAACAGTAAGGCTCCTTGTATGCTGCAAGCAGGTTTTCTCTTTCAATTGAACTAATTTATTTACTCAGCGTACCGGGCGTGGCACCCAAATACAAGACTGAGCTACACCCACAGCCCAGCACGTGGCCATTTACATGCACAGGATTAGAACTGGGTGACATTGAGAGAAACAGCTGTCCTGCTTCAGGGTGCTCTGCTCTGTCCTATGTGCTGGAAATAAATAAACCCGGTGTCACGCAAGGCAAAACAAAAGTGGTTCCACGGGGCAAGTTCGTTTTTCCAGCATAAACAGTGAAGCAGAACCAAAACCTTCATGAAAATGGTGTTTATCTCCAGAAGAAGTTGGTAGCTGTGTCTTAGCCCATTGGTGGGAGCCTGATTTCACAGTCTGACAAGATCCGAACAAAGGGCCCTTGTTAGTCTAATTACCTTTGATGGAAACAAACAATAACAAATGCACATAATGGCATTCGACTGGGCTGAGGCCCGGGAAAAAGGGTCCTGAAGAAGTTACAAAGGAATAATCATGTTTTCCGGTCCTGGAGCACAGTGTTTCAGGACTCAGTGCTTTTGTTGTTGTTTTATTGTTGTTTTGCTGAGACAAGGTCTCATGGAGTCCTGACTGGCCTCAAACCTACTATGTAGCTAAGTACAACCTCAAAATTCTGACTCTCCTACATCTGCCTCCCAAGTACTGTGAATATAGGTGGCTCTGTATGTGTGTGTGTGTGTGTGTGTGTGTCCATGCCTGACTTTCAGTGCTTTTTCCTGATTTGTCAGTAAACTAGTCCTCACCTGTCTTTGACAGAATGTCTGACACAATTAAGTTAAAAGGCCATAAGGGAGGTACAGGCTTCGAATCCCAGAACTTGGGAGGAAAAAGCAAGATAATTGCTATGAGTTCAAGGATAGCCTGGTCTGCCTAAGAAGTTCCAGGCCAGCCAGAGTTACAAACAGAGACTGTCTCTGCAACGCATAGTAATGTATACAATTAATCCCAGGAGGGATTACTCAGGAGGTAGAGGCAGGGGGATCTCTGTGAGCTCAAGGCCAACCTGGTCTACAAAGTCAGTTCCAAGACAACCAGAGCTACACAGTGAGTTCATAAACATTGCGTCTCCAAAAAAGAAAGAAAAAACAAACAAACAAAAAACAATTAAACAGAGCTAGGTACAGTGTCACACACCTGTAATCCCAGCACTCTGGGAGGCAGAGGCAGGTGGATGGATCTCTGTGAGTTCCAGGCCAGCCTGGTCTATAAAGCGAGTCCAGGACAGCCAAGGGTTACACAGAAATATCCGGTCTCAAAAACCAAAAACAATTAAACAAACAAATAACAAAATGAGGCTGTCTCAAATAAATCGGTAAACAATTAAAGTTTAAAAAAAAAGCGTTGGAAGCCAGCCTGTGGTGGGCCACGCCTTTAATCCCAGCACTCAGGAGACAGAGGCAGGTGCATCTCTGAGAGTTTGAGGCCAGCTTGGTCCAGAGTGAGTTTCAGGACAGCAAGGACTGCACAGAGAAACCCTGTCTTGAAAAACAAAAACATGGGCTGGAAAGATGGCTCAAAGGTTAAGAGCTCTGCACTGGCTGCTGTTGCAGAGGACCTGAGTTCTGTTCCTGGCACCTACATGGCAGCCTGCAGCTGTCTGTTACTCTTCTGGTTTCTGCAGACACCAGGCATGCACCTGAGACACAGACATACACAACACACAGACATAATAACCATACAAACAAAAGAAAAAAACAAAAACGAAGGTTTGGACATGGTGGTGAAGACCTGAAATATCCGCTACTAGGAAGGCTGAGGCAAAGGAGAAAGTTCAAGGCCAACCGGGGGAACATAATAGAAACTGTCTCAAAAATAAATAAATAAATAAATTATATATATATATATATATATATGAAGCCTGGTTCATACCTTTTATGCCACCATTCAGGAGGCAGAGGCAGGCGGAACTCTATGACCAGAAGGGCCTGATTTACAGATTTACATAGCAAGTTCCAGGACAGCCAGGGCTACATAGAAAAAACAAACCAACCAATAATACTGATTCTGTATTAATTAGGGTTACCGTTGCTGTGGTGAAACACCATGACCTAAAGCAACCTGGGGAGGAAAGCCTTTATTTCGCTCACAGTTCCAAATAACACTTCATCACCAAAAGGACTGAGGAGAGAAAGTCTTGCAGGGAAGAAACCTTGGGCAGGAGCTGGTGTAAAGGCCAGTGGAGGGGTGCTGGCTTGCTCCACATGGCTTGCTCAGCCTGCTTTCTTATAGAACCCAGGACCACCAGCCCAGGGGTGGCATCACCCACAATGGCGTGGGCCCTCCCCATACGTCACTAATTAAGAAAATGCCCTACAGGCGTCCCACAGCCTGGTTTTATGGAGACATTTTCTTTATCAAGGTTTCATCCTCTCAGATGACCTTAGATTGTGTCTCGTTGACATCCAGCACAAGTATCTTCACCTGTAACCCTAACACTCAGGGGGCGGAGGCAGGAGGATCACCATAAGCCAGAGGCCAGCAGGGTCAATATAGTTCCAGTCTAGCCAGAGCTATATAGCTAGACCCTGAAATGCTTGTCCTGGAGGAGGAGGATCTGGTTGGGAGACTAATGAGTTTCCCTGGCATCGGTGACCTCAGGTTTCTAGTGACCACGATGCTCCTATTGGACTTCTCTGGGACTGTCAACCGCACCTGCGACCCGCACTACAGACACTTCTCTCCCAATGGGAGGCGATTCCATGCTTCGTCTGTGCCTAGGATGAAGCTGGCGACAGGGACGAGCCTGCAGATCCTCTGGAGAGCTGTTGTCCTGACTGGGGTAACGAGCTGGGAAGGCCATCTGTAATAGCGAGCTGCACCATTTCCTGGATTTAGCTCCTGAGCAGTGTTAAACCTGAGAATTCCAGAGAAAGACCAAGCCCACGATCGTCCAATCAAAGTAAGCTTTATTTTAATACTGGCCAGGATGACGGCCAGCGGCCAGGCCCATCGCTGGGACCTTTGGAGAACGGAGCTGAATTAGGCTCATCCGCTGCTTACAGAGGCAGATCCCACAAGGTCACGTGCTTTGGGCCTTTGTCCAATAGGGGGCAAGCATAGATCCTGACATACTTCCTGCCTGTGTATTTCTAACAAGCACTTCCGGTACCGTTGGGGCAACCAACCTCGTTTACTGAAGTGAAAACTCCTTGCTCGTTATCTTACTTGAACAACCCGCGGAATTCCAGGAAGTTATTTTTCCGTGGGCAAATGGTGCTTACAGGTTAGAGGCGTTTTCGTTTTGTAGATCTCTGAAGCGCAGTAATTTAAACTTAAAAGATAACTTTAACCTCACAGACAGCATGAAAAGGACAGAGCCAGATGAACACTAAGCCTTCATCGGTTTCTCCCTGACTGAAATCGATGGGACTTGACTTCTGTACCATAATGAACCATGTTGTTGAATATTTATTAAATTCGGGAGGGCTTCTCCGCCCTGGCTAGTTCCTAAATAATTGAGGAAGACCTATTGATTTATTTAACAAGCTTTAGGGCAGTAAGTGGGCAGGTTCAATTTGAACTGATTTTCTAAGCCTGGTCTGTTCCTTCCAAGCCACACTCCCTAAGTGACTTGCCAATACTCATCCTGTCTGGGCTGGATCTGCTCCACCAGGCCACATTTCTTTCTCTCCAGCTACCTCCTTCCTTCTCCTCCTGTTCCACCTAAGTCTCTTCTGTCCAGTTACAGGCTGTCCAGCCTTTTTTATTAACCAGTCAGAGACCATTGGGGAGCAAAGTTTACTCAACAAAGACTGGTGTGAGTGAAAATGCACTCATCTGGATTGCAACTAGATGGGGGAGAGGGAGGGACAGAATGTATCATCTGAATGCATAGAGCACCAGACCAACCCCCAACAGAACTGCACCCTCAAACTGTGAAACAAAATAAACCCTTTCTCCTTCAGGTTATTTCTTGTCAGAATATTTTGTGACAGCAACAGGATTTTCTTTCCCCTGACTATTCTCAGATTACTGTTTCTCGGCATGCTAAAGAAGGGTTCTTCTCTCAGACTCTAGAGAAAAGAGCCCCGAGTGAAGGTGTGTATATAGGTGTCTCCCAAATAAAGGATACCCTTTGATCTTTACATCGCACCTCTTTTTCAGTGGAAGGATTTGAACTCACGGCCTTGGAATTCTGTATAAGCACTCAATTTCTAAGCCCAAGCTCCCTCTCATTTTGATTAAAATTTTTAAGTAATATCTTCTGCAGTTTTATCTTATTTATTTATTTAACGTGAATATTTTCTCTGCATGTATGTATGTGCACCGTGTTCATGCAGTGCCCTCAGAGGCCAGAAGAGGGTATGGGATTCCCGGGAACTGGAGTGACGGGCGGTTATGAGCCACCATGTGGGTACTGAGAATCCAACCCAGGTCCTCTGGAGGAAGGACTGAGCTATCCCTCCAGCAGTTTTTAAGACAGGCTCTTCATTCAATTGCTCAGGCTGTGCTGAACTTGCTTTTCTACTGAATCAGCTTCTCTAGTGGTTGAGATTACAGACCTGAGCCATTACTCCAGCCATGAAACTTAAAAAAAAAAAAAAAAAAAAGACTTGCTCTCAAATAGAACCACCAGAATTTACACTTTCAGTATAACCTGAAAGTAGAAGATGACATCCAAAGCGCCCCACATCCCCACACCTGGGATTAAAAACAAAAGCACATTCTTATAATATTTCTGTGTTTTTTAAAGAAACCAAAGTTCCAGAAATTCTTAAAAATGTCACTGCATCCAACCCTATAGGATTGCAAGTTGTTTGGGCATAACTTTAAACATTTGTTTAAATGTTTCTAGGTGCCTCTTTGCTGAGGTTGTTTTTTGTTTCTTTGTTTAGTTTTCATGTTAAATAAAACTTCCTTCTCATTTTTTTTTTTAAAGTGTCCTCTATGACCCGAGCATGCAGCATGCCTCAGGGCTGCCGAGCTCTTGCCCTAGCGAATTAAAAATGGAATAAAAGTGGGAAGCTGTGTAGTTACTAAATTACATCCAAAATTCTTCCCATCTCCAGAATTCAATTATTCTGTTACGGTAGATGGCAGGAGGGCATGTTAAGAAGAAATTAGTCTTATGGTTATAGCAGGGGCTATTGTCCACCAATCCCTTATATACTCATTCATTCATTCATTCATCTACTCATTTGTGTTGCTAGGCACACAAGTGCTCCACCCAAGCCAGACCCTCCACCCAAGAGTGGGATTTTATTATGTTTCTTTTTTAAAAAATATTTCATTTATTTATTTTACATATATGAGTGTTCTATCTGCATGTATACCTGCATGACAGAAGGGGGCATCCGATCCCAATATAGATGGTTGTGAGCCATCATGTGGTTGCTGGGAATTGAATTCAGGACCTCTGGAGGAGTAGACAGTGCTCTTAACTGCTGAGCCATCTCTCCAGCCCCATTATTATGTTTCTTCGAGACTGGGTCTCACTGCCTTGCCAGGCTTAACTGGGACGCACTGAATAGCAAGGTTTGGCCTCAAACTTACACTGACCCCCTGCCTCAGCCTTCTCGTGAGGGCACTGCAGCAGGTAGAAACCACCGTGGTCCACTAAGAGCTGAGACGTTTGAAGAACACCTTCTGCTCTGTTACACCCCCAGATCTCTTCCCAGACCACAGTATTAGCCTCCAAGCAGAACGCTGAAGGGCAAGGAGGTCAGTGCCCCTCGTGTTCCCATCCCACCTCCACAGCCTAAAGTCCAACCGAGCTCCTGGTTCCTTCCTCACCAGCAGCACAGGACACAGGCCTCCAAACTTAACAAAATCTCCAAGACCCACCCAGCAAGCATTTGTGTCCTAGTACCTGGACGCTTTTCCTAGCTTGACAGACAAACATTATATCAAAACAAGACTGGTTGGCTGTGAGGCAAAATCCTGTCAACACATCTTGGCTGTACTTCAGCCTTGAGTTACCCTTCTGCTTAGTAACATGCACATGAGGCCTCCAGACAGCACTTTGAAGACAGAAGAAAGGTGCCGCCTGGCACCTCGGTGGCTGTGATTCCTTGTGGACCCACCCCTCCCCCTGGGCTGCTGAAACTCAGGGAAACCAAGCCTAGGGCCACTTCCCAGCACACCTGGGCTCCACTCAAACAGCAGCCCAGAGCCGTTAGGCAGGGCAGTCCCAGAAAACAGAGCTGTTTGCTTAGCGTCCCGACAGCTGTGTCAGGTGTCCTAGAAAAGTCAGTGAATTGTTTCACTTCCTGTCAGAGTGGTTTCACTTCCTATCAAATCGGTTTCACTTCCTGCCAGCCGGTCACTCAGGCCTTTGTGCACAAGCAAGCCGAGAGGCCTCAGCCAAGATGCCTCTCTGAGCCCAGGCAGCCAGGAGGGGATGGCGTAGATTCTCTCTTGCCTTCTTGTGTCTGCACAGGTTTTTCTGGTTTGGTGCGGGATGGTTGTGTCTGCTCTGTGTGCTTGGGCATGTCCGTGTGGGCTGCCGCGTTCATGACTGCATCTAAGTTGAGAGTTGGATACTATTTGTGAAGAGAGTTAGATACATTTGTGAGCTTTGCACATACTTGGGGAGAGAAGTGTGTGTGCTTGTGTACTCGTATGTTTGTGAGTTTGTTTCCTCCTATGATTCAAAACACTTTCAGACAAGCCGTAAGGAGAAGCACTCTAAAATGTCTTCATGACTCTGGGAACTTCCTTAAAAACACAGTTGGAGGATTAGGCCAAAGGAGTAAGAGTACTGTCTGCTCTTCTAGAAGACCCAGATTCAGTTCCCAGCACCCACACGGTGGCTCACAACTGTCTGCAACTCCAGTTCCTGGAGATTCAGGCAAAACACCCATGCACAGAAAAAAAAAAAAAATTAAGCAATAATAAAAAATAATTCAGCCTAGGTGTAGCAGCACACACCTTTGATCCCAGCACTCAGGAGGCAGAAGCAGGTGGAGCTCTGTAAGTTCTAGGCTAGCTTGGTCTTCATAGTGAGTTCTAGAACAGACAGAGCTGCACAGTGAGACCTTGTCTCAAACAAAACAGAACAAAACCTCGCTATGTAGCTGTGGATGCCCTTGAGCTTCTGGATCCTCCTGCTTCCAGCTACCTCCATTTGAACCCAGGACTTCATGAATTCTAAGTAAGAACTGTGCTAATGGTCACAGGCCTCCCTCTAGGCTGAAGGCCACTTGAGGACATTCTGAACTGTCGCTTACTACTGTGCCCTCTGAACCCACCTGGGCCTATCTGACAGTGGACACACCCAGAGATACCTGCTGCAGGGGTTCAGGAGAGGCAGTAAGGAGGAAAGAGAACTCTGCTGGTTTGTTGACCTAAAAAGAGCAGCCTATAATGTCAGCACTGTGAACGGTGCCTCCTATAGTCAGTGCTCAGCCTATCGTACCACACACTAGCCTTCAAGGCAAGTTTATAAGCCTGGCCTATTGGTTTTTTTATCCATCTCAGTGAAATGTTGAGGCAGCCTTAGTGATCACACCTTGAGGCAATTTCCTCCTGTAAAAGGAATAAATTATGAGTCTCAGATGGTCATGGTGAAACGATGATGGCAATTCATTTATTTCATGTGAAACAGGGACTTATAAGCCTTGGGCAGCGGGAGGGGTTTTGCGGATGAATGTGTTGGATTTGCAGGGGCTAAAGGTGCTAGGGATACTTCATTTACATGTAGTGGTACAGTCCTATGGTAAGAAGGAAAAGACAATTATCCTATGGGTGGCAGAAAAACTCCAGGTACGGTTAAAAGTTATTTGCTGAAAGCTAAGATCTCATTAGCATAGGATAGGGTATTTCCAGGAATCCCCAGGTGATTGCTGAACAGGTTTCCTACCAGGAAATAGTCTGTAATCTTCCCTGAGGGCTCTGCCACTCTCCTTAGAGGATCTGGGGTTTCCCCAGATCAGGGGGAGAAGAAGGAACCCAGCTGAGGAAGAGAGTTCATCATTTTCTCACTGAGCTCAGGAGCTATCCATTAATGCCAGAATTTGACCTTATCATCAAAGTCCAACAGCCTTCTGAAAACAAAAGCATGAGGATATTACTCAGAGAATCTAAGTGAATAATCACACAATCATAAAAGCAGACACTTTTCCTAAACATGCTCCCTTTAAGGTGATCATTCTAGAAGGAAGATGGAGGACATGTTTTTTTTTTGTAGAGCTGCAATCCAAAGTCACAAAATGCATGTTCAAAAGTTGAAATGTTACATGAGAAAAGGAACCCAGGTCCTCTGGAAGAGCAGCAAGTATACTTAAGTGATGAGTCATGTCTCCAGCCCCAAACAGCACACAGCAATGGAAACAGTTATCTTTAAATTTTTTTAGCTGAAACAAAATGATGGAGTTCTTTAAAGGCATGTTAGCATAAAAATGTGTGGAGAAAATATCTTGTGTATTGTACAGATGCATTGTCTGTCAATTAAAAAAACCTATGGCCTATAGGAAAGGGTAGAATAGAAGGTGGGACATCCGGCAGGCAGAAAGGATTCTGGGATAGAGTCAGGCAGGAGGGATTTGTCCGGGAAGAGTGAGGAGGACAGATGCATGGTACCTGAGCAGAGATAACCAGACATGTGGTAGAATATAGATTAGAATAAATAGGTTACTAAGTTACGAGCTGGTCAGAGAAGAGTTTAGCTCTATGGTATAGATATCTGTAAAAAAATATTTTGAGTCTTGTGAGTCATTATTACGGGAGTTTGGGGCTGGGAGGAAAAAACCACAACAGAAGTTTGTAACTAAAGGTTTCATGTTCGATCAGAGGCTACTCTGATCTACTGTTATTTTGTTTGAGCTTTTTGGGGGTGGGGCAGGTGATAAGGATACAGTGATCCTCCTGTTTCAGCCTCCTCTGGAATTCTGGGATTGCAGGGATGTGTCACCAAGCCAAGCTCCTTTTGTTATTATTGTTTGAAACAGGCTTTCTCTGTGTTTGGGTCCAACTACGGTGAAAGAATGGAAGAACAACCCCAGCCCAGCATGCAAGCAGCAAAGGGTGTTTATTCTGCAGAAGTCCCGCATGCCGGGACCACCACCTAGACAAAAGGACGGCAACCCCAAGGGGAGCCCCGAGAGCCCTTGTAAAGCCAAAAAGGGGAATGCCTACTGTGGCCACATAACCTCGATTGGGATTGGTTGGTGCTCTTGGAGGCTATGTGATCTGGTCAGGCCTTAGGTGCTTTTCAAACTGGTAGTTAAGCAACCTCATCTTCCCCAGGACGGATGTCTTGGAGGTTTCTAACTGCTTGCCCCTTCTCTCTCTCTCTGTGTGTGTGTGTGTGTGTGTGTGTGTGTGTGTGTGTGTGTGTATTTCTTGCCTCTTCTGCCTAGCAAGAAAATGAAGCCTGACGTGGAATTGGTCAGGCTGACCAATATACATCTGCGTACGTAATGCTGTATGGTCCTGGAACTCACTCTGTAGACCAGCCTGGCAAGCGCTGGGATTTAAAGGTGTGCCCCGCCACGGACCAGCTAGTTCTATAATAGTGAAGAGCAGAGAAAGGTTTATTTGTCATGGCCACACTAGGAAGACAGGAAGAAAAGGCTTAGCGGCTACTCAAGACCAGCGTGAAGTGTAGGTTTAAGGGGAAGAAAAGAGGTGTGCAATCCCAGTCATGGTGTCCTGTCAATCATCAACCCATCGTTGTCTCTGCGGCAGTCTGTCTTACAAGGTGGGTCTGACGATTTGTGAGAATGGTGTGAAACCTGGTCCTGGGAGGAAGCTGCCGCTCTGACTGGCACTAGGTGTTAGTCTTTTTCTTCTCCCAGCACGAGTGTCCTGGTGAAACACCAGTTCCTTTGGGACCATTATTTCAGTATCCTGATAGCCAGGGGATACCAGTGTCTCTTTAGGATGTCTACCTTCCTCATGGATGTTTACAGACTTTGAGTTCAGGGGCAACCTGGGCTACATGGAAGAAACTCCGTTCCACATCCAGAGTGGTAGCACACACCGGTAATCTCACACTTGGAAAATGGAGGCAGTAGCATCAGTAGCATAAGGTCAGATTCACCTACGTGGTGTTTTTCGAATACATAAGATTGTCTCGCAAAAGAAAACATCTTGGGCTGGTGTTAGGATAACCGGCGCATAGCTGAGGAGCCTGTGGCCACCAACCTCACAGTGCTCTCTAGAACTTGAAAGGAGGCTGAGGCCGAAGCTCTGGGAATGTTAAACACACTGGGTTGTTCCTTCAAGGGAAGAAATACGTAACCTGTTGTGTCCCCAGAAAGCTGGGATTGGAAATGTGTACTAGCCCAGTGACCTTTCTGAGTGGCTAGAGACATTTCCAGCTCCAGGTCCTTCTCCAGACCCTTACCATAAAGCTTGTTTTTCTCAATCTGCACAACTCATCCTTATGGGCTTTATAAACAGTTTTGATGCAGTCACGTCTGATCTGTGTTGAGCTTACTTCGTTCCTCAGGGAGTTTTGTGTACATTTTTGTTGTGAATTCAGGATTGAGTTAATTATCACCAGAATAAGTTCTTAACAAATTGTGTTGTGCTAGCAGCTAGGGACCTGGCATCTATCTCTCTTATCCATTGTCCTGGCCACATGGATCTGTCCTATCCAAAACAGGAAAAGCTTACACAGGACCTGTGGACAGGAATATCTGTTGTAGTTAAATAAAAAATGAGTGTTGGGCTATATAGTTTATTATGATTAGCCCTAAGATTATCACGGTGGTATTACTTAACCTGCTATTACAAATAATAAGACACAGACACCTGTTAGATATTATAATTGCCTTATTTACCTTGGCTGGCAGTTATTTCACCTACACCAACTCAGTAACCTCAGCATCCATCTCCCAGCCTCCATCCAATGTCATCCACCTTAATCCTCCTCATCTGGTCAACCTTCCATCCATAATCCCATGGTACGTGCTTCTATTCTTCATCTGGGCCTTTTCATGACATTATTGGAGTCCTTCTCAGCCCACGTGGGTTTTTTTTTTTTCTTCACACTAACCCATCGTGGCATACTCCATTCTCCTCTCTTCCCGTCTGTCTGTTTTCCATGATTCTCCTGTCCCAGAAGCCCGGGAACCTTTGCCATGTCTACCCCCTTCTGCCCTGCCCAAGTGTAGGCCACTGAATTAGCCAATCAGGTAGGTTTGTACAACAAGGATAGGTGTACCCACATCTTGAGGGCTAGTAACGTGCATCAGACCAACCTCCAACAAATGTCCCTATGAGTCACATCCAACATGACACAGCTTGATCCTTGCGAACTCTGCAGCGCAGCAGGCCACAAGACGCATTCTGCAGGGTCTGGTAGGTGCAGCACGGTGAGAGAGCGGGGTTGACCGTGAGGAGAAACAGGCCCTCTCACATCTGGACCTTACAGTTGAGCTTCCAGAACCATGAGGAGCCACTGTAGCTTCAACCCCTGCTCTGAGGTATTTCATCATAATAGTCATCGAAGTCCAAGAGGTGGGGAAGGGGAGACTTCCCTAGGAAGGAAGTGTCTTCCGTCACAGGGTAAGTGCCTAAGCTCCCTGGAACGCTCCAGCATCGTGTATGTGTGTGCATGCCGGCCACAGGGCAATTGAGGAGAATCACTTCTTTCTTTTCTCTTTTTGTATTCTGAAACTGAATTCAGGTCGTCAGACTTGGTGACAAGTTCCCTCACCCACTGAACCATCTCACCAGACTCTGCTGGCATTTAAAAATCAGGCCATTTTGAGCTAGAGATAGGCCTTAGCAGTTAAGAGCAGTGGCTGTTTTT
>REGO01000225.1:2153852-2164867 GCA_010120015.1 Rhombomys opimus
TTTGTTCTCTCCTTCCTTTTCTTTTTTGAGATGAGAATCCCCTATTTCCTAGGCTGGGCTCAAAATCAATATGTAGCTAAGGCTAGCCTTGACCTTCCGATCCCAGTGGCCAGGATTACAGGCAGTCAGCATCATGCCCAGATATGCTATCTTTTAATGTAGTAATTTGTCCCTCAGTGTGTGAGCTTATCTATTTGTCTTAATTACTTCACATATCACAGTACAGTTTCATCCAGGTGTTGAATTCACTATTTCCTTATAGATAGATGGATATTGGAGTCTCTCCACCATTTTGTTCACTGTATTAATGGACCATTCTGTCATTCTGTTGTTGTTTCGAACATATTGTCATTTTGAACATACTGTCATTTTCTTTTTTTAAGATTTATTTATTTATTATTTATATTTATACAATAGTCTGCCTGCACGCCATAAGAGGGCACCAGCTCTTGTTATAGATGGTTATGAGCCACCCTGTGGTTGCTGGGAATGGAACTCAGAACCTTTGAAGAACAGCCAGTGCTCTTAACCTCTGAGCCATCTCTCCAGATCTTTTGTTTTGATTTTCAAAATCAAATTTCTCTGTGTAATAGCTCTGGCTTTCCTGGACATCCTTTGTAGACCAGGCTGGCCTCAAACTCACAGAGATCCTCCTGCCTCTGCTTCTCAAGTTCTGGGATCAAAGGTGTGTACTATCACACCTGGCCTTATTTTCCTATTGTTATTGGAATTTTTGTTTTGTTTTGTTCTTTTCTGAGACAAGTTTTCAATAGCCCAGACTCTTCCAACACAACACTTTTTTAAAAATAATTTATTTTTGTGTGCATTGGTGTTTTGACTGCATATGCCTGTGTGAGGGTATCAGATTCCTTGGAACAAGACTTATAGACAGTGGTTACAAGCTGCCCTGTGAGCTGGGAATTGAACCTGGGTCCTCTGGAAGAACAGCCAGTGTGCTTAACCACTGAGCCATCTCTCTAGCACTACCCCCCTCAAATACAACTCTTCATGCAAGGAGGGTGACCTTGATTCCTGATTCTCCTTCTACTCCCGCTGTTCTTGTGCTATAACCACAGGCATTCACCACCATGCCAACTTGTTTGATTTTTATGTTTTTTCTTTTGTAGTGCTGGGAAGTAAACCAGAACCTTGTCCATGTTAGGGCATGGTAACCTCTCTATTTTTTTTGGAAGGGGGTGGGACAGAGCTAATGTACCCTAGGCTAGCTTAAAATATGATATGTAACTGACGATAACTTTAAACTTTTCATACTTCTGCCTCTACCTCCCTCCCGAATGCTAGAATTACAACCCTGTGCTACCATGCCCAGTTTCAGGCCATGCCAAGGATCAAATCCAGGGTTCTGTGCTTACTGAGTGTGGTGGTTTGAATATGTATGTCTTCCTCTATAGGCTCATGTATTTGAATGCTTAGTCAGCAGGAAGTGGCACTATTTGAGAAGGATTAGGAGGTGTGGCCTTGGAGGAAGCATGTCATTCGGGGTGGGATCCAAGGTTTTCAAAGCACATGCAGGTCCAGTGTTTTCTCTCTCTCTCTCTCTCTCTCTCTCTCTCTCTCTCTCTCTCTCTCTCATCTCAGATACTTAGTTTAGTGGTGTATGCATTCAATCCCAGCACTCCAGAGGCCAGCCAGGTCTACAGAGTGAGACCCAGGACAGCCAGGGCTATCATAGACAGTAAGATTCAGACGCCAAACTACTGCTCCAATGCCTGTCTTCATGCTGCAATACTCCCCCACCGTGATGATAACTTTCTGAGCCTCTGAACTGTGAGCAAGCCCCCATTTAAATGCTTCTTTATAAGAGTTGCCTTGGCCATGGTGTCTTTTCACAGCAATCCCTTGTTAGTGATTAAGACAGTAAGCAACCATCCTACTGAGCCTCATCCCTAGCCAGAGGGAATGCTCTTTTTTTTTAATAGATGAAATTAAGATGGGTTGGATTTCAGGTTTTTTGGTTGTTTGTTTCCAAGACAGGGTTTCTCTGCATAGCCCTTGCTGTCCCGGACTTACTACGTAGACCAGGATGGCCTCCAGCTCATAGATCTGCCTGCCTCTGCCTCCCGAGTGCTAGGATTAAAGGCTTCCTGTGCCATCACTGCCTGGCTTTTTCTTTCACTTGTGTTTTGTGTTTTTGTTCTCTGCTGAGGTGGGTTCCAAAGTCTCCTGCATAGGGAGCAGATGCTCTCACAGGGAGCCCTTCCCCAGCCCTAAATCCCGTCTGGCATCCAAGCTCCTTTGTTCTGTGTGAGATCCTAGCCTCCCCTGACCTTCCCCACCCTGCTGTGAGGTAGTGTTGAATCATCTGCCACTGCTTCCTGCAGAACTCTCCCTCTGGCCAGCTCAACGCCAGGACTAGAACGTTCCCACCATCTTCTCTCAGAAGTGGGAATTGGTTTGCCCCAAATTCTTGCCTGTTCTCTAATTTCCTAGAAGCTGTGGAACTTGAGTCATATCAGGAACCCCGCCAGCCTTCACTTTTCTAGTAGGCAGCTCTCCCTGACCGTCTGCTTCTATGGCTTCCGGTTTCTCTCTTCTCCCTCCCGACTCCCCTTTGAGAAAGGTAGTCCTGTAGCCCAGGCTGGCTTTGAACTTGCCAGAAAGCAGAGGATGATCTTGAACTCCGGATCTTCCTGCCACCACACCCAGTTAATCCCAAAATGCAACACTGAGCCTTGGGTACGCTGGGCAAGCCCTCTAGCACCTGAGCTGTTCCCAGCCCCGGGCCTTGATTCCTGAGGGGGTTTCCAACCTTGCCTGCACCCCACGTCCTTCCTTTGCTTGCTACTGTGTCCTTTAGCTTTCCCAGCCCTGGGTCTTTTGTCTCCAGCTCCAGTGCCTCCAGGTCTGGCCCCCTAGGCTGGCTGTGGAGGCTTCTGTCTGCAGCCCCTCCAGGCCCTCCCCTCCCTAATCTCTTTCCCACACGCTGTCTTCCACAGCTAGTCTGTACAGCAGGAGCTGAAGGAGAGGCTGACAATTATCTAATGAGTCCACACAATGCAGACAGCCAATTAAAATATCCTTGACACGACACCCCTTCACTTTGTCTAAAGCTGAACTCCAGTGAGGCCTGCCCTTCACAAAATCTGCCACACCATCTAGAGGACAGCGTGACAATAACTGATGTTTATCTCACTGGCAAGTGACAATTTTAGCACGCTCTGATGCCTTATATCCAAATAAAGGGTAACTAAAGGCACCCACCAGCAAGCAAACAAAATCAAAAAAGCAACACACAGAAACCACGCTCTTTTGTCTGTGTAACTGCAAATGAAAACCCAAGATCAAACAGTGATTACGTTAAAAGAAAAGAATAAAAAGAATTTACATGGCTCTAATGGTTAAGCTCC
Organism: Rhombomys opimus; assembly: GCA_010120015.1. Taxonomy (NCBI): domain Eukaryota; kingdom Metazoa; phylum Chordata; class Mammalia; order Rodentia; family Muridae; genus Rhombomys; species Rhombomys opimus. The sequence continues at coordinate 2,157,221 of REGO01000225.1, forward strand.
CGGGACCAAGCCCAGAGCTTTCCACAGGGTGGGCGAGTCTTCTACCACCACGGAGCTACACCTGTGATGTAGGCTGTTTGTTGTTTGTTTTGGTTTTTTTGTTTCATTTTGTTTTGAGACAGGATCTTGGGTTTCCCAGGCTGGGCTGGAGCTTGCTGTTCAGCACAGGATGACTTTGGAATGCCGCACTTCCTGCCTTCAGGGGTGATAACAGGTGTGGGCCACCAGAAGGTCCCATTGTTAAAAATTAAGTGTCTTGCTGGGCAGTGCTGGCACACTCCAGCGCTCAGGAGGCAGAAGCAGGCAGATCTCTGTGAGCTCCAGGCCGGCCTGATCTGCAGAATTTCAGGACAGCCAGGACCACAAAGAGAAATCCTGACTCAAAAAAAAACAAAAACCCACAATAAATAAATAAATAAAGTTAATAAGTAAAAATAAGTGTCTGTATTACAATACTGGAGACTGAAGGTAGGACAGGGCCTCACACATCTGATCCCCATCTTGCCTGTTGGTTTGAGATAGAATATCAAATAGCTCACGCTGGTCTGGAATTTAGTAAGTAGCAAAGAATGAGCTTGCGTTCCTGCTCTTCCTGCCCCAACCTCGCAATACTGGAATTCCAGATACGCCCCCTCACACCAGGCTCCGTATTTTAAATGTTTTTACTTTGAAAAAGATTGAGGGCCAGCCGGGCAAGGTGGTGCACTCCTGTAGTTAGTTCTGGCGCTCTGGGAGGCAGAGTCAGGCGGATCTCTTGTGAGGTCACTGACAGCGTGATCTACCAAGGAAGGCCAGGACAGCCAAGGCTACAGAGAAAAACCCTGTCTCGAAAAACAAAAACAAAAAAAAAAAAAAAAAAAAGAGAGAGAGAGAAAGAGATAATAAATAAATAAACAAATAAATAAAAATAAAAAAGGCTCGAGAACAAGGGTGCTTGGATGCACAGAACAGGTGGTCAGAGGACAACTTTTGGGGAGCTAGTTTTCTCCTTCCACCTTGTCTTTTTTGTTTGTTTGGTTCCCCAGTCTCGCTCTCCCCACCCCCACACAGGGTTTCTCTGTGTAGCACTGACTATCTTCGAACTCACTCTGTAGACTTGGCTTTGAACTCTGCCAGCTTTGGCCTCTCAGGATTGCAGGCTGGCACACGCCTTTAGTCTCAGCACTCAGGCAGGCAGAGGCAGGTGGATTGCTGTGGGTTCAAGGCCAGCCTGGTCCACAAAGGGAGTCCAGGACAGCCAAGGCTATATAGAGAAACCCTGTCTCGAAAAGCCCCCCCCCCAAAAAAAATAACCTGTGGCAGCAACACCCAGCTAGATACTCAGTTTTTAACAACTGAACATCTTGGTTGCTGTCTTTAAAAATAAATGCATTTAAAAATATTTTATATTAAATTACATATGTATTTCAGGGAGGAGCAGAGTATGGGCTTGTGAATGCAGGTGAAGTCAGATTCCCTTGGAACTGGAATCCCAGAGCGTTGTGAGCCACCCGGTATGGGTGCTGGGAAGTAAACTTGGGTCCTCTGGACGGGCGGTACACTGCCTAAACCACGGGTCCATCTCAGCAGCCCCTCACCTGCCTGGTGCCTGCGGAGTCCAGAAGAGGGTACTGGATCCCTTGGAACGGGATTTACAGTTGTGAGCTGCCATGTGGGTGCTGGGAATGTGGAAGATCAGCAGCTACTCTTTAACTACTGAGCCGCTGTGGTGGCTTGAGGACGACAGGGCCTCCTAGGTTCATGTGTTTGAGTACTTAGTCATGAGGGATTAGGAGTCTGTCGCTAGGAGTGGCCTTAGACCTTTCGAAAGCCAAGCCAGGCCCAGCGACCCTCTCTTCCTGCTGCCCACAGATCCCGATATAGAACTCTGATATGCCTGTCTGCGGCCATCTTCCACATATGATGAGAATGAACTAAAACTCTGTGTAAACTGGAGGCAAGCCACAGTTAAAGGCTTTCTTCTAGGGGAGTTTCCTTCTCATGATGTCTTCACGGAACAGAACACAGACTAAGGTAGCCATCTCTCCAGCTCCACCTTACTTTTTGAGGCAGAATCTCTCTTGTGTCTGCTGCTATTCCTTGTATTCCAGGTTAGCTGGCCTGAGCTCCTGGACTGATTCTCCACTCTGTCCTTCCATCTCCTGTAGAAGTGCCAGGACTACAGGTGCATGCCGCTGCATTTAGCTTTTTACGTAGGTCCTAGGTAGCAAACTCAGGCTATTAGGCTTGTGCAGCCAGTGTTACCTAATAAGCCATCTCCTGGCCCTGCATCTTAATTAGCACACACTTACTGTACATGTTTTGTGGGGTACAGTATGAGCTCTCCACACACTGTACAATGTGTAATGACCAGACCAGAATAACTGGTCTATTTATGACCTCGGACATATTTCTCTTTATTAAGAACACTCAGGCGTTTCTATACAATGATCAGCAGCAAGCAGTTCAGGGCACTTTCTGGGGTTACATATCAAGTTGGAGGCTAGCCTGTCCTACCTGAAACATTGCCTCAAACGAACAGAAAAGAAAAAAAAAAAAAAAAGAAAGAAAGAAACCCTAAATGTATAACCCCAGCCCTCAGGAGGCAGAAGCAGGAGAATTATTACGAATCACCACAAGTCCCAGGCTAGAACTCTTCCAAGAGTTGCGCCGGGGCGGAGGTGGTACACACATTTAATCTCGGCACTCAGGACTGAGGATGCACTAAAGGCGCTGGGCCCTCTGTGCGCAGGTGTTGGTAAACGTTATTCTGTGGTCATCGGGAGCCTGGGCTTTGCCGCGTGCTCTCCCCGGGAGCTCGGGAAGCTCAGGCAGAAAAGGGTGAAGCGCAAGGTCAAAGGAGCTCAGGGCTCCGAAACCCAAACCGGGCAGCAGTGAGGGCCCTGCCTGACATGGGCGGGTCGGTGACGGGGTCATGAGCAGCCGGAGGCTCGCTGGAGCTCCAAACCGGAGAGAGAGAGGAGGGAGAGGAAGAGGAGGGAGCCCAGTTGTGTCTGGAAGGACAAAAGGCGGACGGAGTGGCTCTAGAAAGAGGGTGGCATGCCGGGCGCGGTGGCGCACACCTGTAATCCCAGGGCTTCGGGAGTTCGAGGCCAGCCTGGTCTAAAAAGTGACTCCAGGACAGCTACACAGAGAAAACCTGTTTTGAAAAAAACCAAAAATAAATAAATAAATAATAAATAAATAGAAGAAAGAAAAAGAAACTAAAAGGAAACTACTGTCTACTCTGTTTCAAATTATCACTGCCAAACTAATGGCTGGTCATCAAGGTCACTTAGTGAGTTTCCAATAGTTTTTCTTTTCATTAAAAACAAACAACAACAACAACAAAAAAAGTGCCAGGCATGGTGGCACACACACCTTCAGTCCCAGGACGAAGGAGACAGAGGCAGGCAGATCCCTGAGTTCCAAGCCAGACTGGTTAACTGAGCAAGTTCCAAGACAGCCAGGACTATACAGAGAAGCCCAGTCATGAAGGAAAAAAAAAAAAAAAAAAAAGGGTGGTGGATATAGTTTTCATATTCATCCCTTCACCAGCCTTTCTTGGTGAAATCAAAAGAACGAGTGGGAAAAACCCAAGCATCATGTGTTTTAATAAGTAAGTGTTTAATAAGGTTAATGTGTTTATTAAGTGTTTTTTTTTTTATAAAACCTTTATTTCAGTCATGTGTGTAAATGTTCTTCCCCACCCCATAAAATCTTGACTGTTTTTGAACTCTCAAAATTCCTGGGTGAAAATGATCCTCCCCCCTCAGCCTCTAAAGTAGCCTGAGCCTGTTATGCCCAGCAGGAAAATGTATTTTTAGGATTAAGCTAGTTTGAGAGCCTCACAGATGAAAACGAAGAGGAGTTTGAAGTGGGCAGTGGAATGGTCACACATCTTCAGTTACCAATTATATAGATTAAAAACAGAGACAGCAGCGGTGGCGCTCACCTTTAATTCCAGCGCTCTGGAGGCAGAGGCATGGGCATATCTTTGTGAGTTCAGGGCCAGCCTGGTCTACAGAGCTAGTTCCAGGACAGCCAGGGTTACACAGAGAAACCCTGTCTTGAAAAAACCAAAAAGAAAAGGAAAGAAAGGAAGAACAGAAAAGAAAAGTAATGAACAGGAAAAAAAAAAAAAAAAAAAAAAAAAAAAAAAAAAAAAAAAAGCAGTCCTGAGGAAAACTGAAATCATTTGAGGACTTTGCCCATGATAAAGGCCAAGCCAAGCTCTTTGATGTGCTTATCATCCTGCCTCTCAAGGCTGGTAGTAGAGAGGTGCTGTGATCTAAACCATTTTAGAAGAGGCTCAGAGTCTCTTTAAGATTTCTTATTTGTTTGTTTAGGCTTTTGAGACAGGATTTCTCTATGTAGCTTTGGCTGTCCTGGACTCGCTTTGTAGAGCAAGCTGGCCTCAAACTCGAAGTGATCCACCTGCCTCTAGGTCCATGAGTGCTGGGATTAAAGGTGTGAACTACCATGCCCGGCAATGTCAAGGTTTCTTGAAGGAGTAACCTAGGATGCTGAAGCAAAGCCCTTTAAAAGGAAGTGCTGAGGGGCCGGAGAGACGGCTCAGTGGTTAAGCCAGAGGACCCAGGTTCAGTTTCCCAGCACACACAAGGTAGCTCACAGCCTTCTGTTCCAGAGTATTTGATGCCCTTTTCTGGCCCCCTCAGGCACTAAGCACACATGTGGCATACATGTACATACATATATGTATGACATACATGTAGGCAAAACACTCTTACACATAGAATAAATTTAAAATCAATGTTTTCATTTTCCATCTGTATAAAGTGTACGGGCCATAGAGGGCTGGGATGTAGCTGGGATGGTAGAGTGCTTGCCTTACATACGTGACAACCTGGGGTCAGCTCCCAGCAGCACCTAAAGCTGAGCGCAGTGGTGGACCCATCATCCCAGCCCTCGGGAGGGAAAGGCAGGTGGCTGAGCAGTCCTGTCATCCTCAGCTCTTTAGTGCATTGGAGGATAACCTGGGCTAGATTAGACCCTGTCTTTAAAAGCCAAAATAACCTCAAGATTAAACATCAAACTAAAACTAGCAAACAAACCTAGCAAACAGTCACCAAAGCAGACAAAATAAGATGGAGGCAAGGCCAGGTACCGGGAAGCGACACAGAGTGCAGGCGAATGACTGGTCAAGATGTCAGGGGAGGGGGGTGTGAAAGCCCATTGCCTCCCTCACACTTCAAAGGCAACAACCAAGTCTTAACGGTAAATCTGGTCCTGCATGGCTGGCTTGTGTGGGAGACAGTTCAAGGCCCTTTTTTTTTTTTTTGGTTGAGTAGAAAGCACCGGAACAGTAACACTAGAGGAGAAGCCCCGCGCAAGGAAATGACTCTGAGGTGTCAGGAATTTTTCTCCAGAGATGTCTAGAGTTTACCACTGCTACCATGTTAACCATCCACTGGGATCAACTGAATGACCCACACAGGCACCCAAGGCAGGTAAGAAAAGGACCCCGGGGTACCCACGGCAGCTGGGAAGGACCCAGATAAAGAAAACTCCTGTAAAGTAGCCTGAGAACGGGGGCGTGTCTCCGGAGAAAAGCGCTGCACGTTGTCATGGTGATTAGCAACTGGCATTTCACCTGTTCGTAGTCAGTATCCTCTAGGCTTTCTCCCTCTAGGTCTGCGAGAAGCCAGGGGAGGTCGGAGAGGCCTGTTTAGCGACAACAGCAGAGACGTTGCTTGCCTGTGAGAGTCTGTGATTTGTGGGACGATGAGCAAGTGTGTCTCGTGGTAATGTTAGGAGCCTGGGAATGTGGACTGGTGGCTTTCCTAACCAGCTCCGTCCACAGTATGGAGAGTGACCATAAACCTTTCACCCCGTCTGATTCTCTTCCTCTCCAGATGCCAGCGTGGTGGTGATTCCTTCCCTACCAGGCAGGATGCTGCTGCCTCAGGCCTCAGCTTCTACTCACCCTGATCCTTCCCCTCACACATAAGTACAGACCGTGTTTCCTTCTGCACAGAATGCTTTCTTCCAAGGAGTCTAAGGGAAAGGGCCATGCTCTGCCACCACACAAGCACAGCATCTCAGCATCCCTTATTTGGCTTTATTGTGAAAGGGTTAGACTAACTTTGTAACCTGTATGTCTTCTAAAGCCTATAGTTTTGAGTTTTAGGTTCAGGTTAAGCTAAAGCCTCTTAGTACCTTTCCAGAGAATGGAAAAATGTGACCCTATCTGTGAGGACAGAAAAAAAAGGGCAAGCAAGCAATGACCTTCACTCAGCAAAAAGAAGGACCAGACCCTTGTCTTTGAGATAGTGTTTCTTAGCAATGAACCCAGACTTCTTCTGAGTAGCTTTTGACCTCCAGCCAAAAGTCCGCAGCCCCTAATCTTCAAGGATGAGCTAACCACCCCCACCTTAAATTGCAGCTGCATCCACACTTGGCTGGACTGGCCAAGCTTGAGCACCTAAGACTAACCAATTATCTTACTTTATAGCTTCCTCATCCAATCCTAAATTGCCAAAACTGCAACTTCAAATTTCCCGCAATTTTTCTTTTAAAAACCTAAAGGCCTTTGTCTCCCGGTGCCACTCTTTGCTGACAGGCAGGGGTGACCCCGTTGTGCAATGGTTAATAAACCTCTTGCTTTTGCAACGAATCTTGGTCTGGGGGAGTTTCTGGGAAGGGCACGATCTTAAACTCCTGAGCTGTGAGACCCCAGGTCTTACAATTGCACTGAATGAATTATTTGAATATCACATCTCATTTCACCCAGATGGCTTGTAGCTCCACAAAAGCCAAAACAGCCTTCCTTTCTGCTCTGGACACATAACCAACCCAAACAATGTCCTGCCAGAGGCTGCCAGCAGAGTCGAACAGTTCCTGAGTGGGGAGTGAGGATTGAAAGAGAACTGAAAAACCAACACACTACACATGGGATCTGTCAGAGAGGGCTGCCAGTAGAAACTGCCATGCTGGTTTATCCCACAATCCCTTTTCATAGTCGGAGCAAAGCACCTCAGTGCAATGAAGGGGTTCATGGAGAAATCAAACGTATTTACCTCAACACCTGTCTGTCTGCGTGATCCTCACACAAACAAAAGAAGTGAACTTGGCAGAACATCCTGCCTATCCCTGACTCCAGGTGAAGCCCGGGGTGTAAACATGTTTCTCGCTGAGAGCAAAATAACAAAGCAGCTTGACAAACAAGTGCTCTCTACAGTGTCCGGTAGGAATACTGCTACTACTGCTAGTAAGCAGCTTACATTTTTGGTGCAGTTTATTGCCTATTTTCCTGACAGTCTTAGACCACTAAAGGTTAAAGAGACACATAAAAGTAAAGGGCTAAATTGCAAAACATTTCTCTTAAAGGCCAACAGCCACCTCTATAAATACTTAACTGGTTGTGGTTTCCTAAAGGAAGCACTTCAATGCGATTTTAAAATTTGCTTATTCTCCATGTATGTGAATTTTGCCTGCATGTATGTCTGTGCACCACTTGTCTGTCTGGTGCTCAGAGAAGTCAAAAGAGGGCATAGGTTCCCCTGGGACTGGAATGACAGATGGTTGTGAGTTGCAGTATGAGTGCCCAGGTCCGTTGAAAGAATAGCTGGTGCTCTTAACCTTTGAGACATCCCTCTAGCCCCGGAATACAGTTTTTATAGACTTAGATATAGAAATCATTGTAAA
>REGO01000225.1:2169433-2219433 GCA_010120015.1 Rhombomys opimus
TGGTGGCTCACAACTGTCTACAACTTTAGTAGCAGGGAATCTGAGACCCTCTTCCAGCCTACATGGGCATCAGGCACTGACATGGTACACATATATACATGCAAGCAAAACATTCATACACATAACATAAAAATAAATACTTAGGAAAGAAAGATTTGGCAGGTTGGGCCTCAGAAGACCTGGCTGGTTTTTCTGGTCTTACGCTTTGACTCCCAGCTGTAAATTCCTGGGGTTGCTTCTAAAACTCTTTGTGCTCAATTAAAAAAAAAGAAAAAAAAAAAAAAAAAAAAAAAAAAAAAAAAAAAAAAAAAAAAAAAAAAAAAAAAAAGAGCCAATCCAGATTTGGATTTTTACAGATAAGAATAAAAGTAGATAAGAGCCCTGGGCCCTGAGCCAGACCATCCTGTCTTCATGGCCTGGCCCCGCTCCCACTTGCCTCTAGTCTTCCTGGACTTTGTTTGTTATGCCTTCCCTGTAAGATGAAGCTAGCACCGCCAAGGAAGGTTGGCTTTCACAGTGAGGTCCCTGGAGACAGCTAGCCAGGGATTCATACTTAACCACTTGTTCCTTTGACTTTTTTTGTTTGTTCTTAAAACTTGAAATCACATAATTCATTTTACCTCGCTTGATTTAAAAGGACAAAAATGAGAGGCTGGAGAGACGCCTCAGTAGTAACAGTCAGTTAATAACACTGACTGTTCTTTCAGAAGACCTGAATTCGATTCCCAGCACCCACATGGTGACTTACAACCAACCGTAACTCCAGTTCCGGGATCCAAGCTCTCTTTCTGCCTCTGTAGGCACTGCATCCACAGAGTGCTCGGAAATAGATGTCAGCAGAGCACCCATACATGTGCATAAAATAAACATAAATCCATATTTTCTTTAAAAAAAAAAATTATCTACAGGGCAGGAGAAATGGCTCAGCAGTTAAGAGCACTTGTTTTTGCAGAAAAGCCAGGTTCAGTTCCCAGCACCTACATGGCTATTCACCATCGGTCTAAAAGTCCAGTTTCCAGGAATCTGATGCCTTCGGATCTCAAGCAGCAGGCACACAGGTGGGACACAGTCATGCATGGCAAGATATATAAGAAATAAATAAGAAAAAAAATAACAACGAGAGAGGGCTAATTAACAACAACAAAAAAAAGTGTCCACATACTGCAACAATAAGAGAGGGAAAAGTTTAAAAATAGGAGTGCTCAGTGGTACAGCATAATCTTCATATATATGAGGCCTGAAAGCGAGGGGGGAGGGGAGAGAGAGGGAGAGAAGAAAGGGAGAGGGAGAAAAGAAAGGGAGAGAGGGAAAGTCACACAGTTCCACCCTGGCCCAACCTTAGCTGCCATCTTGCTGCCTGACCACCTCCCCTCCCCTCCTCCAAGGCTGGCTCTCACCCTTGCTAAGAAGGTTTTCTCAGCCGAGCTTGAGCTCTTTGTATTTAACAGGTTGCTAGTCAAGTAAGTTGCTAATCGGCTCACGGGAGAGCTTCCCCCTAGGCAGCAATTACGTGTCTAATCGTGGGTCTGGGTGCTCAACATCTCTGTGTACGGAACTGCAAAAGGCTTGGAAATCGGGGGCCACTGTCTTCAGAATGGATACGAATTTTTTTCGCAGTCCACCTGAAGCTATGAGGGTGGCGACTCTTTCTGTTGTTCTTCCTCCTTTAAAAAAAAAAAAAAAAAATTTAGTTGTAGCCAGATGTGATGGTACACGCCTTTAACTCCGGGAGGCAGAGGCAGGTGGGTCTCTATGAGTAAGAGCAAAAACAAAACAAAACCCTGTCTTGAAAAACAAACAGTTAGTGTTTTGTTTATTTATTGTCTCTGTGTATGTGGGTGTGAAGAGCAGCAGTTCTGTATCCCCTCTGCCTTCCTTGAAACAGGTTCTCCCGCTGAACTGGAGCTTGCCGTTTTGGCTAGGTTGGCTTGCCAGTTCCTTCCAGAGCTTGACCTGCCTCTGGCCCTCACGGCTGGGGTTACAGGCGTGTGTGGCCATGGCTAGCTTTACATGGCTTTACTGGGAGCTCGAACTCAGATCGTCATTCCCAACAGAGGAATGCGTTGATCCTCCGCTGTGAATGCAATCCTCTTCTCGGGAGCAAGTAAAAGCAAATCGAAAGACACAGAGGATGGAGACAGGACTGAACTGATGTTAGCTGTTCATTGGGGTATTGGCATGAAGATTGCACGCTTGTGCGCCTCCCACTGCATGCGAAGCTGAAGTCTCAATTCCTGATGTGACCGTCTTTGGAGCTGGGGCCTCTAAGGAAGCAGTTAAAATTGAAGAGAGAGGACCTGCAGTTCAGCTTGCATGGTCCTGACCACACTCCCCTGGGGAGCCAGAACTCAGTGTTTTCGCCTTTGTTGCGGCTGCAGTGCCCTGTCCGTGCTAGGTCATACTGGATGCCTCCCGAAATGAGACAGACGGAGGGTAGCGTGCCCTGGTCCTGTCCTGACCAGGACAGCTAGTTTGCATGGTCATGTTGACACAACCCAAAATCACTTGAGAAAAGACTCTCAGTGAGAGGACGTCTACCTCGGGGTTGAGCTGTGGGCAGGTTTGTTGGGGATTATCTTGCTTGCCTTAACTGACCTGGGAGGACCCTGAAAGTGGGCGGCACCAGGCTCAGGAAGCTATCTGCTTACTACGCATGCGCACTTCTGCACCTTCAGCTCTGCTCCTGGTCACAGTTAAGGGAGCGGCTGGCTGCTCCGACCTCCTGCCGCTGTGACTCAGTCACCATGGTGGACTCCAACCTGGAACTAACTGTAAGCTAAAATAAACCCTTCTTCCCGTGACTTGTCAGGATATTTTATCTATCATGGCAGCAGACATGACACTAGGGCTTTTGCCTTAGCACGGGAGATCTCACCAAAAACAAACAAACAAAAAAAGAAGTGAGCAGGACAGGAAGTTGAATGATTGTAGGGCCCTTCTCCAGACTGTAAACGCATTCCTCCTGGGCGGGTGGCACGGCACCTTGTTAACTACGGATTAACCTCTGAGCCAGCCCCTCTCTGCCTCTGTTTCCCTTAGCTTCCTTCCGGCTTTCTGTTCTAGCAAGTCCAAGATTGCCAGTCTCTACGACAGAAGAAATAGTAGGGGACACCCCCATGCCCGTGGCACTGGGGGTCAGGGCAGAGCTAATGACACAGCTGGAAGGTGGAGAGTATCAGCTCAAATCCCTGACCTGTGAGAGGAGCCCCCAGTCCCTCCCGTGGTTGTCTGCGTGACTCAAAGAAATACATACATAAATAAATCGATTAATCTCTGTGTTTCCATTTCTAGGAGACATTGAACTAGATGCCTTAAAATCAGTCTCAGTGCGGGCATGGAGGTTCACGCCTCTGATGCCAGCTCTCGAGGCAGAGATGGAGGGGCTGCCTCAGTTGGAGGCCTGTCTGATGGACGGGGCAGTAGCTGCCAGGCCTGACTGTGGGATATCTTCTAAGTTTCTCTGAACTGAGCTGGGTAGCAGAAAGCCATCTGTAGATGTGGGGGGTTTGTTTTGTTCTGTTTTTAACTGTACTTTATTTGCTGTGTTTAGGCCTCTGTCTCCCTTCCACCAAGCACCTAACCTTCAGTAGGAGAGAGAAAAGGCTAGTGGGGAGACGGGGGCCCAGACCTCTTTACTTCTCCCGGCTACTTAGGGTTAATGGTTCTTTTAGGGCTCTGTACCGGTCTCTCTCAACCGCAGACACAGCTAACAGCGCCCTGAAGCATTTCTCTCTGTCTGTCTGCTCCAAACTGACACAGGGTGTCTGGTCTCCTCTGTGCTCTGCTCTCTGCTCTCTCCAGACTGCTACACGCCACACGCCCACGCCCACAGAAGGCCACAGAACTCCTCCAGGTCTCTGTCTCACTCTTGTGTTTATAATCTCAGAGTCACGACCCTCTCCGTGCCACAGGTGGAAGGGCCGTTACCAGCTGGCAAAGATCATGCCCCCCGCACATGACAATCAGCAGGTGTGGACAAACTGTAGCCCAACTAAAATCCCACACTTGGGATTAAAACAAAAACATACTTACATCACATACAAAGAACCCCAAACCTTCCATTAGAGAGCTGCATGTGATTTAGCCGCTCTTCAGCCCTGTGAGTTCAGTTCAGAGAAGAGCTGTTCCCAGGCATGACAGACCCTGCTCCTCAGCCACTTGGTCTTGGCTCCTAATGGCAGGGCTGCCTTGCTGTCTCATGACTCAGATTAATAATTTTGGGCATTTTAACCTACGGGGGTCTGTTTTTCGCAACTCCAAGTTCTAATCACAAAGGTCAGGGGAGATGTGTCTGCTAAGAAGGTAGCTTTTACTCTAAAATTTTTCTCTGTGGATGCCAGCAGATAAGAAAAGAGAAAATAAATAGAAAGAAATGAGAAATATCCTACCTGCTAGAAGGTTTTTTTTTTTTGGGGGGGGGTATTGTTTTGTTTTGTTCTTGGATTCTGTGACACTGGGAATGGAACCCAGGTCCTTCCATACGGGGAGGGGAGGCAGGTTCCCTGCCCCTTCATGGAATCCCTAGTGGCCAAGGGTGTATTTTGTTTACATTTTCATTTCCTTTATTTGCTTGCCCAGCTACTGGTTTGTTTTTTGTTGTTGTTTTGCTGGGGCTGAGGCACTTGAGCATGATCAGCATGGTCCACTGAGCTGCATCCCCAGCTCTGATGCTCATTTTTTTTTAAGATTTATTTATTTATTATGTATACAATGTGTATTTGCATGTACACCTGCACACCAGAAGAGGCACCAGATTTCATTTTAGATGGTTCTGAGCCACCATGTGGTTGCTGGGAATTGAACTCACGACCTCTGGAAGAGCAGCCAGTGCTCTTAACCTCTGAGCCATCTCTCCAGCCCCCTGATGCTCATTTCTTAGGGGTTTGCTTCCTGGCTTCTTTACCATGCAATCAACAAAGGGACACATCCGTGGCTGGTCACCAGCAGGAAGGAACTTTGGAATCCCGGTGCCTGCTTTAAATCCTCCTCATGGGACCTACAGCACTCTGTCTGTTTTGATTTTTTTTTTTTTTTAAATTACGTGTGTGTGAGCATGTGGATGCCACAGCACAGGAGTAGAGGTCGGAGGGCAACCTGTTCTCTCTTTCCACCACATGGGCCCTGTGGATGGAATGCGGGTGGTTAGGCTTGGCAGTCTACAGCCCTGTCCTGACGTTTCTGACAGCACACACTAACAGGCTAGGCGGAGATTTTTGCAGACCCTTGCTCATGTTAAATCCTGTCCATCTCGCACCCCTGTCCACAGGATGTCTGCCATCTAGTCCTATAATTTATTATATAACAAATCATTCAAAACTTACCTGTTTAACAGAGTACATATTTCCTCATATTTTCTAGTGTTCAGGCTGGGGGGGAGGTGTCTGTGGAGGTAAACTATAGTCTAATCTTGGAATGTATTCCATTGCTTTTGTCCCTCTGTGGGTGAACTGTAGGAGCCCCGGGAGATGAAGTAATTCACGTAATTGCCTCCATCTTGTCCTTACAGACCATCATGACTGCATTCTGGAGACTGTTCTTCAGGTAGGGATAAGAGTTCGTCTGAGACTCAGCAGGGGCAGGGAAAAGGAAAATGGCCTTTTTTGTTGGGGAGGGGAGGGGGTCTTGAGACAGGGTCTGTACCAGGTGCTGAGAAGAAATTTGTGCACACTAGCTCAGTGCTCCAACCACACGCCAACCCTCATGAGATAGTTGTTTTTCTTTTCTTTTCTAAGTCTTACTTGTATTTCACGTGCATGGATGTTTTGCCTGTATGTATGTCTGTGCACCACGTGTCTGCTGATGCCTGCAGAGGCGAGATGTTGGAGCTCCTGGAATAGGAGTTGCCATGTGGGTTCTGGAAATCAAATCCATGACCTCCGGAAGAGCAACCGGTGCTCTTAACCGTTGAGCCATCTCTCCAGCTTGTCTAGCCAGTTCTTTTCTTTCTTTGTTTTTTAAAGTCAGGGTTTCCCTGTGCTGTGCTGGTGATCCTGAAACTCATTCTGTAGGCCTCGAACTAAGATCTGTCTGCTTCTCCTTCCTGGCACTATTTCAAAAGCATGGATATAACATGCACTAAACAACTCTCCCTCAATCCATCTCTCCCTCTTCCTCCCCCTTCCCCTTCTCCTAGAGCTCACTATGTAGACCAGGTAGGAGGCCCTTGACCTCACAATTCACCTGCTTCTGACTCCACCTTACCAGTGGTAGGATTAAATGAGTACACTCTCATGCCCAGCAAATTCCCATTTCTTCATATTTTGGGACCTTGAGTTCTCCTCTCCTCCATCTTCACAAATATATAAATGAATGAATGAATAAGAGATGGGGTCTCACTAAGTAACCCTGGTAGGCCTGGAACTCACTATGTAGATAAGGCTGACCTCAATTCAGGAAGACCCACTTTCCTCAGCCCCTCCCCCCCAGATTCTGGGGTTAAATTAATGCACCACCACACCTGACAAAAAAACATGCACGCCCAGCAAAATGTGTACATTTTTCTTGTTGGGATCTGGAGTCCCACTATTGGACTCCAGAATATCAGAATATATCCCTTCCTCTGGATTTTGGTTCCTTTTACCCAACCTCCGTCCAGCCTTTAGAAATGACTTCCCTCACAGATTATCTTGTTTCAGCTTCCATCGGTGAGAGGACACGCTATAGCTCGTCCACATCTAGCTTCTTTTCCTCAGAATGGTGTCTTCCCTTCTTTGCTGCTGCAAAATTGGGGTTTCATCCTTTCAGAGGAGAAAGAATCACTTGTATACTGAAACCACATTTATTTTTCATTTTATGTGCATTGGTGTTTTGCCTGCATGTATGTCTGTGTGAGGGCATCCAGTTCCAGGGAACGGGAGGTACAGACAGTTTTGAGCTGGTAATTGAACCCAGGTCCTCTGGAAGAGCAGCCAGAGCTCTTAACCACTCAGCCATCTCTCTAGCCCCACACCACTTTTTTAAAAAATCCATTCACCTGTCTATAGACCTACGTTGATTCTATGCACACTTGCGTGCTGTTTTTAAACAAAATTACAAATGTTCTATTTTTACCAAAAAAGACTCAGTAGCCAGGTACAGTGGTGAAAGCCTACTAGCTCACAGAGATAGAGAAAGCACCTAGCTGACCTTCCTACTTAATAGACATCCCAGAAGGAAAAAAGCCCCTTCTCCTTGTTCTTAAAAACTCAACTTGAATGTCCCTTTGTCCCTTCTGTCTACTTCCCCTGTATCTCTCTATCCATCCTCAGGACTTCCTCTTACTCTCTATGTTTTTTTTTCTTCCTATGTTCACTCCCTGACAACTGGTTGCTTGTTCTGCCTCTTGAACTATGGTTGATATTATTTAATCCTATATACAAAAAGCTGTTGGATTAAAAGTGTGTACTAAGGCTGAGCCATACCACAATCACCTGTTCACAGTAAACAGAAAGTTCTTGGAGTAAAGGTGTGTGCTAGGGCTGAGCAACACCACAACCAGAAACAGGTTTTTCCAGTTCACATTTTTGGGGTTCACAGTGTGGTCAAATATCCTGCAACACTTACCATGTTTGCTTATCAAGCAAACAGATCTGCCCGCATCTGCCTCCTAAGTGCTGGGGTTGACAGCATGCACCATCGCATGCTTGAATGTGTAGGAAAGCATAGATTTTCTTTTCTTTCCACTGTCTTCCTCCTTCCCTTATATTTGTTCTTGCTTTCGTTCCCCCTCCCCCTTCTGAGACAAGGTCCCATGTATCCCAGGCTGGATTTGAACCCACCTGTGGCTGAGGATGACCTTGAACTCTGTTCCTCCTGCCTGTACAACCCAACTGCTGGGATCAGAGATAAAACCTACCACTCTCAGTTTATTCAATACTGGGAATGATCGAACGGCTTCATGAATATTAATTAAGCACCCCGCTAACTGAACCAAATCCCTGGTCCAAAGAACAGATTTTGTATGTGGGGGGGTGGCAGTGTCAGGTGAGAAAAAACAAAGCCCCTGGAGAAGGTGACTATATAGTTTATATGAAAACCGATGGATGTGCCAGCTAAAAGGGTTACCATTCCCAGACATTCTAAGAAGCAAAATCAGGCCCATTTGTTCCTCCTAACCAGGATCAGGCTCCCAAACTATTATTTTCGTTTATTTTATTTTTTATTTTTTTGGAGTGCTGAAGATTGGAGCCAGGGCCTCCTGGCCTCCTGTATGTGAGGCATGTGTTCTGTCACTGTGCTCAGCCTCAGGATCTCAACTCTTGCTTTAGTGTCGACCTGCCCCCTCTGCCGACTTTCTTCTTGTTTTCCTCCTCTGGATATTCCTTCACTGTAAACGCTCCATGCAGCGCATGCAGGATCAACCACCCCACCTCAGAGTTTCTGCAACATTCTATTACATCGCTGGCTTTTTGTATTTTATTGAGTAACATTGTACTGAATAGACAGCTTCCTTCTTCCTGGGCTGAAAATTGAGGTCAGAGGAACTTATTGCTGCCAGTTACCCTCCAGATAGAGTCAATGATGGTTAATTGCCCACCCCCATGGGGGTGGGTGAAACAGGGTCTCATTATTTTAGTCCAGGCTGGCCTTCAACTCCTCATCTTCCTGCTCTATCTCCACAGGTTGTCGGGATTACTGCTGTGTGTCACCATACCCAGGTCTGTAGGATGCTGAATTCTGACTGTCAATTGGGTTTTAGAAAGACCTAGATTAGTGATACACTCCTGTGGTGTGCCTAGAAGGGAGTTTTCCGTCAGCTTCCTGGATACCACAAAGCAGAACTTCCTGTGCTCCCATTGCCATGGTGTTCTGCCTCACCACAGACCCACCACCGCCAAGAAGTCCTCCGTTGAAGTTTGTCTCAGGTATCTGTCACAGGAAAAAACAAATCTAATACAGGGTCTCATTGTGTTTTTCAGGCTGGTCTTGAGCTCCTAGGTCAAGCAATCCTCCTGCCTCAGTCTCCTAAGTGGCTGGGTTAGGTCTGCCACTGTATCTAGGGTAATTATTTATTTATTTTGTTACTGTAGCAGAGGTCCTATGAAGTGGAAATTTCTGGTTTCCTTGAAGACTGAGTTTTGTCATGTGATGTTTTGCCTGGGTTGGTGTTTTGCCCAGGTTGGCTCATGATGATGTTTTGCTGTGACCCCTCACACGGGAGAGACTTGACTTTGGCCAGCGGAGCACATCCGTGGGTGGACTCTGAGGAGAGGACATATACAGAGGCCCCACACACATTGAGACATGGCTTTGTGGATCAGCATCTCTGTGCTGATCTTCGTTCTTCAACACTTGACTTCGCAGAGAGACACGTTCCAGAGAGCTTCTCCCGGCAATCCAACTGAGTCATGCGCCTTTCGCCGACTTCGTGTTGCTGCTTCGTGTTGCTGCTTCGTGTTGGCCTTTGGACTGGACTACTGGTATCCTGACAACTGAGTCTGGTAATCCCCTAAGGACCCGTTGACCCTGCCCAGCTGGAAGTAGATAAAAGAAGACTATAGCCCTTTTCCCTACTAATCTCCTACCTAAAGTTGCTAGGGTGTGTGTGTTGGGGGGTGGGGGGGGGGTGTTGGAAGGGAGGTAAAGGTGCTTAAGCCTAAATAAAGTAGGTTTGGTGAAAGATCTAAGCCTACAGTCCCTAAACAGTTTACACAGTTTACATTAAATGAATTAACTGTCAGCAATACAATGAAGTATGTTTGCAGAGGGTAACTTTCAGGAATTGATTCTCTCCTTCCACTGTGGGTTGTGGAAATGGAACTCAGGGTACCAGGCTTTTGTTGTTTTGTTGTTGTTGTTGCTGTGTTTTTTGGTTTGTCTGGTTTTTTGTTGTTGTTATGTTTTTTTGTTTGTTTTTGTTTTTTTGAGACAGTGTTTCTCTATGTAGCCTTGGCTGTCCCAGACTTGCTTTGTGGACCAAGCTGGCCTCAAACTCACAAAGATCCACCTGCCTCTGCCTCCCTGAGTGTGAGGATTACAGGCGTGTGCCACCATACTGAGCATGGGTGCTAGGCTTTTGAAGCTTCAGATGGGCTCACACAGGCAACAGAAACATTGGAAGCCACACGGGCCAGGCAGATAGTGACAGTGAGCAAACAACTATCTGGAAACTAGTTAGCAGGGCACAGGTTACCTCACAAAGTAGCCAACCTGGTATTCCATGGGGGACAGTGACAGACAATGCTTCTAGATTTCTCAGATTTTCCAGAGAAGCAAACAAAAAATACTGAACTTGTTTTTTACATATAAAATATACTAATTTAAAAGTTTTATACTGGATTAGAAGAACTTTAACAATGAGTGGCAGGTAGATGTGGACATACTTAAAGTGAATTTCTTGGCTTTAAATTCTGGAGTTTGTTCATTTGTTTGTTGTTATTTTGAGACAAGTGCAACCAAGGACAATCTTGAACTTCTGATCCTCCTGCCTCCACTTCCCAACCTCTGGAATTACCTCCATCATGCCTGGGTAAATCCTGACCATTCTACTGAGTAGCCGTAATCCTCAGGAAACTTAACCAATTTTCTCTGGACCCAAGGAGCCGTATCTGCAGAGTCTGCTAATGGTATCAACTTCATGAGATTGTTGGGAGGATTCCATGAATTAATTGTCTGCAACACAAGCATTTATATATATATATATATATATATATATATATATATATATATATATATATGAACTCAGACCAAAGGAAACATAGCTGGGCCACCCAGCTCTGGGGCTACCAGTCTGTTGCGGTGTGTTGGCTCTGGCTCTGTTCTTGAATATGCTCAAGTGTAGCTGTAAGAAAGTCTTGCCTTGAAAAGGCTGGCTAAACCCGGTATGGTGGCAGACACCTTTAATCCCAGCACTCAGGAGGCAGAGGGAGGCAGATCTCTGAGTATGAGGCCTGCCTGGTCTGCAGAGTGAGTTCAGGACAGCCAGGCTTTCTATAGCCCCTTGTATTAGTCAGCTTCGCATTATAATGTGCTTCCTGAGGCAATTCTCTTAGGAAGAGAAAGGGATTTTTATTTTATTTATTATCACTCGGTATGTGTGTGGTGTGTATATATATGTGTGTGTGTGTGTGTGTGTAGGCATGGATATGATAGAACACTCATGTGGTGGCCGGTTATCTCTTTTTCCATGGTTTTGGGAATTAAATCAGATCTTCCAGTTTGCCACAGAACAAGTGCTTTCAACCAATGAGCCATCTCTCTGACCTCAGTAAGATTTTTTTTTTTCTTCACTTATGGTTGGTTTTTGTTGTGGTGTATCCGCCAAAGACTGTGGGCATGAGTTTAAGCCAATAGAAAGTCTTTTATGAGCCAGCCGGTTGGGTAAGCTTTTTGTTTGTTCTCAAGGCAGGGTTTTTCTGTGTAGCCTTGGCTGTCCTGGAGCTAATTCTGTGCATCACCACTGTCCTGCTTGCTGGGTAAGCTTTTAAGCACAAAAACGATGGCCTGGGTTGACATACTTCACTTATCAAGAACAGTTAGACAGAAACCGAGACCTACAGAAGCCAAAAAGCAAGGTTACTGGTTATTTAGAGACTTTCCCAGAACCATGGACTTTGATGGATTAGGCTTTTGTTTTAGTTTTGGCAGATGGTGCTGAGTTTTACAGCCTACATGGTACTTCCATCATGGAGTCAGTTGTGCTAAGGTCTGGGAGCCCATTAAAGTCTGGGACCCTGTTACAGTTTTGAAGGTTTTATTCTAAGATCTAGGAGCCTCACTGTTTGGGGCTTCCTCATGAACCAAGAAACGGAAAGGGTCTGGAATCCCACAGTCCTCTTCGAGAGTGTGCCCCGCCATGACCTTAGGACTTCCCATAAGGCCCACCTGCTGAATGTCCCTACTCATTCCCAGTAGCTTCACCATGGGGGCCAAGCCTCTAACACAGAGATCACTGGAGAGAATATCCATATTCGGTGATTGGCACCTTCTACCTTCAGCCTTTTCCCTTTCTTGTCAAGTCCTGCCTGCCTCCCATGCAGCACAGAGAGAATAAGCAAAGGTCTATTAAGGTGAGGAACCCCCCTCCCCCACCCAGTAGGCCTTTGCTCAGGGTATCTCACACATCCCCTCCCCCCCAGTGACATGAAAATCCAGTGACATAAAAAGCTGTTTCAGGCCGGGGCTGTAGCTCAGTAGAGTGCTTGCCTGGCAGGCAAGAGGCCCCAGGTCTAATCAGCCAGAGGTAGTGGCAAATTCCTGTAATCTCACCACTTAAAGGGTGAAGCAGGAAGCCTGGCCCGGTGGTGCATGCCTGTGATCCCAGCTCTTGGGGTGGCAGGGGCAAGTGGATCTCTGTGAGTTCAAAGCCAGCCTGGTCTACAGATCTAGTCCCAGGACAGCCAGGGACTCAAAAAAACAAAAACTAAACTAAACCAAAACTCACCAGCACACTGTTCAATGATGAAGTCTGGTGTTTGGATGCCAGCGCTCATGTAACAAGCCAGGCATGCGGTGTACACACATGCACACATACTCTTACACAGATACATATACACAAAGAAATCTTTTTTTTGGTTTTTGGTTTTTGAGGTCTTTTTGTTTGGTTGGTTGATTGCTTGTTGGTTACTTATTGATTGTTTGGTTGTTGGTTTTTTTTTTTTTTTTTTTTGGTGTTTTTGAGAAAAGGTTTCTCTGTGCAGCTCTGGCTGTCCTGGAACTCACTCTGTAGAGCAGGCTGTCCTCAGACTCATAGAGATCTGCCTGCCTCTGCCTCCTGAGTGCTGAGAGTAAAGGAAATAATTATTTTTTTTAAAGCTGCTGTACAATGATGACATATTAAGCTTAAATATCTCTTGCAATATTTGTTTATTCAGAAAGAAAATGAGTTTATTGCCTACATTGCAAAGACAGTGGGCTGGGCAGTAACGAAAGCATTACCAGAAGCTTGTTTTGAGGCAGGGTCTCATCCCAGATTAACCTCAAACTTGCTGTGTAGCCATGGCTGACTCTGAACCCCTGACACCCTTCGGCTCGCTCTCCATCACAGGGGGCACGTACCACCACTCCCTGCTCCTTGGCATGGACACTGGGCCCAGGCTATGGAGGGGTAAATACTCTGATTGATGGTTGTTTGAAGCAGCAGAATTCTTCAGCCTGGTTGGCAGTTACCGGCTAATAAGCAGGTTCACATGCTGTTGCTTCTCGAACCGATGCTTTGGGCTTAGGGGTTGGCAGAAAAATGACCACATTACTGTAGCCATTTCCCAGACGATAAGACTTAATGAGCCAAGGATATTTAATTACTTCCAAAAGTGTACCTTCTGGTTTAGGGTATGAGCTGGTGGCAGACATTGTTAGTATCCGATCTTCTGGGAAAAAAACAAAACAAACAAAAAAAACTACACACAGGTACAAATGACCCTGGGCTCAAAAATGGACTCCTATCATTTCAGTCACACGCTAGATTGTCTCCTTGCTGAGGCTGGAAGTGATGGCCTTGCCCTGCAAGCACTCTGCCACCGAGCCTCACTCCTTGTATTTCTTTTCACTTTTAAATTAAAAAGATATTTTGTTCAGTTGTGTTTAGTGTGTGGGGGTGTTTTGCCTGCACATATGTCCGTACACCACATGTGTGCAGTGCCCTGAGAGGCCAGACTAGACTGTTAGATCCTCTGGGACTGGAGTTACAGATGGGTGTGAATTGCCGTGTGGGTGCCGGGAACCAAGTCCAGGCCCTTTGGAAGAGCTCTTAACCAAAGAGCCATCTCTCTAGGCCCCCATATTTCTTGAAAATAATTAGGTGTGTGAGCTGGGTGTGATGGCGCACACCTTTAATCCCAGCACTTGGGAGGCAGAGACAGGTGGATCTCTGTGAGTTAGAGGCTAGCCTGGTCTGCAGAGTGAGTTTAAGGACAGCCAAGGCTACACAGAGAAAGCCTGTCTCAAAAAACCAAAAAGAGAGAGAGAGAGACTATATAAGTGAGTAGGGAGGAAGCCATGTGCAAACACTAGGCATTTATTGATTTGTTTGTTTGTTTCAAGGCAGTGTTTCACTGTGTAGTTCTGACTGGCCTAGAACTCACTGTGCTGGCCTTGAACTCAGATCCATCTGCCTCTGCCTCCGCCTCTGAGTGTTGGAATCAAAGGCTCATGCCACAATGCCCAGCTATACACTGAGCTTTGAAGAATGAAGAAGAGTTCAGTTTTGGCGTCCAGTGGAGAGTCACTTTAAACTTTGTGATAAAGGTGGATGTTTAGGTGATCAGAACGAGAAGTCTGTGCAATGAGTCAGGAAGAGAGAGAGAATTCGTGTGGCTTGAGGCATGGCAGGGGTGGGGCACTTCCTTCATTCCTAAGACCCTGGTGTTCATCACCAGCACTGCAAAAGTTGGATAGATAGATCATAGACAGACAGACAGATAAGACAGACAGACAGACAGACAGACAGACAGACAGACAGATAGATAGATAGATAGATAGAAAAAGATGGATAGGTAGATGATTGACAGACAAATATGTAATTAATGGGCTCTATGTCGCTGGTCTTCTTTGAACTATGTATTTAGCTTTCTGCAATTCCAAAACTAGGGCTGGCGAGATGGCTCAGTGGGTTAAGGCCCTTGTCCCCAACCTGGCAATTGGAGTTTAATTCCCAGAACCTCAAGGGTGGAAGGAGAAAGCAGACTATACAAAGTGGTCCTCTGACCTCTGCGAGCATTCTGTGGCACTTGGGCTCACGCGTAGCGTTCTCACTGATGTACACATACACACAGTACTAGTAAAAATAAATTGGGCTGAAGAGATAGCACAGCGGTTAGGAGAACTGGCTACTCCTCCTCCGGAGGGCCCAGGTTCAATTCCCAGCACCCATGTGGCAGTTCACAACTGTCTGTAACTCCAGTTCCAAAGGATCCAACACTGTCACACAGGCATCCATGCAGGCGAAACACCAATGAACATGAAATAAAAACAAATAAACAAGCCGGGCGTGGTTGGCATATACCTGTAATCCCAACACTCAGGGAGGCAGAGGCAGAGGCAGGCAGATCGATGTGAGTTCGAGGCCAGCCTGTTTTACAGACAGGACTGTTAAAAAGAGAAACCCTGTCTCCCAAAAAACAAACAAACAAATAGATAATTAAATAAAATTTAAAATTTCTTTTAAATAAGTTTAATTTTATGTGATCTAAATTTCAGGTTGTAAATGTCTAATATCCACAGTAGCCTGTTTTAGAGTTTGGAACTCTGACATAAAGTACACTTGCTATTTTTTTTTTAAATGAGGCTTTGCCCTTGTAGGTCTTAAACTGTTAGACCCAAGGCCAGAGAGATGGCTCAGAGGCTGAGTCAGTGCTGCACCTCTCTTAACTCTCAGAGAACCTGATTTCCGTTCTCAACATCCATGTTAGGAGGCTCACAATGTCCGTCGCTGCAGGTCCAGGGGATCTAACTGGCCTCCATGGACCTGCACCACATTCTCTCCTCTCCCTCCCCGCTCCCCACCCCAGACACAGTAGGGCTGCGGAGATGGCTCAGCAGTTAAAAGCACTGGCTGCTCTTCCAGAGGAACCCAGTTCAATCCCCAAGTCACCCACATGGCTCCAAGTGGGATCACTTGTAATCCAGCTCCAAGTGATCTGACATGCTCACACAGACATAGATGCAGGCAAAACACCAATGTACATAAAATTAAAAAAAAATCATTTATTAAAAAAAATCTTAAAGAAAAATAAAGCTGAGAGACATAGCAGGCACATGTTTAATCCCAGCACTTTGGAAGCGGAGGGAGGTGGAGCTATGTCAATTAGAAGCCAGTCTGTAGGAAGTTCCGGCCAGTTACTTGCTGAAACCCAGTCTCAAACAAAACAAAACAACAACCCCTCCCCCCCGAAGCAAAATAACAACAAGGCAAACACACAAAGGGGTCCAGAGAAATGGTTCAGTGGTTAAGAGTACCTGTTGCTCTTGTAGAGGACCAGGGTTCTGTTCCGAGCATCTATGTGGCATCTTCCAACTAGCTGTAACTCCAGTTCCAGGGGATCTGATGCCTTCTAACCTCCATGAGCACTGTGCGTACACTATGCATATCTATATACATATATGTGTGTGTATATATGTATATGTGTGTGTATATGCAGGCAAAAGACAGAATCTACAAAGCAAAACAAAACTACAAGCCTCCTAGATCCGAGTTACTTCCTCCAGCCTCCCAAATAACTGGGACTATGGAATGGATCCCTATGTCTGTGTCTGGCTGGCTTGTTACTTCTCTCTATATTTAATCCTGATATGTAAGTTTCTACATTATTTTATAATTCTCTCTCTCTCTTTCCCCCACCCCCTCTCCCCACCCTCCCTCCCTCTCTCTGAGTCTCACTCAGTGTGTGGCCCTGTTTGACTGAGAACTGTCTATGTAGACCAGGCTGGCCTTGAACTGCGGCAGTCCAACTTCCTCTGCCTCCAGAGTGCTGGGTCATGGAGTACTGCCAAAGCTTGTTTTAAGTGGTTTGTTTTTTGTTTGTTTGTTTTGTTTTTTAAGGAAAAATGATTGACAGGCTAGCACTTGGGCTCAGTGATAGAACAATAGACTTAGTGTGTGGGAGATTTGGAATTTTCCCAGCAAAACACACACACACACACACACACACACACACACACACACACACACACAGACAGACACACACACATGCTCGCTCTCTCTCTCTCTCTCTTTCTCTCTCTCTCTCACACACACACACACACACACACACACACACACACACACACACACACACAGAGCCCATTTGTTTGTTTGTTTTGAGACACAGTTTCTCTGTGAAACAGCCCCTGGCTGGCTGACTTGGAACTCAGAGAGATCCACCTGCCTCTGCCTCCCCAGTGCTGAGTTTAAAGGCGTGTGCCCCCACACCTGCCTGAGAGAGCTATTCATTACTACCTACTGAATTCCAGGCTACTGTGCTGCTAGCTCATTTAATTCTCACAACTGAGTGAGACAACTGCTGTTGCTTGAAGAAGCAGCTTAAGCAGTTTGCCCAAGCTCATGCCAACGGCTCTGAGCTCATAGAAACACAAACAAAGGCAGTCCAAACGGAGCACCACGCTGAGCCTGCAGTCCCGATCAACAGTGGAGGGCCGGGGAATCCAGGGTAACGGAGTTTCAGAGGAGGGAGTGGGCCCATGTCCCCGTGGAGGACAAGTCACCTCCAATGCGAGTCATTAGCAGAGCAGGGACCTGGGAGGGGCCTTCAGAACCCAGGCCTGACTGCACAAGCCCACGTGTGTGCCATTTCACGCTGTGCTGGCCCCAGCTCATGCCCAGCTGTCTGACAAGGTCGGTCAAGCATGGCAAGAAACAAGTTGGTTGAGTGCGTTAGTCACCAGCCTTCTCTGTCCTCCTCAGAGGTCCACTAAACCCATTCAACCTGCCATTCAGGTGACTGGAGAAGAGCAGGAGCCTAAGCCTGACTGTGGGCAGAGCGAGTCTTTCATAATGGTCCAGGTAATGATGACAGCTGCAGTTCCTCTAGCAGGGGCCAGAGAGGGAGTGGAAAAAAGAGAGACTGCAATCAAGGGACTTCACCTGGGCCTCTGGGAGCGCCGGGAGCGCTATTTTCTGATCCTTAGGCCACACGGAGCATTAACCTTCGAGTTCATCTTTGGACATCAGTGGTAGGGGGCTCGCCTGCCCTGGCACGGGTTCTGCTTCTGTCCAATGCCCTTAGTGTAGCTCCCCTTGCCTGTGTAGGCTTCTGGGGGGGGGTTACTTCCGGCTAGTGTAAAGTCTGTCTGAGGCCCCTTGCTCTCCACTTCATCTGCCTCCTCAAGGCTGCTTGCCGTTTAACCGACTGACTAATTTATGCTTTTACTATTTTAAGTGTGTGTGTGTGTATAGTAAAGTAGATCAGGGTGTCTGTGTGTCTCCTCCATTTCATATTGCTCACCACAGCTCCTTCGTGGGTAGTACACTGAGCAGCTTTTCCAGCAAGTTCCAGGACGCATGAGGGGCAGGTGCTACCTAAAGGTATAACTGAAGGGCTCAGCAGGTAAGGGCGCCTGCTGCCAAGGGCGTCCACCTGATGTCAGTACGTGAAAGACATGTCGGAAGGAGAGGACCGACTTTCGAAAGTCGTCCGTTGATCCCCACAAGTGTGTCTTGATGCCTGTGCCCCCCTATAGGTACCTACATAAAAATTGTAAAGGAAGAAGGTTTAAGTAATCTCAGTGGTCCTGGGGACAGAGACAGGAGGCTTGCTGGTCACCAGCACAACTCCAGGCTTAGGGAGAGACCCTGCCCCAGAGGAAGGAATTAGACAGAGAGAGTTGGCTCCCTTACATCCTCCTCTGGCCTCTGAGCTCACAGACAAAATCAGAACAGAAAAATATACTTATTGCACAGAAACTTTCCCAAGGGAACTTTTAAGACTGTTCCTCATTCACCAGGTGGTGGTGGCTCAATCTTTAACCCCAGCATCCAGAAGGCAGAGGCAGGTTGCTTGTCTCCTCCTGGTTCCACCCATCCTCCCTCCTCTCCCCCTATACCCTTTCCCTAGTCCCCTGATAGGGGAGGTCCTCCTCTCCTTCCCTCCTCCCCTTCTCTCTGACCCTAGCCTATCAGGTCTCATCAAGGCTGGCTGCATCATCTTCCTCTGTGGCCTGGCAAGGCTGCACCCCTCAGGGGGAGTTGATCAAAGAGCCACTGAGTTCATGTCAGAGACAGCCCCTGCCCACTTGGAAACTGAGCCACCTATGGGTGTCTTCTGAGCAGGGGTCTAAGTCTTCTCCATGCATGGTTCTTGGTTGGAGTATCAGTCTATGCACGCCCCCCCTGGGCCCAGGTTTTTTGGCTTTGTTGGTCTCCTTGTGGAGTTCCTGTCCCCCTCCAGGTCTTTCTATCTCCCTCTTCTTCCATAAGGTCTCCGGCACTCTGCCCAAAGTTTGGCTATGAGTCTCAGCATCTCCTTCGACACCCTGGTGCGTAGAGTCTTTCAGAGGTCCCCTGTGGAAGGCTCCTGTCCTGTTTGTCTTCTACTTCCAATGTTTATCCTGTTTGCCCTTCTTGTGAGGTTTCACCCTCTTCTGTAGGGTCCTCCTTATTGTTAGCTTCTTTAGGACTGTAGGTTTTAGTATGTCTTTCTGAACCTATAAACTATACCTGAGAAGTGGGCCCTGAGTGGGGCCTGGAGGCACAGATCCCTAATCTCAGCTATCTAGGACTGAAGCAGGAGGATTCGAAATTCACCACCAGGCTTGGCAATTTAGTGGGACTCTGTATGAAAAATACACACAAGGAGCCGGGCAGTGGTGCCACATGCCTTTGATCCCAGCACTTGGGAGGCAGAGGCAGGGAGATCTCTGTGAGTTCGAGGCCAGCCTGGTCTACAAAGCAAGTCGAGGACAGCCAGGCCTTGATACACAGAGAAACCCTGTCTTGAAAAACAAACAAACAAAAAAAGAATAAAAATATGAAAGGAAGCTGAGTGTCGTGCTGAATGCCTTCCTCCCCCCCCCCTCCCAGCATTTGGGAGGCAAAGGCAGGGAAATCTCTGTGAGTTCAAGGCTAGCCTGATCTACATATCAGTTTCCAGGGCTACCTAGTGAACCTCTGTCTCAAAACAAGCAAAGCTCAAGGCTAGAGGGGGCACTTAGCATGTGCGTGGAACCATCTCCAGGATCAAACAGGACCACAAAACTAAAACTAAGCCCAAAGTGTGAACCCTGGCTCAGTATGCAAGCGTGTTTGCTGCCAAGCCTGATAGCCGGAGCATGATCCTTGGGGCCTACACGTCGGTTTCTGACCTCTGCAAAGGTACCACCCGTGAGCACTCTCACATATACACACTGAAGACATGACATCATGGCCGGGAGCATGACATGGCATGACACTCCTGCAACAGCTGAGAGCTTACCCTCGATCCCTAAGCAAGCGGCAGAGAGGCCTGAGTAGGAGGGCTGCAGGCTTTTGAAACCTCAAAACCTGTACCCAGTGACATCCTTTCTCCGAAAAGGCCGTTGCTCTTATTCCTTCCCAGTGGTTCCACCGACTAGGGAACAGGCACTCAACCATATAAGCCCGGGAGGCCCATCCTCATTCAAACCACCATGCCAAGGGACTGGGCTGAAGTGGGGGACGCTTGGCTGGTCTGAATAAGGCTCTCTCGGGGATCACAGGTACAGCTTGTATTTGGTCGCATATAATTTCAGACCACATTAAAGACCCTCCAAGGGCCAGCAAGTTGGCTTTGCTTGCACAGATGCTTGCCACTCAACCCTGGCTACCCGAGTTCACCTCCAGAACTCACGTTAGGCCCAAAGGAGAATACTGACTTCACAAGTTTGGACAGTGACCTCCAAATGTACGTGGGCCCACCAGTAGGTAATAAAGTTTTTTGTTGTTGTGTTTTTAAAGAGCCACAGAGACAAAATTAAGCTTTATGTGTCTGTGGTTTCTGCTTTCACTGGATTTCCTATCTAATTTGGTTGACAGTTTCACTGACGTCATCCTTGACTCATACTCAATAAACAGGGCAGGATCACCAGCAAGAGAGGCGGAAGAATGCAACCAGTCCACCCGCCCAGGACTAAGATGGTTTTGCAGCCCAGGTCCCTCAGGGAGAAGGGGAAGATGACTAAACGATGACTTTATGCCCAACTGCCTGTACAATGCAGGGTGACAGGAACGCAGAGTCGGGAGCTGCCAGCACACCAGCGTGGCACGTTGCTGTAGCCACAGAGGGCAGCCTGGGCTGGCAAGGGGTAAGAGGCTGTGTATATCAACCCCTACTGTTGACTCAGCTCCCTGTGGTGATCACAAGCCACAGGGCAGCCGGCCTTGACTTGTTCCTCATCTTTGAAGGGTAACCAAGCTTCTCTGGTCACACTGAAACACCCCAGGCAGCTCCTGAAAGGAATGCCAGCTCTGGATGTAAAGGACGGGCAGAGATGCCAGGCAATACACAGGGATATCCTGCCAATGTATAAATCTTGTTTGTTTGTTTGTTTTTTAATTTTATTTATTTATTTTTCCCAAGACAGAGGTTCTCACTGTAGTCCTGGCTGTGCTAGAACTTGCCTGGAGACCAGGCTGGCTTTAAATTCACAGAGATCAACCTGCCTCTGCCTCCCGAGTGTTGGGATTTAAAAGCGCGGGCCACTGCCACTCTGAATTATGGAGCTGCAGTTCATTCTTCACAGGACAATTTATCTATTTACATAGTTGCCTTTTTCTGGCAACTTCCACCTTTGACCAGTATGAACAAAGCATTGTAAGCAGTCAGTCTGCAGACTTTGGTGTGGACATTCTTTTGTTTCATTTTAAGTTTCTTTGACTAAATAACAGTGAATGTGCCGGCTGGATAGAACAGGATCAGGATGTTTAGTTGTAAAAGAATGCACTAAATTTTTTTTTTTAACTTTTTTTTTTTTGTAGTCCTAACATTTTGCATCCCCAACAACAAATGAGAATTCAGTTCCCTTTTGCCACCAGCAGGGGTTTGTTTGTTTCTTAAGACTTTTTATGGGGGCAGGAGAGATGGCTCAGAGGTTAAGAGCACTGTCTGCTTTTCCAGAGGCTCTGAGTTCAATTCCCAGCAACCACGTGGTGGCTCACAACCATCTATAATGAGATATGGTGCTCTCTTCTGGCATGCAGACACATGCAGGCAGAACACTGTGTACATAAAAAATAAATTAAAAAAAAAAAAGACTTTTTATAATTTTTTTTTTTTTTTTTTGAGACAAGATTTCTCTGTGTAGCCTTGGCTGTCCTGGACTCACTTTGTAGACCAGGCTGGCCTCAAACTCACAGAGATCTGCCTGCCTTTACCTCCCTGAGTGCTAGGACCACAGGCGTGCGCCCAGCTAGGACTTTTGTTTGTTTTCAAGACCGCATGAAGGTAAGTATACCCTGTGGGTTGTGTGTGTGTGTGTGTGTGTGCGCGCGCGCGCGTGCACGCATGGTGCCAACTGAGGCTGGAAGAGGGTGTCAGATCCCCTAGAACTAGAGTTACAGATGGTTGTGAGCTGCTTAAGTTCCCCTGGAAGAGCAGTGCTCTTAACTGTTGAGACCCTTGGCTGTTTTGGTTATTTTAGACAAGGTCTCGCTGTGTAGCTCTGACTGTCCTAGAACTCCATATGTAGACCAGGCTGTCTGTGAACTCAGAATTGGACTGCCTCTGCCACAAAAGTGTTGGGATTAAGGCCTGCATGCCACCACAGCTGGCCAATGCAGAAAACTCAATGCATGTTTAAAAAAGTCAGTTTCATACACTCAGGCATGGCAGTAGGATCTCCCTGTTTGAGCCCGGCCTGGTCTACGTAGTTAGTCTCAGGACAACCAGGACTACACAGAAAAGCTGTCTCAAAAAGTAAGAAATAAATACATGAATAAATGAGTGAGTGAATGAGGCACTGGAGAGGTAGTTCCACGATTAAGGCTCTGAGGACCCACGTTCACTTCCTAACACTCACATCAGGCAGCTCACCACCATTCATAACTCCAGGTCCAGGGGATTTGACACCTCTAGGCTCCAAGGGCACCTGCCCTCATCCGGACCTTACTCCCAGGCAGACACCCAAGTAGTTAAAAATAAAGGCTTTGTTTGTTTGTTTGTTTGTTTGTTTTAAAGAAAGAAAGAGAATACTGATAAACCTTATTGATGGTTGTGATGTGAGCTAATGCAAGGTAAGTTAAAATTATATAAATGCAGGTTTACTGGGAGTAGCTC
This sequence comes from Rhombomys opimus, assembly GCA_010120015.1. NCBI lineage: Eukaryota > Metazoa > Chordata > Mammalia > Rodentia > Muridae > Rhombomys > Rhombomys opimus. Next base: position 2,192,074 of record REGO01000225.1, read on the forward strand.
TTGGCAGCCATGCATGGGAGGGCTAGCAGAAAGAGGGGGGGCACATGCAGAGAGAGAGAGAGGAGGAGGAGGAAGAGAAGAGAGGGAGAGGAAGGAGAGAGAGAAAGAGAGAAGAGAGGAAACAAACGGGGAGAGAGAAAGTGGGGAACCAAAATGTCTGAATTATATTGTGTTACAGAAGGCAACGTTGTCCTGGGGCCGCTGCAGCCTTTACCTAGGCTCTGAGAAAGGGCCCTATGACTTAGCTATACATTCCAGTCCTTGTTTCAGAAGTTATCAGTATAGAACTTAGAAAAGTTCTATCAGTATAGAACTTATGAAAAATCAGAGAAGTAGCCTTTTTTATTTTTCTATTTTAGTGGGAGCCAGGCATCTTGAGGCTTGTGAGTCTCAGGCAGGAAGTGCCTCCCTGATTTGCAGGTGCCCAAGGAGGTCAGAAGAGGCTCTGAGATTCCCTGGAACTGGAGTTACAGATGGTCAGCCATGCGCGTGGTGGGAACTGAAGCTGGCTTCTCTGCAAGAGCATTAAGTGTTCTTGACTGCTGAGCTGTCTCCTGCCCCTGTTTCTTTAGTTATTTAGTTAGCGAGACAGGATTTTGTTACGTTAACTGGCCTCAAACTCAAAATCCTCCTGCCCCAACTTCTGAGTGTAGTGTTGAGACTGTTTTTAAGCTGGTAGGAACTCGCAAATTCCGTTTCCTTATTCAAGTAAATTAAATAAAGCCGGGCGCCGCTCCGTGCCCCTGTGCTCAGGGAAGGAATAGCTCAGTGGTTCTGGCCAGCCTCCTACCTTATTAACGGAGCAATCTCAAGATGACCTCGGTTCCCAGAGGATGCTGGAGGCAGCAGCCCTTCGGTGAGGTCACGGGAGCATCTCCAGGGTCCTGGGAGCTCCCTTAATGAACACACCGGAGAGCTGGGCCACACTCTGTTGACTAGCTGCAGCCAGGCCTCTAGGCTCCTCTTCATGCTCTGGCCCAAGTGTGGAAAAACACCAGGGCTGCTTCCTCTTTCTCCTGAACAGAGAGAAAGGGAGCGGCGAGAATCCACCTAGAAGAACTCTCCTAAACACTAATGGAAAACAAACAGGGGACACTCTGGATGGCAGAGACCAGCATGCAATCCCAGCTGCCCCAGCCCCCTCCCAGGAAATTGGCCTCCACGATAGAGCCTGAGCTGGGCTCGTGGTGGCCTGGGCCAGGGTGAGGGGTGGGTTGGGGGTGGTCGCCTTCAAGGGTACCCAAGACAGCCTAGAACTTTGAAAAGGCCTTGTTGTTCATCTGGCACCAAAGCGTCCTCCGGTATCTACCTTCTCTGGAATCAAAGATAGTTTTTCCATCCTAGCATTTCATGTGAAAATTTCTATGCTCCAGATTCTATGGGAAAGAGCATAGAAATGGGCCCCAGGCCCACCCACCCAATGCTGCTTTCAGGCCATAATACTTCTGCCTTATGCTTTTTTGTTTGTTTTTTTGTTTGTTTGTTTGTTTGTTTGTTTGTTTTGTTTTCTGTTTTTTGAGACAGGGTTTCTAGGTGTAGCACTGGCTGTCCTGGACTCACTCTGTAGACCAGGCTGGCCTCGAACTCACAGAGATCCATCCACCTGCTTCTGCCTCCAGAGTGCTGGGATCACAGGTGAGTGTGCCCAGCTTGCCTTATACTTTTTCAATTGCTCCATAAAGCTGGGTGGGGTGGACCTGTAATCCTGGCTGCTAGGGATCTGAGGCCTGAGGGTGGTAAACTCAAGGCCATTTTGAGCTTGAGTGAGTTCAAGGCCAACCTGGGCTTCTTAGTGAGTGACTGCTTCATATGGAAAGAAGTTTGAAGGTAGAGTTTAGTGGTAGAGCATTTACCTAGTATGAGCAAGGCCTTGGGTTCAATTTCCATATCACCACCACTAAAACACACACACACACACACACAGACACATACGCACACACACTCATACACACGCACACACGCACGCACATGCACAGTTTTTATCTTTTATCTTGTGAGGCAGTCTCACCATATAGCCCTTGGCTGACCTGGGACCCACCTGCCCCTGCTTCCTGAATGAATGCTGCTGGGATTAAAGGCAGGTGCCACCCCAGCTGGCCACATAATGTGTTATTTTTAATTCATTATGTGTGCTTGGGTGTGTCTGAGTGTGGCTATGTGCGTGTGAGGGCAGGTGATGGGTCCCTGGAGCTGTAGTCGCAGACTGTTGCGAGCCGCCCGATGTGGGTGTTCGAAGCTAAGGTCAGGTCCTCTGGGAGAATGCCCTGTGCACCGGCCCACGATTTTTAGTTAACCTGTTTGGAGCTCCGATGGAGGTGAGTAACTCGGAACTCACGGAGGTCTTCCTGTCTCAGCCAGCCTTCTCTGCCCACATCCTCTGCCAGCCTCAGGAACTGCTTTGACATTTCGTGTGTCACATGACAATTTTTGTTAATTTTTTGAGAGTGTATCTCCGATAGCCCAGGCTAGCCTGAAACTCGTTTCAGTTGAAGATAGCCTTTAATTCTTTCTGAGAAAAGCTCCTATGTGTCTCAGGACTGCTTTAAGTTAGCTATGTAGGTAGACAAGTATCACCTTGAACTTTATTTATTTTTGGTTTTTCAAGACAGGGTTTCTCTGTGAACCTTGGCTGTCTTAGACTTGCTTTGTAGACCAGGCTGGCCCTGAACTCACAGAGATCTGCCTGCCTCTGCCTCCCCGACTGCTGGGATTACAGGCGTGAGCCAGCACACTAGGCTAACCTTAAGTCTCTAATCCTCCTGACTCTACCTCCCAAATACTGAAATGAAAGTGTGCACTACCAGAAATGCTTAGGTTGTTTCTTCCCGGGATCATTTCTTGAGACAACACAGTTTCTATGCGTACACAGAGAGCCTTGAATAACGAGTCAGTCTTTTATTCCTGGTTCTCCAGGCTGTCTGGGTGCGGCAGCCGTATTGGATACATGCCTGTATTTCATACTGTGAAGTACAGCTCTGAGCAGATCAGCGCTGGGTGCCTCATTGGTTTTTAGGAGATATAAGTAAACTGAACTAAGTCATATTACTCAAAGTTTGACAGTCTTGACCTTTTTTTTTTTTTTTTTCACTGAAAATTGGCCTCATACTTTCGGGTTTTCTGTTCCTTTGGTTTGTTTGTGTCTGTGGAACTGGGGATTAGTCCTAAAGCCTTGAGCATGCGCCTCCTGTGCTCTGGCACAGAGCTGGATCCTAGGCCCCTAAGGAGAGCCCTAAATTCTTCACAGTAACCTCAGCTTTGTTGTGATTCTAGTAGTAAAATTCTGGAACTCTGCCATTATGCAATCACCCCCACTGGGCGGCTGTGCTCTAGGGATCAGAATGTAGGGTTTATCCTGTGGGCTTGAGCCCCATTGAAACAAACAAGCAAAAAACAAAAAAACAACAACAAAAACTATTGAAACAGGTATCTAAGCTTGAAAGAAAAGGAAGGGTCTTAACTGGGTAATGATGGTACACGCCTTTATTCACAGAACTCTGGGAGGCAGAGACAGGCAGATCTCTGAGTTTGAGACCAGCCTGGTCTACAGAGTGAATTCCAGGACAGCCAGGGTGACACAGAAAAACCCTATCTCAAAAAACGGAAAGAAAGAGAGAGAGAGAGAGAGAAGAAAGAAAGAAAGAAAGAAAGAAAGAAAGAAAGAAAGAAAGAAAGAGAAGGAAAGAAAGAAAGAGAAAGAAAGAAAAGAAAGAAAGAAAGAAAGAAAGAAAGAAAGAAAGAAAGAAAGAAAGAAAGAAAGAAAAAGAAAAAAAGGAAGGGGCTTGAAAGATGGTTCAGCCATGAAGAAAACATAGTTGCTCATGCAGGAAAACCCCAGTTCAGTTCCCAATACCACATCAGTAGACTCTCAACTGTTTCTTTAAAACAAACAAACAAACAAACAAACAAACAAAGCCTTTATTTTTAACTACTTGGGTGTCTGCCTGGGAGTAAGGTCCGGATGAGGGCAGGTGCCCTTGGAGCCCAGAGGTGTCAAATCCCCTGGACCTGGAGTTATGAATGGTGGTGAGCTGCCTGATGTGAGTGTTAGGAAGTGAACGTGGGTCCTCAGAGCCTTAATCGTGGAACTACCTCTCCAGTGCCTCATTCACTCATTTATTCATGTATTTATTTCTTACTTTCTGAGACAGCTTTTCTGTGTAGTCCTGGTTGTCCTGGGACTAACTACGTAGGCCAGGCTGGGCTCAAACAGGGAGATCCTACTGCCTCTGCCTCCCAGGCGCTGGGATTAAAACATAAGCGTGGCTTATTTATTTTTGAGACAAAGTTTTATATATCCCGAGAGGGAGGATGACCTTAAACTTCTTATGTCTCCAGCTGAGGATGACCTTGGACTCCCAATCCTAAACTCCCTACCTTCTAAATTGCTGGGATTTCAGTCAGATATACACCGCCATGCCTGAGTGTATGAAACTGACTTTTTAAAACACGCGTTGAGTTTTCTGCATTGGCCGGCTGTGGTGGCATGCAGGCCTTTAATCCCAACACTTTTGTGGCAGAGGCACTTCCAAGCATTCAGGTGGTACACATTCACACACATAAATTAATCTAATACATATCTATCTATCTATCCATCCATCCATCTATCCAAAAGCAATTGGGGATGATGCCCAATGTCAAACTCTGGGCTACGTGTGCACTTATACATTTGTTTAGCCACATACATATGTACTCACTCATGTGCACTGCATACATGTACGCACATATAAACATGTATCTACACGTGAACATGTGCACAATACACTTTAACAACCATAACTCCCACAGATAAATGAAATGAAATAAATCACATAAACAACTGTCTGTCTCTGGGTTGTCTTTAATACTGAGGATTAAATCCGGGGTGTTACGTCTCCTAAGTATGGTCTGCAACTGTTCTACATCTGCAGACCCTCAGAATCAGTTTATGCCGTTCTCTTGCATAAAAATTAAATACGGTGGCCTCCTGGGATGTTTCAGGACGAGCTTCACTGAACCGGACAGGGAAGGCCCCGCATGCTCTGACCTCTTCCACCACAACGAACAAAAACAGGCCTGACCAGGCGCTCTGAACTCCTTGTCTCTTTTGTGTGTGGTGCCTTTTTGCTTCTGCCCATGTCCGGCAGGCAGAGCAGCCTTCAAGCTCCAGTGGGGTACCAATCGCCCGTCTGGCCAGCATGTTCTGAAGTCGGAGTTTAGCGTGGACAGCCTTCCTCTGTGCTTAGTACATCCTGCCTGCGAGCACATGCTAACCCCTGACTTAGTGTTTGCTTCTTTGCTGGGCTTTAACTGCAGGAGGGCATGAGCCCTGGCTTATTGAACGCTTCGCTGAACACTCTGAGAAGCATAGAAAAAGCCTTTGGGCTGGGTGATGGTGGCGCACGCCTTTGATCTTGGAGCTTGGGAGGCAGAGGCAGGCAGATCTTTGAGTTTGAGGCTAGCCTGGTCTACATAGTGCGTTCCAGGAAAGCCAAGGCTACACAGAGAAAACTTGTCCCAACAAAACAAAAGAAAACAAACAGAAAAGCTTGGCTAAATGGTTTTAGTTTTGTTTGGTTTGATTTCAGCATGGTTTAGCACTGCTTTCGGTCCTGGGACCACAATAATGAACAATTCAGGGCTGGGGGTAGGTGTGTCCATGATTCAGCATTGACGTGTGTAAAGCCTAGTTAGTGTCCAATCTCTAGCACTGTGGAAATAAAGCACACAGAACACCAAAAGTCTTACTGTGAAAAAAAAAAAGAACAGATGAGTAGCACATAAACGTACTTGGATAAAGAGGTATTTTCAGAATGGCAATGACTGGAGTCCTCACAGCAGACAGAAGAGGAAATAATGCTTTGAGACAGGGTTGCATCTTGTCTAGCCTGGGCTAGTTTTAGACTTGCTTATAGGCAAGGATTCCCCCAGCTTCTACCTCCCCTGGCCTGGCGCGTGCGCGCACACACACACACACACACACACACGCAGGCAGGCTGAGATTACAGTGACTGTGTCCAGTTTTATGGGGTGCAGGTGATCAAACCCAGGTTTTCCTGCATGCTGGGCAAGTGATCTAACAACTGAGCTGAAGCGCCAGCCCCCTTATCTTGCTCTTCAATGAAAGACAGGTGAGCTGAATTTACAACAAAGCAGGTTTTCCCTCCCTGTAGAAGATTCTTTGGATGATTAAAATTGATCAGATCTCAAGCAGCTAGCTCACACAGTCGTGGCTCCTCATCCCTGGAAGGAGATCAGGGGCTGGCCAAAGGCCCCCAGGGGTGTCCTCGAAGGCTCTCCTCTGAGGGGGGGGTCGCTGGCCTTTCAGCCATCTAGACCAGGGAGTCAGAGGGTGTGTCAAAATGTCATCCTGTTCAGTGCCCCCTCCCCCTGGCCATACTTGGCACAATGGCAGTCTTTATCTCTATAATACCTCTGTTTCAGTGATTTAATGGTCAGCCCTGTTCCTTTCCACTTTTTTTCTCTTTCCATCACCAGCCCCACTACTTATACCTAGAAGCTTCACTCAGAGGCATCTTACCTCAGCTTCTTGGCCCAGCACTAACAACCCAAGCAGAGTTAATTTCCAGCAATGATGAGCAAAGAGAAGACGGGTAGATACTTCATCGTGGGCCTGGATGACAGAATTTCTGGCAGTTGGGAATCATCCTTTTCTCTCAAGACTATCAGCTGACTAGAAAAATCAACAATGGAGAAATTAATCTAATATTCCTTAGTATCGTTTTATAGCTAGTGGAAGGTAGTGAGACATCAAAAACTGCCCAAAACTTTGGTATTTAGGTGAGTACCACAGTAGGCAGGGTGTCACTTGTGCCAAAGCCCAGATATCAGTGCCTAACAACCAACGAACCATGCAAGGTTTCTTGCCTTAGTTTTGGTTTGTTTGGTTTGTTTTTTTCAAGACAGGGTTTCTCTGTGTAGTCCTTGCTGTGTTGGAACTTACCTTGAAGACCAGGCTGGCCTCGAACTCACAGTGATCTGCCTGCCTCTGCCTCTTGAGCGCTTGGATTAAAGGTGTGCTCACTGAGCAACCCTTCTGTCTCTTCTTTTTCTAATGATGATGATGGTGATGATGATGATAATTTTATTACTTCTTTGAAAATTTCATACAGTGTACTTTGAACACATTTAATCTTTTCTCCCGTCCCTTCTCACCCAACTTTGAGTTTGCTTTTTTTTTTTTTTTTTTTTTTTTGTCTCCATCAGGTCCAGTTTGTGTTGCTCAGCTGGGTTTGGGGATTGGGTGCCTGCTCTGGTGTGTGGTCCGCCCACCAGGGGCCACATCATTAAAGCCGACTCCCCCAGCAGCTATAAAATGGCAATAGCTCCTCAGCTAGTGGCTGGATTCCGTGCCCACCCTCCACACTCTATAATGGTATTTTGTTAGTCTGAGATTGTAGGTCTGGTGCATGCTGCCATGTCACTGAGTTCATGTTTATATGCCCTGCCGTGTCTGGGAAACACTTTCCTTGAGGTTTTCCCCCTCTCTGGCTTTCAGAATCTTTCTGTCCTTTCTTGGGGTGTGATATGAATGTCTGAATTAGGGATGAGCACTTTCTTTTGTTCTCTGCACATTGGCCAGTTGAGGGGTCCCAGCTAACGGCAATCTACTGCAAGAAGAAGGTTTTGTTTTGTTTGAGACAGGGTCTCATGGGTTCCTTGGAATTTGGTATGTTGGTGAAGATGTGCTTGCAGTTCTCATTCTCCCGCCTCCAGCTCCTGAGTGCTGGGGTTCTAGGCCTGAATCAGCAGGCTCAGTGTAGGCTTCTTTCTATTCGTTCATTAGTTGAGCCAATGAACTCCTGGATGTAAAGAGAAGAACAATAGGGAGACCTGGAGATACCAAGTCTGAATCCTTGCTTTTCCACAGAAAAGGGCAAGAAATGCTTAGCATGGCTGGGGGAGGGGTGGCCTCAAGTACAAGACACAGATCTGGTCTGGGCCGTTCCCAGCACTACCCAAGACAACGCTTGGTAACTGTGCAGGCTTTCTCATTCATTCAGGCAACGGGCTTCAGTTACAGCCATCTTAGAGAAGCATTTATGGTTTTTCATTCATTTAGTCTGTTGAACAATCACTGGCGACCCTATCAGTGCCTTCCTTGGATGACTCTGTAGCTACACTGGGGTGGCCCCGGAAATGCTTCTCTGTGCATTTTTTTCTGGGGTTTGAGGTATACACAGATACTCTGCCTTAGTAAATAGATTGGTAATATCGGGTTTTTGTTTGTTTTTGTTTTTGTTTTTAATGTGTGTGAGTTTTTGCCTGCTTGTGTGTATGTGTACCCACATGTATATGCCCTGTTCCTGAAGAGGCCAGAATAAGGTTTAGGATCCCTGGGAATTAGCGTTACAAGACATTGGAGCCACCATGAGGTGCTGGGAGTCACATCTGGGTTCTCCCCAAGAACAGCAAATATTCTTAATCACTGAGCGATCTCTCTAGCCCCGTGAATGCTGCTTTTACAGTTCGCCATCCAACTTTTACCTGGAAAGATTCGTTGCAAAATTAGCTTTCAAATGTGTGCATGGGATGTGCTCTAAAGGCCAAGGGTGAGTCGGCAGCATTTCACAGTTTTTGAGTGATTGCCTGGCACACTCAAAGTTCTGGGTTCCATCACAAGCACTTAGGAGGCAAAAAACCCCAAAGGGACAAAACTGGCACCCCAAACAGAGAACTTTCAGAGTTCCTAACTTTAGTAGCAAGTACAATGTCTACAAGTTTGCGTTTTCAAGTTAATGAAAACATTTGATAATTCCATGCTACATGGTGATGGCGGTGGCACAGAGCTTTAATCCCAGCACTTGGGAGGCAGAGGCAGGTGTATCTGTGAGTTTGAGGACAGCCTGGTATACAGAGTAAGTTCCAGAGAAACCCTGTCTCAAAAAACAAAAACAAACAAACAAACAAAACCTAAAGTAGTAATAATAAAATAAAAAATAAAAACAATGAAACTTGGGGCTAGACAGATGGCTTAGCAGTTAAGAACACTTGCTGCTCTTGCAGAGGACACAGGCTTAGTTTCTGCACTCACATAATAGTTTACAAATAGATATCTGTCATTTTAGTGCCAGGGGATCTGATGCCCTTTTGGCCTCTGTGGGTATCAGGCATTCACAGACATACCCATACAAAATTTGGGTTTTGTTTTTTGAGACAGGGTTTCTCCAGGTAAAGAGAAACCTCCACAATTTGTGCTGGTTACTTTCTGTCAGCATGACACAAACTATAGTTGGTTAGAAAAAGGCAACTTCAGTGATGAATTTCTTCCACCAGACAGGCCTGTGGGACTTTTGAGACAGGGTTTCTCTATGTAACCCTGTCTGTCCTGGAACTGGATTTGTAGACCAGGCTGGCCTGGAACTCACAGAGATCCACCTGCCTCTGCCTTCCGAGTGTTTGGATTAAAGGCCTGTGCTACCATGATGAGTTTAAAATAAAGAAATCTTGCTAGGCGTGGTGGCACACACCTGTTAACCCAACACTCCAGGAGGATCTCTGTGAATTTGAGGATAGCCTGGTTTACAAAGTGAGTCTAAGACAGCCAAGGCTACACAGATAAATCATGTCACTTTGTAGACCAGGCTGCCCTCGAACTCCCAGAAATCCACCTGCCTCTGCCTCCCGGAGTGCTGAGATTACAGACGTAGGCCACCACATAATGTGACTTTTAAACTGGCTTCAAATTCATAATGATCTGCCTGCTTCTGTCCCCAAATGCTGAGATAAAAGGCATGCACCACCACGTTCTTTTTTTTTTTTCAGACATGGTTTCACTGTGTAGCCCTTGTTGCCCTGGTACTAGCTCCGTAGACCAGCCTATCTTTGAACTCAGCTCCGCCTGCCTCTGCCTCGCCAGTGCTGGGATTACAGGTGTGCGCCACCACTGCCAGATGGCTTTGCTCGTTTCCATTTCGTGTGCGTCCCTGTTCACATGGGAGTGCACTTGCTGGTATGTGTAAAAGTTGACACTGTGCCTGGCTTTAATGTGGCCGTTGGGTAGGCAACTCAAGCCCTCATATCTGAGTGGCAAATTTACCAGCCGAACCCTCCCTCCAGCCCCTGTTTTAAAGCTCTGAATAGTCAAGCGGATCTCCTACCAACTCACACTCATCTGTGGGGCCTGGAGAGATGATGGCTCCTTGCTTCAGAGGCCGTGCTGCCATACCAGAGGACCCAGTTTCCGTTCCCAGCACCCATGCTGTGTGGCTTGTAACACTTGCACACGAGTGGCAGACAGTTTTACAAACATGTTACATATATACACATAAATAAAAATAAAACATTCCCCCGCACACCATCCCTAAGAGGAACAGTTAGACTCTGGTTTGGTTTTCAGAGAGGCTGCCGCTATGTAACCCAAACTGTCCTGGAACTTGAGATCCTCCTGCCTTCATGTAGATTACAGGCACGTGTCACCTTGTTCAGTTTTGTGTTCCTGTTAAGGAAGCACTTTACCAACTGAACTATATTATTTCTAGACTGGATTTTTCTTATGTCACTTATGGCTTTAGGACTACAAATGCCACAGATACCAGGGTGACCTCAGTTTATACTGCCAGTTAGACTATTTTGTCAATTCAATAAGGAACTCCTCAAAGCCAGAGACAGAATTTTTTTTTTTTTTTTTTTTTTTTTTTTTTTTTTTTACCTAAATGTACGCAATCTTAAACGAAATGCAACAGGAACAGCTTGGGCCTGGTTAAGGAGTTTGAGGCCAGATGTATACGACCCTGGACACCTTTGTCAACCAAAGTAATGTGACCTTTAAACTGAGTGGGGATGATCCGAGGCCAAAGGAATGGCACAAGGAGCTAAAATAATTAAAAGGAAAGTTGGAGAAATTAAGAATCACAGCTCCTTTGAGAAGAGATTAGGAGAGAACTCATTAGGATTCACCAGCTTCTGAATGGCACTGGGGATTGAGATGCTACAAAGCTGTTTGACCTGGTGTCAGGAACAAGAGGAGGTGTCACAATGAGACAGGCTTGGGCTGGAGACTCCGGGAATTCAGGGAGGAATTTCAGAGCGGAGAAGCATAAATAGGGAATAAGCAACCCAGGGCACGAGTTGCAGGCTTTCCAGTGCAGTCTCCGGAAGGAGATGTAGCAGGCAACAGAATCTGAGGAGGGGTCTCTTTTATTCTTCTTTGTGCTGAGTGTGGGCTCTAGGGCTTTGTGAGGACATCGGTTTTGAATCAAAGAGGGACACATGGAAGGAAAGACATCCCCAACACCCAGTACTAAGTTTAACAACTTTTAAAACACTCTTTAAACCACTCTGTGTGTGGCATTAAAGCGGTATTCTAGGGCAGTGGAGGAACCCTTGCCTAGCATGAGTCTAGGCCTTGGATTCTAGGCCTAGAAGCATCAAAACAAAAGAGACCACAGTTGCCTGTGGCCTGATTTGGGCCAGCCTTGGTGGAGCACACCTTTAATCCAGCATTTAGGAGGCAGAGGCAGGCAGATCTTTGTGAGTTCCAGGCCAGCCTGCTCTACAGAGTGAGTTCCTAGACAGCCAGCACCACATAGAGACACCCCGTTTTGAAAACAAAACAAAACAAAAAAGCATGTACCGCCGAGATCAAACAAAAAAGGAAAATTTATTTGTAATGATTGCCAGGCACAATGGCATATGCCTTTAATCCCAGCGCTTGGGAACAGAGACAGGTAGACCACCGTGAGTTCAAGCCAGCCTGGTCTACAGAGTGACTTTTAGGACAGCGAGAGCTACACATGGAAATCCTGTATTGAAAAACATCCCCCAACACACACACACACAAATAAATAAAATTCAGGTGGTTATTCGTCTTTTTGCTTTTGTAGTGTTATGTTACCCAGGGCCTGGTAGGCAAGTGTTATACATTGGGCCACATCCTTAAATATAGGGTTTGTTTGTTTTGAGACAGTATCTCATTACGTAGCTCTGACTGGCCTGTAGCTCACTATGTAGACCAGGCTAGCCTTTAAAATCAGAGCTCTGCCTGCCTCTACCTCCCAAGTACTAGGATTAAAGGCATGTGCCTCTATGTCCAGTAAACCTAGGTTTTTCATTTTCTGATGCTTATATTGTTAGATATAAGCATATAACAATATGCTTATATTGTTAGATATAAGCATCAGATAGCATGTGGCAAAATGAGAACAGAGCTGGTAGAGAGATGGAAAGTTTGCCGAGAAGGACCTATAACCTGCCTGGTTGTGTGTGAGCGGGCCTATGCCCGAGAGCAGAAGGGCTGTGGAAGGCAGCAGGCCGGCTCCGCACTCAGCCTTCCTCAGTTTCTTGTGGTGTATGCCATCAGGCACACCATCATTAGATAACTGGTGAACGTAGGGAAGCTTTTCTTGAAAAGTCTCGTTGAGAAGAAAAGGCAATGACAAGAGTCAGGTAACTGCAAAATCAGCAAGAGAAAGAAAGGCACAAGGGTTTGGAAAGTGAGTCATGCAACGAGCCATGCCTTGTGTAAGAGTACCCTCGACACCCTTAAATTAAGGTGTTTCAGGAGAGTTACATCAAGGACGGGAGCTTTGAGTACGTCATGCTTAGAAGTCAGGTTGTGAGTAGTCTTTCCAGGCAATTGAAAGGCATGATCAAAAGAGGAGGCGAGGCCATCCATCTTGCAGTGGAGTGAACCTGCTTGGCAGCGGGAGAGGGTTCCCGGTGGGATGGGGTGGAGGTGTTAGTGGCAGAAAAAGCTAAAAAGGCAGGGTAAAGCCAAGTTTGGCAGGTCTTCAATAAGCATCTGCCAGATTTGGAACTTTCTCTCAAGGATCAAAAGATAAGCCTTTGATTTTTTTTAAATTCATTTTGCATTGTGCATATGTGTTATTATGGTATGTGCTATCACGTGTGCATGCCACAGCTCATGTGTGGAGATCAGAGGACAAAGGTGTTTTTTTTTTTAATTTCTCTGAGACAAGGTCTCATGGGGCTCTAGAAGGCTTGTAAATTGAGAAGTAGACCAGTGTAATGGTCAGCAGAGCTCTTCCTGAGTGTGGGATTAAAGGCGAGTTTCAACACATCTGGCCTCCAACTCACTTTTTAAGGGAAGGTTTTGCTCTTATAGTTTTTGACTGGCTCCCCAGGCTATCTGGCCCAGAAGTGTCTGAGGAATTCTCCTGTTTCCGCCATCTTACCAGTAGGAGTGATGGGATCACAAACTCACATTACTACATCTGGCTTTTTCTTTTCTCGTTGGTTCCAGGGATCGAACTCAGGGTGCTTGGCTTGCACAGCCGGGGAACATTTAACCACCCTTATCATTGTATTTTCAGCAAGTGAATAATATGACTGAAATAAATTTAATTAAACTTTTTTTTTTTTTTTTTTTTTTTTGCAGATTAGCAGATCTGGCAGCTCTGACTCAGAGCTGGGCAGGGCTGTGCTACAAAACTACACCTTTAATCCTAGCACTTGGGATGACGGGGCAGGCTGATCTCTGTGTGTTGGAGGGCAGCCTGTTCTAGAGAGCAAGTTCCAGGGTAGCCAGTACTACACAGTGAAACTATGTCTTAAAAATTCAAAATAAGTGGGGTATGGTATTGCATACCTATAATCCCAGCACTATGGCAGAGGCAGGTGGATCTCTGTGAGTTCGAGGACAGCCAAGGCTACACAGAAAAACAAAACAAAACAAAACAAACCCTGTCTTGTAAAACAACACAACAATGCAAAATGAGAACAAGAAAACAAAAACCACCCCCACCAGGGTACTGGGGGTTAAAGGCCCTGGCTAATGAGTAGAGTGAGAACTAAGAACTGGAGTGAGACATGGTGTGAGGAAGATGCTAAGCCTGGTGACCAGAGAACAATCAGCACTGTGGCTGCACTCAGGAGCAAGGGCAGATTCAAAGAGGGCAGTGGTTAGGCATTCACACAGGGGTCCTTATTCTAGATTCCAAATTAGGCCAGGAAACAGGTGTGAAGCAGGTAAGCACCAGGGAAAAGATGAAACAAATATTCAGAGCTGGGACGAGGATCCAGGATCCAGCAATTCCAAGAAGTGGCGGTTCAGTGCCAGTCTAATCCACCTGGTCAGACCTAAGACCCTTTCTGCTCTTTCACTCTGGGGCCTGGATGGGGCCCCGACAGTAAGGAGAGGCAGAGGTGTAACTGTGGGTGGTAAGGACGGCAGACAGGAAGCAGGTCCAAACTGCAGAGCCATGCTGAACATTTACGTAACACAGTACTCTGTGGCTGATCTGTGTCACATGAACCCATGTGGGATGCTTAAGAAGCCCCTGGCCTCAGAGCACGTCCACCTACAGGAGGTCATGACGGCTGAGGCCCCTGTAAAGGTGGAAGTACAGCACTTCCAGTTTGACATGGGCTGTTGTTTTTAGGGCTTCTGGCGGTGTGGAGGATGAAAAGGAGAGTTTACAATGGGGGTAAGTGCCTGAAATGAGCATTCAAGTAACCACAGTGATTATGGAGCAGCAAAATCTTTTACCTTTCTGCTTCCTGGTATTGCTAATTTAGTGCTCCGAGGCTGGCCAGTCATGGCAACTGAGATGCCAGCTAAGGTTGGATGATGAGAAAAGATAAAGACAGAAATGAGAAGACGGCCAGGAGAGCAGGGAGGAAGGAGTGAACAGTTGGAACACGGGTGAGAAGAAACGCAACAGCACCCGGGACATGCCCTGGAGCGCAGGCAGAAGACCTGGTTCAAGGGGACACTCTGGAGAGAGCTGGTTGCTAGCTCGCCTTTATGAGACCCTTTTCAGAGGAAAAGGGCGTGGGTGCCCGAAGAGCACAGCGGTTCAGAGAAAGCCAAACATGGAGGCTCCAGATCAAGAGCGAGGCCAGCCTGGGCTACAGAGTGGAAACCTCATCACAAACCAAAACGTCCATAGAGCACTGCGGGGAGATAACCGTGAATTCCACAGAGGCCTGTTATCCCCACCCCCGCACCTATCCGTCCATGAGGTCTCTACAGAGGAGCTGAGCTTTAAAGACATTAAAAATACAAACTAAAATAGATAAATAAATAAATTAATTAATTAATAAATGAGGGACAGACAGCGTCTAGGGGTTGCTAACTCCCACCTACAGGTCGGTGTGCACGAGGATGGAGTAGCTCAAGATTAGTTGGGTCACAAAAGACACACTTCGATCTAGCTTACGCATTTCAGTGTTCCTAAGTGCCGCCTTACAAAGAAAGGCACAAGAGGTTATTCAAAATGACCAGACTAGGTGAGGGAGGAGGCAGGGGGAACTGCCCAGGCAGCTCGCGTCTGCATCTCTCGGACAAACTGGCTCCTCACGCTTGCTATTCTCCGGTCCAGGGCCGTGCCTGTCGCTCAGCGAACAGCTACATTTGGGGTGCACGTCAGCGGCGGCGTTTCTCGAGGAGCCGACCGGAGAAACCAGCCGGGACGCCCGGCCTGGAGAGTGGAAACTGCCCAAGCGCGATGACCAGGTCCAGCAGCGGAGGCTCGGACGCAGCTCTTCCGAACTTCTGGCTTTGGTTTTCGGAGGTGCTTCTCCCCCCCCCCCCTTCCGGTTTAGCAGAATTCCAGCGTCCTGAACGGGCAGTTAACATTTCTAAAGCGCTGGGCCCGGGCCCCCTCCTCCCGGAGCCCATTCCCTCGGCCCGGGGCTCTTCCCCCTCCCCTCCCCCAGGCCCCCCCCCAGGCCACACTGTGAGTCCCTGCGCCCCGCGGGCCCGGCTCGGGCGGTCGGTCGCAGGGCTCTTAAGTCCTCTCGGGCGTCCGCACGTGTCCGTCCCCCGAGGTGGGGTGGGGGGGACTGCCCTTCCCGCTAGGCCGCTGATTGGTGCCTCTCCCCCCCCCTCTTCCCGCCACACTCCATCCTCCTCGGTGGCAGCCCAACCGGCCCCGCCACCTTCCTCCCCGGGAGAAGCTCTCCGGAGCGCTCCCCGGAGTCCCGTTCTCAGGCGGAATAAGAGAGAGAGAGAGAGAGAGAGAGAGAACAGGTGGAGAGCGCCTCCCGTCCCCCCCCCCACCCCGGCGTGGACGGCCCCACTCGCCGTCCGGCGGCGCCCCGCACGTGCGCACCCCCGGGGCTCGCCCCGAGCGAGAGCGCCGCCGCCGCCGCCGCCCAGCGGGCCCTTTAAAGGAGGACTCGACCACCGAGGCCACGTGCGGGGGGTGGGGGAGAGAGAGACCCCCCTTATTGTCTCCCGTCACCCAAGTCGCCCGAACCCCCCCACCCCAGCCCTCCCCCGGCCTCGGGCACCTGCCCCGCACGGCGCCGCTCCCAGCCGCCCCGCGGGGCCGCGATCGCGCGCGCGCGGGGAGCGGCCCTCCCCCCCCCCGCCCCCCCGATCCCGCGTCACCCGCGGCCCCTCCCGGGGCGCGGCGGGCCCGCTCCCCTCCCCCTCCCGCTCCGAGCGCAGCTGTCCGCGGCCCGGGTGGGGGCGGGGTTGTTGTTGTGGTGCGCGCCGGCCCCGCCCCCTCCTCGTGGGCGGCCCCTCCCCCAGGCCTCGGCCTGGCCCCCCTCCCCACCCCACTCCCCCCGCCACCCCCAGCCCCATCTGTTTTCCCCGGCGCTTGAGTGGATTATATTGTACGGGACCCGGGGGGCGGCCGCACGGGCCGCGGCGGGACGGGGCGAGCGCGCGGCCCCCGGCGGCTGCCCGAGCAGCGGCCGCTTGAGCGACTCGGCCCGCCGCTCCCCCCCCACCCCCGCCCGCCCGGCGCGCCGGAGCCTCACAGCCCGTGCTCACGCCGAGCGGCGGGAGAAGAGGCGCTTGCGGGAGTCGGAGCGAGCGAGCGGGCGGGCGGGCGAGCGAGCGAGCGAGCGCGGCGGGGAGATGTGCCCGGAGGAAGGCGGCGGCGCGGCCGGGCTGGGCGAGCTCCGCTCCTGGTGGGAAGTCCCGGCCATCGCGCACTTCTGCTCGCTCTTTCGCACGGCGTTCCGCCTGCCCGACTTCGAGATCGAGGTGAGTGGCCGGGGCGCTGCGCCCCTCCGCGGGCACGAGGCTGGCGGCGCCCCGGCGCCCCGCGCGCCCTCGCCCGCTTTTGTCGGCGCGGGACCCGGGGGGGCTCTCCCGGGACTCCTCGGGCCCGGCCTGGGGTCGCGGGGGGTGGGGGGGCTCGGGGCCGGCGGGCACCGGGACGGGGTGCGGGGGGCCCCCCGCGGCGGCCGGGAGGGAGCGGCCCCGGGGCTGGGCCGGCGGGGCTCGGGGGTCGGGGCGCGCCCGGCCGACCCGCCGAGGCCCGTAACTCTCGGGCGCTTCCAGGCAACTTCGGGCGGGCGCGGGATGGGGCCTGGGCTGGCGCTCTCGGGGGAGCGCCCGGGGCGCCGCGGCTGTGTGTGGAGGGAAAGTTTGGGGTCCCCCTCCCTCCTCGGAGGAGCGCGCAGCCCTCCGCATTCGGGGAGCTCGCTCGCTCGCTCTCCCTCTCTCCCTCTCGCTCTCCGGAGTCGATCTCGCCACCATTATTCCCCCGGGCGAGCGAGGAGGAACAGGGATGGCTTTCTGGCCAGGCCGAAGGTGCTCTCGGGACCCGAGGCTTT
Organism: Rhombomys opimus; assembly: GCA_010120015.1. Taxonomy (NCBI): domain Eukaryota; kingdom Metazoa; phylum Chordata; class Mammalia; order Rodentia; family Muridae; genus Rhombomys; species Rhombomys opimus. The sequence goes on from REGO01000225.1 coordinate 2,209,549, forward strand.
GTGAGACCTGGACAGAGATCGGAGGGTCCCAGCGGCGAGGACGGTGGCGGGAATGCGGGAAACGGTCCGGAGCAGCATCCTGACTTTTATTTTTTTGGAAGGCGGCGTGAAATAGGTGATTGGCTGGCAGGTTGCGTTGGTTTCTCTTCTGTGGTCGTCTGTGTGGTGACTTAGCCACCTTCTTCCTTGGGACAAAGGTACACGGAACTGCTGGTCAGTTGCTGTTTTCAGCTCTGTGGACGGCTTCGCAGTTGAAGTTAAAGCCATTTATTTGGAAGGTCTGGCTGTTGTGGTTGCCCCTCCACCCCCACGAGACTTGATTTTTTTTTTTTTTTTTTTTTATTTGTTGACTCCTGAGGTCTTTGCCCACCTTTATCTTTAAGTCCGTTGTGTTTGCAGAAATATCACTGGCTTCTGCTGTGAATGAAGCGTGGGAACTTCTGTTGCAGAGTTAATGAAATCGGAAAATTAAAACGATCACAAGGGCTAGGTTAGGAGAACGAAGAGGAATGCAGTCTGAAACTGGGGCCACTCGTTGGCTTTTGGAGGTACTTTGAAAACAATGTGAATAGGTTGGTTGGTAGGGTTCTCCAGGCTGTGGGCTTCTCCAGGTTTTAGGAAAATGTGACTTGTGGATTTCACACAACCTCAGCGCGTTTGTTTACAAAGTTTGAACGTGATGTAACGAACATTTTTGTGATTCAATTTTGTAATGAAATTGGACTGCAGAGATGAACAATTTGAGGAATCTTACAGGGGAAGAGATGCTTAATGATTCTGACGTCCTGCGTTTCCTTTTCGTTGGTTTGAAATCCTGAGTAGGCTTAATTAAATCCTGCTGTTCAAAATGGTGGCTGCCGTGTGTGTGTGTGTGTGTGTGTGTGTGTTTGTGTAGGGGTGTTGCTTGTGACAGTGCCATCTTAGGTGCTGGTAAACTTGTCCCCAGCTCGTTTTCCTTTATCAAGAGAAAGTAAATTGACTGAAGAACACTACTGTTGGGGAAAATACCAGCTTTCTAAGTCCTTGTATTCCTGTTTTGTTAGTGGAAAAGTAGAGGAAACTCATTTTGCCTAAATTATGCTCAAAATACGTAAGAGTAGCCTCTGATTTCTATGCCAAGTTGTAAATCTTGGGTTTCTCGTTGTTGGGTGAAGCCTGATTCCTCTAGGAAATGTGAGCTGTTACTGTCCTTTCCATGTCTACTTGACATGGTGTCTTTTTATTCTAGTGGTTAAGAAAAAAATTGTTGTGTGGGTGTGCAAGTGTCAGCGAGCGCTTGGGGAGGTCAGAGGGACAATGTGAGGATTTGGTTCTCCCCTTCCCTGGTGAGAGCCCCAAGAATCAGGTTGTCAGGCCTGGCACCATTTCCTTCACAGGGATCCATCTCTTCTAAGCGTTTTTGGAAGAGACACTTCTGTCGGTTAATGTACATACTTCAGATACCACCCTTTTCTCCCCTCCTATGGAGATGATGAGAAAGTGTGTAACAAATGATAATGCTTTTTCCCTCTTGAAGCTCCAGTATTTAATTTAGGGTTTTGAGTGGTTACTAAATGATGAATTATCTGAAATTCTAATTCTCTAAGAAATTTGACTCTGATCCATCAACGATGAAGAATTTCCCCAAGATGCCATCAGTGACTGTGTTTATTTATTTATTTATTTTTAAAACAACAACTAGTTTATTGGTTAGGCCTTGCAGTGCAGTGTAAAAATACACCAGTGCTGAGCTTGAATGTACCTGGTGGACACACGGGAAGACCACATAGTCTTAATTACACCTTGAAAAACTATAAACGAGGAATGTCAAAGTTGGACCTTTAGGAAGCCAGTTTCCAGTCATGTGAAAAATCCCATTTTACCCCTTTTTCTAGTCTGAATCCTTGGATGCATATTAGGAAGCCGAATCTTTAATGAGCTGGTTTCTGTCCCAGGTGCAGCAGACTCTCAGCTGGGTGAAAGGCTCCAGGATTCTTGCTGCTGTTCTGTATGAGGTCAACACCTCCCACCTAGAGAGCAGGTCTCTGTGAAGTGTATGGGAGGTTTTGTTTTTTCACATAGAAAGATTTTTGTGCTCTCTTAATTAACCTTAAGCTGATCGTTTCTTCGGAAGTGTCAACATACTTTGTGGTGTGTTGTGCTATGTATTGAACTCAGGGTGTTCATACATGCTAGGCAGGCACTGTACCACAGTCTTTCCCAGCCCCTTTCTTCTTCTTCCATCTTCTTTCCTTCCTTCCTTTCTTTTTCCTTTTCCTTTTCCTTTTCCTTTTCCTTTTCCTTTTCCTTTTCCTTTTCCTTTTCCTTTTCGAGACAAGGGTTTTACTATGTAGCTGTGGCTGGCCTGAAACTCACTGTGTAGACCAGGCTGGCCTCCAGTTCGCAGAGATCCTCTGCCTGTGTCTTCCAAGTACCCTGCATTTTTTGCTTTTCATTTTAAGGTAAGCTTAAACACTTGTGTGTTGCTGCCCTAAAATAAATGTTCTCAAACAATCCTAACAAAAATCTAAGGGTATAATAATAACAACGCTTTCAGTTGTTCAGATTCTTTGTTCATGGGAGGAGTGTAGCTCGGGGTTGAGCACTTGCTGGAATACCCAAAGTTTGCCATACTTTTCCTTCCTGGTTTAAAAAAAACATACGAATATTACACAAAGCTTAATTTTTAACAAAATACAGATAAATGAATTGAAATAAGTCAGTCTTCAATGGGGGGGGGCAGCTAAAATTGTACCCTGATACTTGGGTAAAAGTCTTCTGTTAACATATTTAGAAATTCCTATTTTTCTAATAGGTTTGTGTTGTAGATCAGGTGTTGCTTTTAGTTTTCTGAAGAGACTAAGGTTTAGTTAGGCATTAATAGATTAAAGACGCTGCCTTCAGTAGTTAGTTACCATTAAACACTGTGTTTGGGGTTTTTTGATGTAATGGAACTGAACCCAGGGTCTTAATATGCTAGGCATTGAGCTACAACCCTAGCTTTTCTTTTTCCTTTTTCTTTTTTTAAATGTTTATTTATTACGTATACAATGTTCTCTCTGCATGTACACCTGCATGCCAGAAGAGGGCACCAGATCTGATGGTTGTGAGCCACCATGTGGTTGCTGGGAATTGAACTCAGGACCTCTGGAAGAGCAGCCAGTGCTCCTAACCTCTGACCCATCTCTTGGGGAACCCCCCCTCCCACCGAGAGTCTCTCTTAGAGCTAGGGTTGGTGAGTAAGTAGCTAAGCAAGCAAGCCTTCAATCCTACCTCAGCTTCCTTAGTAGTTTGGGTTATAGGCATGACCATTTATTCATCAAAGGAGCTCATACTTTGGCCCTTTTTGGCCACTTTACCCAATAGAATCCAGTTACATGTGATTTAGCTAAAGCTAAATACTTTGCATTTAATATTGTAGTGGATTAGGTTAGTTGTTTTTCCCTGATTTGAAACTAAGAAAGATAAATTTAGTACTTGTTTCAAGTTGAACTAAGGCAATGGAAGGCAATGATTTTCCGTAACTTCACAGAGCAGCGGTTCTTTGGGGGTTTGTTGAATGACCCTTTCAAAGAGGTTGCCTAAGACCATCAGAAAATGCAGATTATTATTCTTAACAGCAAAATTACAGTTATGAGGTAGCAACAGTTTTTTAAAAAAATTTTTATTGTATTGGTTTTGCGTGTATGTGTCTGTGTGAGGGAGTAAGATCCCCAGAAACTGGAGTTAAAGACAGTTGTGAATCGTCGTAACGGTGCTGGGAATTGAACCTGGATCCTCTCTGGAAGAGCAACCAGTGCTTTTAACCCCTGAGTCCTCTCTCCAGCCTCAACAAAAATAATTGTGTGGTTGGGGGTCACCACAACATGAACTGTTCTAAAGGGGTTGAAGCATTAGGAAGGTTGAGGAGAGCGAGTGAGAAAGGAGAGAGGAGAGAGAGAGTGAGTGAGTGTTCATCATGACAGAGCTGGTACAAGGCTGGAGTGGTTAGCCATGTGGATGTTTGGAATGTTTACATGGATTTGAGTGGTTTGTATAGTAGTGACAACCTGATCAAAATTGAAGGAATCTTTCTTTCCTGAGATCCTTCCCTGTCCCCTACAGGGTTTCTCTGTGTATCCTTGGCTGTCCTGGAACTCCTGACCAGACTGGCCTTGCACTCATAGAGATCTCCTGTCTCAGCCTCCCAAGCGCTGGGATTAGAGGGGTGCACCACGGCTGCTCAGCTTCTTTCTGAGGTTCTTGTTTTTTTAGCCTTAACCTTGCCCGCCTTGAGTCTTCTTCCTGTTGGTTGGGTGTGGCTGAAGCCCTGCACTTGGAGGGGTGAGGTGGGGCCAGTGTGTTTAGAGCTTTGTATTTGGCCTCAGTGTTTCTAGGTTTCTAGCCCCTTCGTCAAAAGAATGAGCCACAAACTATGAAGCATAAGTTAGTTTCATCAGCTGTTTTAGGGATGGGTAATAGATTTTGTGTACAGGAACAAAAGTAGTTAGGGTAGGCATTAAACTTAGCACTTTAATCAAATTCTTTTTCTTTCTTGTTCTTCTATTTTGTATTTTGAGCCAGGGTTTCTCTGTGTAGCCCTGGCTGTCCTGGAACTTACTTTGTAGATCAGGCTGGTCTCAAACTCAGACATCTGCATGCTCCTTTATTACTGAATGCCACGGGACTAAAGGCCTGCCCCACCACTGCCTAGCTTTTTTATTTTACTTTTGAGACAAGGTTGATTTTACTCTGTAACTCAGGCTGCCTTAGAACTTGGTACAGTTCTCTTGCCTTCGCCTCCAGAGTGCTGGGTTATGTGAGTCCCCTTGCCTGCAGGAGATTATTTTTAAACCCTCTGAAGTGAAGAGAGTCAAGTTAAGGTAATAATTTCTTTTTCTTTTTTAATCAGCTTATACATTTAATCAACCCTGAGATTTTGGCAACCTCAGGGTTGTCAGTCCATTCACTATCTTCCCTGGTGCAGTATTCTCCTGCACCAATGCAGCTGCAGCAGCATCTATTCAGCTTCAGTCCCGCTTGCAGAAGACAGTTTCTTTCTGATTGTTTGTCCATGGCTGTCAGTCGTGCTATGCTCTGGTCTAGACTCTTATCATTGGTGGGCTTCGGGGTCTTTCTGTCTGGCCTAGTCACAGGACCACGAGGCACATGTTAAGGTAGTAATTTCTATTGACATGTTTATGAAGCATCTGTGTGCTAGGCAGATGCTTTACACTATCTGGTAAAGGTACAGCTATGTGTGTAACACAAAAATACCTGCCGCCTGGGTGGATGCCTCAATGGATAAAGGAGTTTCCTGTCAAGCTTGAAGACCTGAATTTTATACCTTGGACCAACATGGTAGGTAGGAGGAGAGCACTGACCCTTTCAGGTTTTCCTCTGACCTCCACACGTGTGCACACACACGAAATAAATAATAAATATTAGTATATTTTTCTGAGACAAGCCTTTTCTGTTTAGTCCTGGTCTTCCTGGAACTCACTATGTCTTCTACCTCCCAAGTGCTGTGATTAAAGGTATGTACCACCATGCCCAGCCAACACAAAATAAAAGTAAAGTTTCAAAAGTACCTGCCCACTTCTTAATGGACAAAATAGAAATGATGAAGTTCAGGGAGGCTTGCTAATGGTCATGCTGAGTGATAGCTACTTCAGCTTGAGAGAGGGATACGGATGGTTTGCTGAGAGCGTTTGAGTGGAACTAAGGCAAATGTCTTAAAATGGTTTAGAGATGGGACTGCATGCAGCACTCTGGAGCGCAGCACTCTGGAGCAGAGCACTCTGAATTCAAGGCCAGCCTGGGCTACATAGTGAAGTCTAAGTCAGCCAGGACTATGGAAGACCCAGTTTCAAAAACAGACACAAAAGACAGTTTAAAAAAATTACTCCTTGTTTTTATGCGTATAGGTGTTTTGCCTGCAGAGGTCAGAAGACCATGCAGGATCCTCTGAGGCTGGAGCAGAAGGCTGCAAGCCAGCATGTGGGTGCTTGGAATTGAACCTGGGCCCTCTGGAAGAACAGCAAGTAGTGTTAACCACTGTGTATCTTCTCCAGCCTCAGCAGAAGCAAAACAAGTTTAAAAAATGATTTAAGATTGTGTGTGTTTTCACACTACGTACTAGTGTATTTAATGTAAAACATATACTGCGGGGCTGGAGAGATGGCTCAACGGTTAAGAGCACTGGCTGTTCTTCCAGAGGACCCGGGTTCAGTTCTCAGCACCCCCATGGGAGTTCACAACTGTCCGTAACTCCTGTTTCAGGGGATCTGACACCCTTACGCAGACATACATGCAGTCAAACACCAATGTACATTAAAAAAAAAAAAAATGTGCTGTGTATCCCAGGGTGGCCTAGAACTTGTAGCTGTCATCCGTTACAGTTGTGTATTATTTTGGTCTAAAGAAGATCCTCTTCCTTACCCTCCCCAGTGTTTCTCTGTGCAGCTCTCAGAAGATTTTTTTTTTTTTTTAAATATCTTTCTATCTTTTGAAGAGTCAGAATCCCCCTTTCTGTGTAGAGGGAAAAGGAGGATAGGATGTGAGTTGTAGAAGGGCAAATCCACAATGCAATTTGGGTCCTGTTTATGCCAGCATTTTAACAGGGAAGGCTTCCTAACTCCCTGCGCACCCCCAATCCCTCAACCCCCCGTTTTTTGTTTTTTGTTTTTTGTTTTTTTAATACCACAGGGAGCTTCAGAGAAGTGGAGACCCCTACAGTTATAGAAGGGTTGGTTTCTTGTTCCTGAGGGGCACTCCATGTTGATTTGGTATTTGGCTTGCCTTCTAACTTGAGCTTTGCTTCATTTTCTGGAGCATAGGAAAGCCTAAAGTTCAACTTGAGTAGTAAAGCCCTTCATAGCAAAGTTTTTTTTTTTTTTTTTCTTTCTTTCTTTCTTTTTTGTTTTCAGGTTTATGGAAAAACAATTGCAGATTTAAATGGCTCTGTGTGGTGTTTAGAAATTCATCCTGACTGTAGGCTGAATGACCTGCAGGTTGGAGAGACTGCTGAGTCCAGAAGCTTCAGCATTTCCTTGGTGTCAGGGTCTGCCTCAGTGATCTGATTCTAGGGCGGAGACCTCGGGAGCATGCTTAGCTCTCCCCTTTCCTCGAACACGCACTTGTTGGTGTAATAGCTCTTGATGATGGCTGGGTTGCCTTCAGGTGCTAATGCAGCCCATGTGGTAAAGGCGATAGCAAAGTCTTAAGGTGGTCTTCCTGTGGTGTTAAGGATCCAGAATGGAGTCTGGCAGAGGGTTGGAAACCACCAAAGAAGAGTTAAAGTGCAGTGTGTTGACAGTTGGATCTGCAGCCTTCTACAGGCCAAGCCCGCCTCTACTACTGCATTTCAGTTCCTGAACAAATTTTCAAAAAGCGTTAGGCACCCGAGTTGTGGCTCTTACTCGCCCTTGACATGAAGTTGTGATCTTAGGAGGATTACTTTGATTTCAGATTTGTAGCATGGGAATTTCAGATGGTTCCTGCCTATTTCCTAGGAGGGACTGTTTCTGAATATGCCTGCCTTTAGGTACCATTGAATCATGCAAAGAAGTCATCAGTAATGCTTAGGCTCAAGGTTGTTACTCAAATTGTACAAGCTATTTTTTTTTCCTTTTAACCAAATAGAAGCTGCAAATCCATGCTTGCTTGGCATGCCTGTCAATTACATTCTCTTTCTCTTTCACTGGAAACTTAGCGGCAAATAAGCTTCTTTGATAGGACCTTCTGAAGGTTGACATCTTCACTATTTCTGTTGTCCTCAGACTGAACTAATGCTTTATGCTTGATATTTGGAGGGATTCTGGAGAATGAATGTCTTGAATTATGTTATTTCTTTTTGTTCTCTTTTTCAAGACAGAGTTTGTCTATGTAGCCCTGGATGTCCTGGAACTAGCCCTTAATCTCAGGCTGGCCTTGAGCTCAGAAGCCTCTGCCTCCTAAGTGTTGGAACTGAAGGTCTGTGCCACCACCTCCCAGCCACACACACACACACACACACACACACACACACACACACACACACACACACAAGGACGTGCCCTCGTAGTTTATACCAGTCTGTAACTCATCTGTGGAGTCCAGGTTGGCCTTCCGCTCCTCACAGTCTTGGTGTTCAGCCTGTAGATCAAGCTAGCCTTAGTCTTGCCTGCCTGTCTACCCTTTAGTGCTGGGGTTAAAGCTGTTTTGAAGGAAGTTTAGGTTGCACCCTGTTACTGCACATGTCAGACAGAAACCTGGTAAACAGATACTTGGTAATCATCCCCTTCTCCCTTATGCTCTTGTCTTTCTAGAATGGGTCTCACTATGTAGACCAAGGTGCTCTCAAAATCTTGGAGAACTGCCACCTCTGTCCTGAGTGCTGGAATCAAAGGCGTGTGCCACCACACCCTGAGATACATGACATGGGTTATTCTGATTTGGAGGGAAGATGGTGACTAAAGTGTGCTGTGGAGTGCTCGGAGCTGCTTATAAAACACGCAGGACTGTGGTGATGTACGCCTTCAGTCCCAGCTTTGGGACGCAGAGGCAGGAGGATCTCTGAGTTCATGACTAGTCTGGTCTACAGAGTTCCAGACAGCCAGTGCTCTGTTACACAGAGAAATCCTCTCTTGAAAAACCAAAACCAAACAAACAAAAAGATGTGAAACATTTCAAGGATGTGTTCACCTATCTTTGACATCTTACCATTGGGTTGTACCCCCTTCTCTTTCCCTCCCACACTGGGCTGGACTCTGAAGATGGCCAGGCTAGCTAAGCACGCTGGCTGCTGTGTCTCCAGCTGCTGAGCCTTCTTAACATTCCCTTCTAACTGAGCCTGAGAATTGACCACCCTCTTTTGTTTTTTTTTCTTTCATTCCATTGTTGTGCCCTACTCCTGATGTCCCAGGGACTGTTCTGGGCATGTGTGGAGGAGGGGTAGAATTTTGGGTCTGCATCAGCTAAACCCCAGAATTCGTTTAATGAGCTGCAGTGGTCAGTCACTTCTGCTGCTTAAAGGCTTTTTCTTATTTTCTTTTTAAAAATACACTGTTCTTTGAATTTTTCCAAAGGCGTACGATCTCTTAGAATAATGCTCTTGTGTCATGTGTCTTATATTTCATTAGCCACACATAGATTTCAAATGTAATTACATAACAATACATCAGGGCTAGTGTTCATTTTCTTGTGTAAAGTCTCTGACCTCTGCCGACCTACTACATGAAGGGTACTTGGCTGGTGTAGGTGATAGCATGTACTTTGCTGCTTTCCCTGCAGTAGCTTTAGCCCTGATTCTGTAGCACTAGGCTCTTGGGCTAAGTCAGGTCTACTTTCTTCCCTGGGGTAGGTTTGCTGGAGGAAATGTGTTACTTGAAAGTAGTAAATCATAGCATATGATCACCTCAAGTATGCGTTGATATCTCTTGTTTGTCCCACATCAAAGAGTCAGGGTGGAAATAGAGCAGTGATTGGGCCATAGTAATACCAACCCTTCACTTTTTACTGTTTAATTTTAAATCGCCTCTGAAGTATAATTTCTAGGATTGGGTAAGTTCTTAGAACTGAGAAAGCTGTTAAGCAGTCTTGTGGACTGGAACAGTTCTTTTCTTTTTTTTTCTGACCACTTCCTTTTAATGAACACCCCTTCCCTGAATGATCATTGTTTCTACAACAATGGCACTTGGGGCAGGTTATTTGCCTGACAGTGTGTTAAATTAACAGATCTGCTCCTTTGGGGACTCCTTTCTCGTCTCCATTTCCTTTGTGTCTCTTCTCTCTTCCTGAAAGGTTATTTGTGGGTTTTTATGCCCTGGAGTTTCTAATTCAGACAACTCTGTCTTATAAGGGAAAAGAGAAATTGACTTGTTGGTATAATTACTAGGACTTTTGGCCCATTCTTTGAGTAGTGTTGGTTTGGGCTAGTATCCCATA
>REGO01000225.1:2221933-2365804 GCA_010120015.1 Rhombomys opimus
CTCTTCGAGTTCCAGGTGAGGCTTGTTTACAGAACAAGTTACAGAACTGCCAGGACTACACAGAAAATCCTTTCTCAAAAAAACCAACCAACCAAACAGAATTGAGCCTTTGCTTGGCTTTTGATGTTAGATTTACCAGTTATTATTAACATTTTGAGACATTAGCTTTGTGAGCCAGGTTCTGATATGACACTTCACCTTTTAATAATTGGCATGCATTACTAAGAATAAGAACCTTCTCTTTTCACCATGACTACAAAAATCATGTCACATTTGAGAAAGTAACAATAGGTATAGTAATAACATAGTTAACAATCTGTATTCAAATATTCTGAGAAGTTCCCACAGTATTTTAGGTTTACTACACCTCAATCTTTGCTTTTTTATGAAGAGTTTTATTAGTATGCAGTAATTATGCATAGTAATGGTTTTCATTATTGCATTTCATAGTGTATATATTTTGACCATATTAATCCCTTATCTAGCCACCTTAATTCTAATCAGAAAGTATTTGGTTAATCCTATAGCATATACTGCTTAGTAGGGTCATAGTAATAGCATGCATGAATCATAGCTAAGTATAAAATTCTTGATAATAGTTTTCCATCAGCAGCCTGTTGGTTCTTTAGGACAACATGAAGCTTCCAGTTCAGTCCCAGCTTCATTTTCCACATCCTGTAACCAGAGTATGGTCTTCAGCAATAGGCCACCCCAAAGGAGTGTTGCGCTGGCCTTCCCTCCCAGCAACCTATAGGAGGTGTCGTACCTTGGCACTGGATTTTCATTTAGTAATCTTATGGTTACTGAGAACTGTATTATGCAAGTAGCATGGCTACTTTGTTCAAACTTAATTTTGTTATATATTTAGAGAGAGAGAGAGAAAGGAAGAGAGAAGATGAATGAGAATGTATGTCTGTCTTAGGGATTGGACTCGGGTCATCAGACTTGGTGACAAGTGACTTTACTCACTGAGTCATCTGGCTGTCCCCAAACTGTTCTGAATTATTAATATTTAAGAGATTTTGAGCCAAGTGTGGTGGTGCACCCTTTTAATTCCAACACTTTAGAGACAGAGGCAGGCAGATCTCTGAGTTTGAGGTCAGCTTGGTCTATAAAGCTAGTTCCAGGACAGTCAGGGCTACGCAGAGAAACCTTGTCTTGAATCCTCTCCTCCAAAGAGGTGAATTTGTAATATATTCCGGAAAGTTCATATTTATCTTTCCTTTCTCTCTGTTCCATTATTGGGGAACTATAGAGGGTAGGAGCTATGAAGGACGTTAGAGATAATTTACTTCTAATTTACAATTATACAAGAGGGGCCATTGCTCAAGGTGGTGGGTTGACTTGTGATTGGAGCTGAGAGCGCCCAGCCTAGCACTCAGTAGGCAGCCAGAGGCAGCATTTGCTTTCGGTGTTTTTGGTTGAGCTCTTTTTTTTTTTTTTTTTTTAAGGCAGTTTGTCAAACTGGTGTGTGTGTGTGTGGTTTGTGTTGGTAAAGTATGACCTGTGCTGTGTTGAGGTCGGGGGTACTGGGGGAAAGGTCTGTTCTTAGGTTGTCAGGTTTGCCCTGTGAGCATTTTTACTCACTAAGCCATCTAGCTGGCCTCTCTTCATTGGACACCTAAGTCTTTCAGTGACTACTTATGGTATTTTTGTGGTACCTCATTTAGCTTTTAACATTACATACAGTAATATTTCTCGGTGATGAGAATTATATAAAGGCATTCTTTAATTTGGGGATAATTTAATTTTCCCTGTCTTAATGGGAAAGAGACATTGATTATTTGTGCAGTGGGTATATATATGTAAAGAATTTATGGGGCAGATGAGGTGGAGAGAATTGACAGAAGGTTGCAGTTGGAGACTTAGCACTTTGGAATGAGTCCATTGGGTCCTACTGTTCACTGCAGTGTGAAAGGTCCATCTGGGCCTCACCTAAGTGCAAAAATTGAACGTAATGGACACAAGATGTGAAAGCTTGTTTCACTGATCTGCTTAGATCCAAGGCGTGGGAATGTTCGGTGTGGACTAGATGGAAGAGCCACTTGCTGAAGACTTTCTCCTTCCATTTTCCCACAAAATTCTAGACCCTGGTACTTGGTTCTCTATTTCATTCATCCCATCTCAAAGAGATCAGTGGAAAAGGATCATTGGGGCCCAGGAGTTCAAGACCATCCTAAGCAACTAGTGAGACTACCATCTCAAAGTTTGCAGAAAAATACAGACGATATAAGTCCATTTATATAAAGTTTAAAAATAAGGAACTGGCAAGGTTTGAGCTGGCTTTGCCTCCCACGTGCACCACTATGGCTGGCCGGCCCAGACCTTTTCTTAAAATCAGTTTTATTGAGGGATGGTTTTTTTTGTTTGTTTGTTTTTTAGTTTATTTCTGTTTACTTAATGTGCATTGGTGTTTGTCTTGCATATATGTTTGTGTGAGGGAGTCGGATCCACTGAAAGCTTAAGTAACAGACAGTTGTGAACTGCCATGTGGGTGCTGGGAATTGAACCCTGTTCTTTGGAAAAATAGACAGTGCTCTTAACCATGAGCCATCACTCTAGCCCCAAGAAATAGTTTTCATATAATTCTAGCCCCAAGGAGTAGTTTTCATATAATTAAGTACACAAAATTTAAAGTATATAACTGAGTTTCAACAACTTTATACACATGTATAGCCACCATCAAACAATGGTGGACCACTTTAATTTCCCCCAGATACTTACTCAAGGCCTGTAAAATTACATAGGTCCCACCACATACACCTCCAGGCACTGGCTGATCTGAATTCTGTCTCATCGCAGATGAGGTTTTCCTTTTCCAGAAAATCACTGCGGCCTTATTGTATATATTCTCATTTTCTTCTTGTCCAACTATTATCCATGGGATATACTTTTGTGTTTGTTTTGAGACAGAGTTTCTCTATATAGGCCTGACTGTTGTGGAACTTGCTCTGTAGACCAGTCTTAGGGTGTTATTGCTGTGAAGAGACACCATGACTAAGGCAGCTCATATAAAGGAAAACATTGACTGTTTCAGAGGTTTGGTCCACTGTTCTCCTGGAGGAAAGCCTGGCAGTGTGCAGGCAGACTTGGTGCTGGAGGAGCTGAGAGTTCTCTATCTTGATTGGAAGGCAGCAGGAGGAGAGATTAGATTCCACACTGGGCGGGCCTTGAGCATTATGATACCAAAGCCCACCTCCACAGTGACACACTTCTCCAACAAGGCCACACCTCCTAATAGTGTCACTCCCTATGGGCCACACTGTCAAACATGAGTCTGTTGGGGGCCAAACTATTTAAACCACCACAACCCGGCTGGACTCACAGAGGTTCGCCTGCCTCTGCCTCCTGAGTTATGGAATTTAAGGTGTGTGCCACCACTGCCCAACTATGGAACATAACTTTTATCTAGTGGTTTATATTGTTAATCTTTATGCATGTGCTTGAATGTCCTGCATTGGAGGATAATGGTTGACTTCAGTTCTGTTAAGCTGTGTCTACAAATTCCAGGTCCTCATGCTTGGTGTAGTACCTTACCTGCTGGGCCATCTTGACAGCCCTCAATTTGTTTTTTATGTCTTGATTTTCTGTAGGTTTTATGTAGCATGCCTGTCAGTGGCTTGTTAAGCATTTGTACTGTTTGTTGTTTTCTGAGCCTCCTAGAATGGTTGTTTGGAATGTGACAAGTTCTTAGTTATTAAATTCTCAGTGTGTTTATGTTACGCCATCTGTTAATTGTATTGTAGTTCTTGTATATTCTGTTCTGCTCAGTTCAGTTTCTGGGCTTTCTATTGAAATGTCTTCAAGTCTCCCCCCACCCCATGGGCTTTTTAAGGCTGGGTTTCTCTGTGTAGCCCTGGGGCTGGCCTGTACTCAGAGATCCACTTGTCTTTGCCTCTTTCTTCTAAGTGCTGGAATTAGAGGCATTTCCCCAAAACAATGAACCTATCAAAGGCATTCCCAAAACCAATGAAGGCTATCCCCAAATCAGTGAACCTGTTAAAGGCATTCTTCAGCTTTGTTACATTGTTACTCATGGAATATACTTGTTTTAGTTTTTCCTTAGAATTCAGCAGCCTCTGCTTGCTTTGTTCCTGTAGCTGTCTTCTTATAGTTCTTAACTTTTACATATCTTGTCCCAAATCTCTGTTGTATCTGTGTGTGATTCCAAGGCTGGTGGGACTGGGCCTTCTAGACTGCCTTGGAAATTTGCCGTTTCCCCATTACCTTCAAGGTCTTGCTAAGCACCTCAGGACATCATGGAACTCCAGGTCCTCCCGCCTCAAGTTCTTGAGTGTTGGGATTATGGGTGTGTACCACCATACCATGATGAATTGTTTAGGTGCATGAACCCAAAAATTTGTATTGAGTAGAAGGAACTTCTCTTTTAGGAATCTGCAGAGTTGTTGCTTTTTAAGTTTTCACCTTTTAACTTGTTAGGTCAGATTCATGACTTCCAAGCTCTTCACGTGCTGAACTGGCAACCCATTTATTCCTTAAAAACTCAGTATGCATTTCTTTTTCTATTTTCATATTTCTCATTGTTGTTTGTTTCTTACCTTGAGTTTTCAGAGGCTTATTTCTGTTGAGATTCTTCCTGTCACAGTACATTCGTCTTGAAGATGCTTAAATACTGTAGTATTCTACTAGAATATTCTTACTTCAGTGATACGCCGGGATGAGCTTTGAGTGACAAATGTAACTTTCCAGAAATAAAATTCAGACCGTGGAAGTGACGAGTTGTACCTTGCCAGTTATATTTTTATGACAGACCAGGAGAAATACTTAGTTTTGATTAGCTGCAGACATTAATTTAAAGAGTAACTCTGTGGTGGAGCTGCATGCCTTTAATCCCAGCAGAGGCAGGCTGATATCTGTGTGTCGGAGGCCAGCCTGGAGGCCAGCCTGGTCTACAGAGTGAGTCCAGGACAGCCAGAGCTACCTGTCTCAAACAACAGCAACAACAGGAATATAAGCCAGGCAGGGTGGCTCACACCTTTAATCCCCAGCACTCGGAGGCAGAAGCGCTCGGATCAATTCGAGTTTGAGGCCAGCCTGGTCTGCAAAGTGCAACCAGGACAGTCAAGGTGACACAAGGAAACCTTCTGTCTTCAAAAACAAAACAAAAACAAAATAAAACAAAAAAGGGAATTGATTGCTTACTGAACTAGGTGTTTTGCCAGGTAAGTAAGGGATTAAAGATAACACATACTCTTTACATTTCCATTGGCCAAATGACATAATCTGTTTGCCAAAATTCTGGTTCTGCCTCTGGCAATCCATTTCAGTGCCTTAAATGCTGGATTATATTATGAGGTAGGATCCCTAGCTTCCCGTGTTTGTTTTTTGGAGTGGGACTCATACACCACTGATTGGGCTTAAGTCACTGGCAGGAGCTGGAGAGGTAGCTCAGTGGTTAAGAGCACTTAGTCTTTCAGAGGATGGACCCAGGCTTGGTTCCCAGCACCCACCCATATGGCAGCTTACAGTCAACTGTAACTCACTTCCAGGGATCCATTGCTTTCTTCTGACTTCAGGAAGCACTGCACACATGCAGCACACACACAGACATGCAGGCAAAGCACTCATGCACAGAATTTTTTTAAGTGATTAAGCTGAGGATGACCTATAACTTTTGGTTTTCCAGGTTCCAGGTGTGGGTCATTAGGCCTGTTCTCAGGACCTAGGGTCTCATGCATGCTAGGCAAGCACTCCACCAACTGCTACGTCCCCAGTCCTGATCTTCTGTGTTACAAATGTGTTTTATTTGTGATAAAATGCCAATGGTGTTTTTTTTTTTTTTTTTAACTTTCTAGTCTGTTATTTTGTAATAGGTTTCGTAGAGTCAAAATGTAGATGTTTCAGTCTTTAAAAATTAGAATTGTGCTTTGTGATGAAAAGCAACTTAATCTCTGTCTGTGAGAGTGGTTGGAGCACCGGTGTGGTGTTCTGGAGCTGGTCTGTCTCCGTTCTGTCCTGGGCTCTATCAAGTCTTAATTTAGACAGTGTGCCATCTTGATGAGGTGCTGATGGAAAGGAGTTGAACATAGTATTAGGGGCTCTGCTGGCACAGGACTGTGACGCTTAGAGCAGGGTTGTGCGTGTTGTTGAGAACAGGTTAGCATATTGCAGCTCTCACCGCTTTTAGAGAGTTAATGCTTCCTCCACATGCATTCTACTTTACAAGTCTTTTCTTTGGGACAGTCTGGTCTTAATCTCATAGAGATCAGGCTGCCTCCACCCCCCAGCGTGCTGGGATTTCAAGACTTGTGGATCATGATACTGGCCTATACCGTCCTTAAAGAGAGCTGAATAGCTCTCATACAATGGGATGTTATTTGCCAAAAAAGAAAAATGGAATCATGTCAGGCATAGCATGTATATGTGCAGCCAACAAACAGACACACATACGGTTAAAAATATAAAATAAATCTTGGAAATAATAAAACACCACACACAAAGTTTAGCCAGATCCTAAAGCCATTACATCTCAATTGTGGATAGTTAGAATAGCCATTCTGGAGCTTCACATTGGGATATACTTCCACATTTAGTATGTTTTTGTGCATTTGCCTACCACCAAAGTAAAAAATCTCAGACAGATTTAAACTAGAAAAACAGTTAGCTTTCTGTTCATTTCTCATGTCTATCATTACATGGATTCAGTCCTTTCTCATCTAAGCCCCCCCCCCCCAAATCCTGTACATACACCAGAACACTGGGGTTCTGATGTAGCCCTGGCTGTCCTAGTACCAGGTTAGCCTTGAGAACTGCTAGAGGCCGAGATTAAAAAACCCCACAAAATTAAGTATAGATTATCTGAGATACAGTTTGTATAATGCAGGCAAGGTAAATGCATTAAAAAAAAATACTGAGCTTGTTTTCTAGAGAAGAATGACTTGAGGTGGAGATATTCTTTAGGGTGTGTGTGTGTGTGTGTGTGTGTGTGTGTACATACAAGAAGTGTACTGGCACACAACACCAACACTTCGAGGCTCCAAAGACACCTGCCTGAGCTACATAGTGAGTTCCAGGTCAGCTTTGAGACCGGTCAAGAAAGTGGGGCAAGAGGAGTCACAATGAGGAGGAAAGAGCTTGGCTGTTTGGAGCTTCGCTGGATGGTGGAGTTGGTTTATGGGGTAATAGTGTGCATGTGTGAGTCTGTTGTCTTTCATGTTCTTTGTGAGCACCCAGCTGTCTGTATATGAAAATGCAAATGTAGTAATTGTTGATTAGGTTAGGGTTTTAATGATGTGTAAGGGAGTAAAGGCATGTCAAGTAATTGGAAGAGCCACTGATGGACAAATGACAGTGATCGGCACAAAGATAAAGATGCACAGGAAATACATTGTAGAATTCATAAGGAGGGAAAAGTTTGATTGGGAGAAATAATAATAGCAAAATGAGATAATATTGTAAGCAGGATAAGTATTTTGGATACAAATGACATCGGGCACAGATAGGTAAAGGACAGGTGAGGATTTATGCTAAGATCAGTTAAGGAAGAACATCTGGATTAAGGGGCAACATAGAACACTAGGGCTTCTGCTGTTTCGTGAAGACTTACAGATGGTTAGAAACTGTTCAGGTTGGGGTCATGAGGGGTGTATGGCTGTAATCTTAGCACTTAGGAGGCTGAGGCAGGGTTCCTGTAAGCTCCAGCCTATTCTGACTGTATTTTAAAGAGTCGATCTTTAAAATAAAAATGGTGCTGGATGAGTCATAGGTAAAGAATCTCAAATCATTTTGTTTATGGTGGGAGGGGACCACAGCTATAGGGTAACACTTGGCAGTTTGGTGACTAACAGGGAGAAGGTAGAATATAGTGGATCAGGGGGCTGTTTTTATGATGGTTACGGGGCCAGTAAGAAGCAGTGTTTGGCCTCGTGGAAAAATCGGCCACTGCTTCTGTGGTTTTTGGGAAAACTTTTTTTCTTAAGGGTTTGTTTTGTTATGGCAAGAGATATTGTTGAATATCTGTATCATCTATCTTTCTGAAGGGTTGATGGTAGTTTTATTAGGTTTATAATGATTGAAGTGAAACTTGACCCACATGGGTCTGTGTCCAGTGATGTTTACCTTCTAGAATACTGCTGTTCTTGTCAACAGTTGTTGTTTTTTTTTTTATCTGCCATATATCTTCTATAGACTATGTCTATTAAACTGACCAACTTTCTTCAGTGTAGTCCTGTATTATAAAAAATGTACACACACCATATGCTCACATTGGATTTTTTTGTCTTTATGTTATTTTGGATTAAACCCAGGGCCTTCTGTGTTCTGTACCTCTAACCTACATTCTTGGTGTGTGTGTCCTCACATTCTTTAGCAAAAAAAAAAAAGAGAGAAAAACTAGGATTGAAGGTTCCCGAGAAACACTGTACATACTCATCTACAAAAGTGGCTTACCTTTCTGCACCTGATCCCCCTAGCTTGGCGGGCCCCCCCTTCCTTTCCTATATGTCCTTTGGAGTCTTTCCATCTGGCATGCTTTGTTTCCCTCCTAATTCTTCACGCTGGTCTATCAGCCAATTTATCTTCCATCAGCCCTTGTAGTTCATCACACTCAATTATCTCTGATCCTCTCCCTCCTCCACCCACTGCACACACCCCAGAGCGTTATCTCTCAGCCTGTGATCAATTGCCTTCCTCTTTTGCCATCTTTCTCCTTGTGCTAGGCTTTTCTTCAGATATTATTAATACTAGGAAAGTATTCCACTCTAAGCCTAAATTGTACTTTGTGCATCCTGACTTGTTTTTCAACTTTGATCTAAATGAACCAGCGAAAACAGCCGGTGGGGAAGAGGAGAGAAATTTACATCATCCTTGTGCATTGCAGCTATAGTCTTTTGCAGAATTTAAAAACAACTTACTAGTAGGTGCTCAAGTGACTTTGGGAATAATTACTGCTACGTAAGTCAAATAGTTGTAGGCAACCACTGCCTGCTATTTTGTGTTGAATTATTTAACATGATTGCAGCATCACATGCTGAATACAGATTAACTGCTTTACTTGGCTGAGCATAAGTGTAAGTTGTACAGTTTGTTGCCCATGTTGTAAGTGGTTACAACTTAAAACTGGTGAGCAGGACAGAATCGCTGATTTTAAATATTGACCATCACTACGATCCTCTGCATTCTGCTAACTTCACAAGTGCGTCATCTATTTTTACTGAAACATGAAAACAAACAACTTAAAAAAATCTTAAGTGTGTAATCAGGCATGAGATGTGCCTTTCTTCATTCAGCTCTTACAACTCTGAATTTCTATCTCTTTTTTTTAAATTTCTCTTTTGTGGGGGGGGGATGGTGATAGTTCTAGACATGCTTTCTCTGTGTAGCCTTGGCTGTCCTGGACACTGTAAACCAGGCCAGCCTTGAACCCTCCTGCCTCTGCCTCCCAAGTGCTGGGATTAAAGGTGTGTACCACCACACCTGGCTTCATTTCTTTCATAGACTACAAAACTGAACGTGAAAATCGAATTTTCTTCTGGCTTTGGCTATTTCAAATGAAGACCATGATATTTATGTTTCAAGCCTATAGAAAGAATTACAGAAGGTGAATAAGTCAGGGTTTTGTTTTTTGTTTTTAACAAATTGTGTGTTGTGTGTGTGTGTGTGTGTGTGTGTGTGTGTGTATGTGTGTGTATGTATACAGGCACCATGCCATGGCGTTGATGTTGATGTGGCGTTCAAAGGACAGTTTTGAGGAGTTTCGTCTTGTTGAAAGCAAGGTCTTTCTTTTGTTTCTGCTGCCAAAAATGGGTGCTATGGTGCTGTGAATTGAACCCAGGTCCTCAAAAAGATCAGTAAGTGCTCTTGTTTTCTAAGCCATCTATCCAGTCCCCGAGTCCAGCTTTTTATGTGCATTCTGAATATGGAACTCAGGTTATCTGGCCCATGTGGCAAATGCTCTTACCTACTGCGCCATCTTGCTCACCCTTAGTCTCGGTTCCCCAGAGAAACAAAACCAATAGAATGAGTATTAAAATAAGATCAATTAGACTGCCTTACATGATATGGCCTAGATAGTACCACAACAGCTGTCTTTACACTGGAGAGCAAAAACCATATTGCTAGATACCACCTGCCCATGGGTAGAGCCACTAACAGTAGGTTGTGCCCTCTCACACCGACCATCAATCAAGACAATGCCCAACAAGCTTGTCAACAGGCAGGTCTGATGAAGGCATTTGCTTAGTTGAGGTTTCTTCCCAGAAGAACAGTGTGGTGGTTTGAATGAAAATGGCTCCCATAAGCTCAGTTGTTTGAATACTTGGCCCCCGTTTGGTGAACTGTCTGTAAAGGATTGAGAGGTCTGGCCTTACTGAAGGAGGTGTGTCACTGGGAGTGAGCTCCGGGCCATTCCCAGGTAATCTTTCTCTCTGGCCGGTGGCTGTAGGTCAGAGGAAAGCTGTCAGCTACTGCTCCAGTGTCATGTCCACTTGTTTATTTTGCTGCTCCCCACCATGGTCATGCTCTGTAACCTTCTGTGATCTTGAGTCCCCAAATTAAACACTTTTTATATGTTGCTTTGGACATTGTGTCTCTTCACACAGCAGTAACTAAAATAACCCTAGCTTGTGCTGGTGACAATCTAGAGCATTATGAGTGTTTTAAGTATTTATTGCCAAATATATTCCATTTATAGATAAACTTAAATTCTGTAGAGTTGACAGACATTGAGGCATATACACTATTTGCCCAAGCTACCCATCATCATCTATGTCTGTGTAGGGCATAGGTCGGGTACATGCATGGTCCTTGGTTGTGCTCCATAAGACCCCCTGGGCCCAGGTTAGTTGGATCTGTTGGTTTTATTGTAGAGAGCTCCTGTTCCCTCTGGGTCCTCCTATCCCTCCATTCTTCCACATTCTGCCCAGTGTTTGGCTGTGAACCTCAGGATCGGCTTTGATTCGCTGTTGAGTGGAGCTTCTCAGAGGTCATCTGTGCCAGTCTCTCATTTGTAAGCATAGCAGGGGATGGTTAGTCGTGCCAGGGGTTGGTGCTCTCCAACCAGTAGGTTGTTAGAGTGGCATCTTTTCCTCTCCGTGCATTGTTACTTACTATCCCCATCCCCATCCCGCTCATTACCACCTCAAAGGTAAGTGCCTTCAATGGTTTGGGAAGAATGTGAGAAGATTCGTTAAGGGAGTAGTCATGAAAGTAAGTTGAAATAGCTCCCTACTGTGTAACTATTGGGTCATAGAGAACATTTAGTCAGAACCGTTCTGAAGGGTTTGAATAAACAAGTAGCTACATGTGCCAAGACCCCCTGTTATCTGATGGGGAAAAGAAAAGAAAAGAAAAAGATCCTTTGCCTACCAGGAGGGAGCCTTAAAAACAGTCACAGGAGGTAATTACTTGTGTTTAAGGTGAGTGAGACCTCTTTGTCATTTTTAGAGAGACTGGGAAGGAAGGGTTCAAAAGGAGTTGTGGGAAAAGTTGGCTCATCTGGAACTTAACTGTGTAGGCTAGGCTGCCCTCAAACTCAGAGATCCACCTACCTCTGCCTCCTAAGTGCTGAAATCCAAGGCTTGTGCCACACTCCCAGCTGGGAAGAGATTTGAGTCAGCCCACCGGTCCAGGGTATGAGTATGTTTAGAACTGCACTTGTGTGGGTTTGTGGGCATCTGTGTGCCAGGACACACACATGGTAGTTGTATGGTTCTGGAGGGTCAGGCTGGGTTGTCGGGCTTGACCGCAGATGCCTTTCTTGGCGAATCGTTTTGCCAGCCCTCTTTTTGTCTTTCTGAGGCAAGTGTTATTCTGTGACAGTTCTGGCCCTGCACTCAGTGGCACTCCCACTGCCTGAGCCTAAGTATCTTGGGATTGCATGCATGAGCCTTCCCGGTCAGTTCCTTGCTTAGCCTTTCTTGGGGTGATGGTTTGGATGGTTGTGTTTTTGAGATGGAGTGTCACTAAATTGCCCAGTCTGGCTTTTTACCTCTTTAAACAAGCAGTACTACTCTCTTTTCTTCCATGCAGTTGGGAATTCTGCCAGCTTACTTGATTACTTGATTAGAGTGAAGCTCCTGATTTTTTTTTTCCCTTTAGGATAAATAGTAGCAATAAAAATTTTTTTTATCAGAGTTAAACATTGATCTAACCGTGTGTGTGTGCGTGTGTGTGCGCGAAAGTTATTCCATTTGGGCTAGCACATTCCATTCCCTTCTTTAAAAGGGTTTGTTTTATTTTAAGTGTGCATGTGTGCACGTGAATGTGTACACACAAATTCAGGTGCCAGTGGAGGTTGGATCCCCTGGAGATAGAGCTATAGGCCGACTGAAGTGCACGCTAGAGACTGAACTCTGGTCCTCTGCTAAGAGCAGTATGCGCTTACAATGTATGCGCATACATACACAATGTATGTATGTATGTATTATTTATACAATGTTCTGCCTGCCTGTGTGCCTGCACACCAGAAGAGGGCACCAGATCTCATTATAGATGGTTGTGAGCCACCATGTGGTTGCTGGGAATTGAACTCAGGACCTTTGGAAGAACAGCCAGAGCTCTTAACCCCTGAGCCATCTCTCAAACCCGCCCCTCCCCCCAGCATTGACCCTTTTGACCGAGGGTCTCATGTATTCCAGACTGACGAGGAATTTACACTGTAGGGGGAGGATGACCTTCTAGTTTTCTTGTCTGGATGCACTGGGACTACAGGCATCCACCACCATGCTGGCTTTATGCTGTACAGAGGGACAAACCTCTGCTTTACTAATCGAGCTATAGCCGCAGCCTGCATCCTGTTCCTTTCTGTTAGTGTGTCAGTGACTAATTCACCACAGCTTTGGATCAGAGCGCTCCCACACCACTACTAGTTAAGCTGTTACTGTTTCTTCTCTTCCAGCATAGCTCAGATTCTGTTTATTATTTCTTAATTTTTTTTATCTCTGTCTCTGTGCATGTGTGTGATATTTGTATACCACAGGAGGCAAGAAAAGGGCGTCAGTTCCTTGGAGAGTTTGATAGCCTCTGAATGTGCGTGTTTAGTGATTGAGCAGCAAATAACTTGAAGCTGAGCCTTCTCCCCAGCTCAGATGCTCTTTATATATCTTATTCTTTATCAATTTCATTTATTTATTAAAACTCATTTTTATTGTTCGTACATGTACATAATATATTTTGATTATAACTTCTTATATCCCCTCTAGCCCCTCCCAGACCTTTTCCCACCTCACCCTTCCACTGAGCTTGGTCACTGCTGCATGTGGATGAGTGTGGAAACGCCCACTGGAGGGTGCCACTTCTTTGAAGAAAGCAGAATCTTCCTACTTCAGCAGCCCTCAAACTGCCAGAGCTCCTCAGCTACTGGGGGGCTTTTGAGCCCCTCCCCCACCTATCCTGAAAGTTTGCCTGGCTTGATAAAACTGCTGTGAATTCACTGGTGTGGCCATTTATTTAGTATTTGTATTCACTTAAGGGCCAGCTATGTACTGCTAGTTAGGAGAAAGGCATCTTGAATCCTTTTTAAGAAAATTATCTTACATGTATGATTGTTTTGCCTGGATGTTTGTATGTGCCTGGTGCCCGTGGAGGTCAGAAGAAGGCATCAGATCTTCGGAGTTACAAGCCACCATGTGGAGGCTGGAATAGAACCTGGGTCTTCTCTGAGAACAAGTGCTCTTAACTGCTGAGCCGTCTCTCCAGTCCCTCCAGTCCCTCCAGTCCCAAGTACTGTTTGGCTGGAATATTGCATCAATTAAATCCTGTGATTATGGGCAAAAGGAAAATGTCAAGATAGTGGAGCCTCGGAGAATGTCAATATTACCTATTTATGACCAGTGGAGAAAAGGGTTTATGAATGCTTGTTTTGAAAAGAACACCCACTGAGCATTTTCAGTACAAGTTAACCCTCCACTCATTGAGTTTGTCAATGTCAGAACTCACTGAGAGTCAGATAGATAACCTAATCAGGGTTTGGGCATGTGGAACAGTGAAATGGAAGGTACCTGGCTACTCTGAAAGGGAGCCGTCTCTCACTAGTTCCAGCAGAACTTTGAATCAGAATCTGAGCTTTCGATTTTTCCAAAGAAGGGGACATCCACTTTTCCTTTGCTATAAATTCTTTCAGAGTGGCAAACCAGAGCATCAATTGTTTGCATGCAATGAATTTTTGTAGTTTCTTATGCATCAGATTAGCATTTTAGATGTCGGGATTACAGTTGGTGCTGTGAGCACTTCACTTCTGAGAATTGTTGATTAGAGGTAGCCTCAGTGTGGTGCCTTTTCTCTCATACCTACATGTTGGAACTTTTAGAACTGTGTCCTGATGAGGAGGCAATTTGGGCACCTCCCTAGCAAGTGTGATTTTTCACAGAACAGCTACTTTGATGTAGTCCAAGACATTTTTTTTGACAGGCCATACAGAGTATTTTTCTAGAAAAAAGTCACAAGATATTTTACTTTGAAGAAAAATTAATTTTAGAAGAACAAGACCTTCCAACTCAACCCTGTTAAGTAGTGATTTTTCTCCTGATATTTCTGTCATACAATCTAGAACGCCTCTTTAACTGGTAGTTATACAGCTGATACTCTGGTCTCATTCTAGCCCGGGCTGTCCTGGAAATATTGGCAGTCCTCCTGTCTTGGTCTTCTAAGTTTTGAGACTGTAGGGGTGAGCTTGCTTTGTTAGTCTTAATTATGCTTTATTACGATGAAATGTTAGTTTGGCCTTGAGACTTGTTTTGCACAACAGTACAACATAGATTACTTTTATGTCAGTGTTACCTAGCCCAGCAAGTTACTGTTTGAGGTGACCTAAGACAACCCTTCATGTTACTTGCTTGTTCCTGCCTTTGATATATTTTAATGAACTGGCTTCTTCTTCTTTTTTTTCTTTTTTCTTTAATCAGTTACTGAAACCACAAGAGTGTCTTTTTTTTTTTTTTTTTAACTTAATTACAAACTCTTTGGGTAACACTCCTAAGTTCTGATTACCTTTATTTTAGTAGAGATGTTCAATGTGTGTGTTGACTGAATTTGTTACCAGTGCCTTTGAAACCCATGCCAGTCTTGGTCAGGAAGAGATTGTACTCACCTTAAAGGAAGGAACTCCTAAATTAAAAAAAAAAAATGCACATATATGTGCATATATATTTAGGACAGTTATTTTTTTTTAAAATACGGAATGCTTCACAGATTTGTGTGTTATCCTTGTGCAGGAGCCACGCATCGTTCCAATTTTAGTATGTGGGCTGCCGAAGGGAGCACAATTGTTGTTCTCTTAATTGGAGTTAATGCAGGAGGGTGGGTTTCTACATTCTATTAAATCATAATTTAGGAAGGACCAGACTGCTAGGTCTTTGGCTACATGCTAACATTGGGCTTCAGTTCTTAGACTGTGGAGATTTGTAATGTTTCCTAGGGTTTTTCTGGTCAGATGTTGTGTGACAAGTGATGATTCTTTCCCATTCTGCACCACCCCCTCCTAAATTAGATACATTCCTCCTCTGCTTCCAGACGTCTCCATCTCTTGGTCTCTTGACAGAGCAATCATTTATCAAGTTGTTTCACTAGTTGTCCGGAGGGGGCCCTGGGAACTTGAGTTTGTTTCGTCCCTTTGTTGGAGCTCCACAGGATCTTCCAGCTCAGTCTCCAGCCAACTGCTGAGAGTTGCTGGACTCCAGGAGCAAATGTTAAAAGGGGCCGCCTTTCATCTTGCTGCTGCTTCAACCTCCATCTTAAATTGTAGCTTATTGGGTTTCTAATCACCCTGTATTGACATACATACTCTTCAGAAATGAGCATTGTGTTTTCCTTAGCAAGTTTCTCTTTTTATATGCAATCATTGAGGATCTTGAGTTACACACCGCATACCCCACTTCCTGGGGATGCCTGAGTGTGCTTGTGTGATCGCTTGTCCATGCTCTATTTTCTGTTTCATTATTACTGGCAGCAAATTGTCATAGATATATAAAAGTAGACATTCTTGCTTTTTATAAGCATTTTTTTTTGGGGGGGGGAATACATTTTAACTTAAGGTGTCATCCCTTCTCTTGATGTCACACAGTACATGATAAGTAAAATTCCTAAATAAGTGCAAGTATTTTAGAAGGATTTTACATTTTAAATTTTGCCAAGCCTTAAAGAACAAGGTAAATATTACTGCTTTTACAAGTTACATAAGTTTTTTCTAAGCATCTGAAAAGGCAACGGCTATTACACCTAAGGATGTTATCTTTATAACGTAGTATTCTTTGCCTTTAAATTGAAAAATGAGTGTTGCTTATTGTAGTTTAATTCCTTCTCTCCTTCCCTTTCCTTCCCAAGGTTTCTCTGTGTAGCCTTGGCTGTTCTGGCACTCCCTATAGACCAGACAGGCCTTGAACGCAGAGGACTGCCTGCCTCTGTCTGCCTCCTGAGTACTGGGATTAAAGGTGTGTGCCTCTACTGCCCAGAGTAATCTAATAGTTCAGGACAAAATTCTTGTTTAGGTTAATAGGAATAAAGCTGTAACATTAATGAGTTTTCTGTGATCCAAAATTATCCCTGCAATGATTTATAATAAAACTTTCAAAGAGGTAGTAACCTAGAGAATACTCTGGATTAAGAGCACTCTCTGCTCTTCAAGGGAGCCTGGGTTCAAACCTCAGCATCCACCCACAGGGCGGCTCACAACCACCTGTAACTCCAGTCTCAAGATCCGATGCCCTCTTCTGACCTCTGTGGAATTCTGCACATATGTGGTAAACATGCAGAGACTCAGGTGTTCCCTCTACCTCTGTTTTTCAAGACACGGGTTTTTCTGTGCAGTCCTGGTTTTCCTGGAGCTCACTCTGTAGATCAGGCTGGTCTTGAACCCAGAGATCTATCTGCCTGCCTCTGCCTCCTGAGTGCTGGGATTATAAAGGCATGCTCAGCTCACAAATAATTTTTTAAAAGTTAAAAAATTAATACGTCACTAATGATATTTTTTTTAAAGTATCTCTTTACAAATGGAAAAAAATTTGCTTTATTCCAGATGGAATATTTTACAGTCCTGATTCTGAAATGAGTTTGTTTTTGCCAGAGTATATCTTAAGTCCAGAATCTTTGGACTCAAGTACAGACAATGTCCTTTGTTCTCATCAGATGTTTTAGTTAAAAATATTTAAACAGGGTCTAGAAAGACAGCTCAGTGGTTAATAAAGGTGCTGGCTGTTTCTCGCGTCCACATGGTGGTGTCTCCGTGACCATTCCAGTTATAGACCACCTCTTCTGCTTAGAGGAGAACCAGGCAGGCGTGCGGAACATAAATGTGTGCAGTCAAAATACTGGTACACACAGAAGCACAGAAACAATCTGGACTGTATGCATACAGTCTTTCAAGGGAGTGATTTGGCTTCTGTATACAAAGTATCTTTTTAACTAATTAAAAAATTTAATTTAAGGTTTATTATTATTTTCTTTTCTTTTTTTTTTTTTTTTTTTTTTCCAGAGCTGAGGACCGAACCCAGGGCCTTGCGCTTGCTAGGCAAGCGCTCTACCACTGAGCTAAATCCCTAACCCCCTTATTATTATTTTCAAGTGTGTGTGTTTCTGTCTGTCTGTCTGCATGTGAGTATAGGTGCCCACAGAGGCCAGAACAGGCTATTGGATCTTGTGGAGCTAGAGTTGGAGTTGCTTGTGAACTGCCTCACTGGGTCCTGAGAACCAAACTCGTTTCTCTACCATAGTAGTATGTATTCTTCCCACAGAACCATCGCTATAGTCATCCTTAAAGTTTTTTCTACCACTGTGTAAGGAAGATGTATGCGTTCATTTTCAGCACGCAGGCGAAATTTGAAGCCAGTCTGGACTACATACCAAGTTCTAGGACAGCCAGGGCTATATAATGAGACCATGTCTAAAACAATTACTAATTAAATGTATTGCATATTTTAAAAAAATCATATTTTAAGTATTTTGTGTGTAGTTGTACGTGTGTGAAGGGGAACACTCTTTGCTATGGTGTGCATGTGGAAGTTGGAAGACAACTTAGAAGAGCCTTGGCTGTCCTAGACTCGTTTTGCAGACAGGCTGGGTTTGAACTCACAGAGATCCTCCTGCATCTGCCTCCCTGAGTGCTGGGATTACAGGCCTGTGCCACTGTTCCTGTCTGTTTTTGTTATTCTTGCTATTTTGGTTTATTCTTTAAGGGAAAGTCAATGTAGTCCTGAAAGCCCAATGACTTGTTGAAGGGATTTCTAGGTCCACTTGGTGAAAAACAACACTCACTCTTTTTTTGTTTTACTTATTTTTATTTGGCTTTTCAAGACACGTTTTCTTTGGTAGCCCTGGCTGTCCTAGAACTGCTTCCTGAGCGCTGGGATCAAAGGTGGTGTGTACCATCACTACTGCTGGAAGGGCACAAAATCTTTAAGGAAAAGACCCAGGGTTTCTCAGAAGTAGTTCTCCAGGTCACACCACGACTACCTACCCAGGGGAGCTTAGTGTAAGGTCTCTCCTTATGCTTTCCATGACACAGCAAACGATCGTCTGATCTTCTTCTCCTGGCTTAGATTTTCCTACTGAGCTATCTGTTATCTGTAAAACAGAGCTTTCCTCAGAAGAAATGAGAGTTGAAATTTACATAGTAAAGAGATAGCAAAACAAACAAAAGCAGACAATTTTGGTTTTAGTATAGTAAAAATAGATTCATCAGGAATGGTAATTAGATTACTCCCCTTCCAGATCCTACTCAACAATACAGTCACATACACGTTACAGGTATACTTTGTCTGCTACAATATAAACTAAATGTCCAAAAAAACTAGCACCCCTTGTCTCTACTGATGGTTGTCCCTCCCTCCCTTCCGTTTTTGTTGTTGTTTGTTTGTTTGTTTTCTAAATTCAAGATAGGGTCTTACTATGTGGCTCTGGCTGTCCTGGAACTCAATCTGTAGACCACCACAGAAAACCAGCTGCCTCTGCTTTCCAAGTGCTGGGATTACAAGCATGTGCCACTGTGCCCGGCTGTTCTGTTATTCTTGCTCTTTTAGTTTATTATTTAAGGGAAAGTCAATATAAAGGCATGCCAAGTGATAGCTGTGTTTCTTAATTTGTTAAAAGGATGCAGGTCAAGCCAGCAAGTCCTGGCTCTTCATTATCTGAAGGACACAGATAGTTGGACCTTTGCTGTTGGCAGGAAAGTGAGAAATACGGTGCAGGGCTCAAGTATGATAGTGTATACTATGGTGAGAGTCTTATAAAACAGAGCCACGCACGTAGTTTTTGTTTAGTTTAGTCAGTGTTTGTAGTGTATTACAGCATGCTAATTTAGTTTTTGTTTAGTTTATGCTAATTTAAAAGCAGGAACCATTATTTGTATAGAATAACGCATCATTTATTCAAATCTTTGGAAAGCTTTTACAAAAGTCCCTGGAGACCTTCAGCAATTGTTAATGGTTTCCTGTGCACTGTTCTGTGGCCTCCCTCTTGAAGGAGTGAATACTCTTTTTGAGGCTGTTACCAGAGGCTATAAGTTAACTGGCAGTTTTCATCCTGGATCTTTGGATTTTTCTGTCATAGTAGATAATGTGTTTGTAGATTGAAGACTTATGTAGAAACAAGATGTAGATATAATTATTTGACGAAAGTTTTTCATGAAATAACTCCAGAGGTGTGGTTGATATTATAACTTAACCTGCAGTAGGAATTTCATAGAAAATAAAATTCCATGAGAATGTCATACCGAGAAAAAAATAGCCTAGTATGGTGGTCCATGCTTGAAATCCCAGCAGAGCACCACCCAGCACACATTTCAAAGTGAGGTCCAGATTTCCAGGCTAGCCTGGACTACATCGTGGGATCTTGCTTTAGCAAAAAATAAAAACAAAAGCCCCAAAACACAGTAGAAAACAAAGGGCTTGGGGAGTTCCCTCAGAGGTTGGTGTCCGCTGCACTTCCATTCTTAGAAGGGGAGGAAGCATGAGAGAATAAGATAAAAGGGATCCAGCGAGGTTCCTGGTCTCATCTAGCTTTCTCATAATGTGCCCACCCCCCAGCCCCATACATAATATATATGCAACAACGACCACACATAACCTCAGTCCCCGAAGAACCCTTATGTACTTACAACCCCTCAAGAACTCATGCAGTTTACCCACAGTTCCCTACAAAACCCACATACACATAAAAAGAAAAAAATTGTGTTTCTCTATGGAAAGGGGGTGACAAAGTCTGTAGACCTTATTTAGCAAACTCTGCTTATAAGCAAGCTCATATATTAAATTCACAAAGCAAATTGGGTTAGTGAGGTTTGTTTTATTTTCAATTCAGAAGATTTCAGAAGGAAGGAAAAACAGTGATTGTAGCATCCTTTAGTTACCTTGAAGTTTGCCTGTTTTACCTAGAGCTATCTAGTTTATGGTTTCTTAAAGGTTTTCTACTCAGGACTACTTCACCCAAGAAATTTTTATATGAACTGGATATATAAATACATAAAATGGTATATAAGCCAAACTTTTACTGATAATAAACCATAAAGAAATGTATTATAAGTGCTTTTGTATACATAAATTTTATCATTTATCAAACACAAAATCAGATTTGTATACTAATGAAATTGATTGGCTTGCCTATTTTTACATGATGAATTAACGCTTGGCTCATTTGATACCAAAGGATGTAGAACATTTTTAACCTTACTCAGATTTGCCCAGTATGTCAATTTTCCTGCCAAAAATCAATCAAACTTTGTTTGTTTTTTAAGGTAGGGTCTCACTATGTATGCAGCCACAAGTGTCCTCGAATTCACCCTGTAAACCAGGCTGGCCTTGGAATTCACAGAGAACCACCTACCTCTGCCTTCTAGGATTGGGATTACTTTTAATGGTGATCTTAACACTTTCTTAAAATGAAATTTAAACCAGAAACTCCAACAGCATTCTAACGTAACACAATGTGCATCGGTAGGAATACTAAGTTTTTCTGGGCTGGGGAATGGTAGGAAATGTTAAGCCCTTGTCTTCTGTAATTAAACCATTGTGTTTCTGTGACAGCCGAAAACTTGAAGCTGGGTGTGGTGGTGCACTCGGGAGGCAGAGGCCCTAGGATCTCTTTTCAGTTAGAGGTCATCCTGGTGCTACAGAGTGAATTCCAGCGCGGTTAGAGCTGTATTGTAAGACCCCATCTTGAAAAAAGCAAACAACAAAAGAGCACAAAACTTCCTATGTGCAGTGAAAACACAGCTGTTCATAAGGTGCATGAGGTGAAATGTTTCAGGCAGTTTTTGCCAAGTTGATGTGTTCTTGGTGTGGCACGTCATCGCGCAGAGTACACATTTCGTGTTGAGAGCCAAGACCATAGTGCCGCCACAGCTGAGCACTGCCAGTGATACCTCTGCCAGCGTAACCGGTGTGCGCCACTGTGTGGGCTCTCTTCTTCTTCCACCCCTTCAGCCTCCTAACACTAGATATGAGAGAAATAAGGCTAGAGAGGGAAGGAAAGATCTCTGAATAAAGTGAGGTTGGAAATGGGCGACTTTGTTAGGGACCTTGAGTTCCTTGGGGCAAGTTTGATCTTCACCTTCAGGATTTCTAATCTCTTCTTGTTGTTTCTTCTTTGTGTACAACTTCTTAAAAATTGTGATCAACAGCAACTAACAACCCACCCCACCTCTCAGGCTCCTAGCATTTGAAGAGTCCCCAGAATTCCAAATGTCACACAGTCCACAGACACCATCTGCAGCTGGCAAAATCATACTCCCCTAGAGAGCAAGAGGTAAATTATAGTCAGCTGTTGCGAAGCAGCCCTTTATCCCCATACCTGGGATCACAACAAAAACATATTCTTATAATATTTCTGTGTTTTTAAAGGAAAGAAGAATTTCAAAATTATTACTGTACGTCAGACTTCATATGTGTTTTGGTATTTGAAATTTTGCTTATTCAGAAACCTTTAACTTTTACTGTTGCCCACTTTTGTAACCCCCACATTCAGTGATGTAGTCGCATGTGGGGATAAGACCCACAATTTAAGAAGCTGTGGTCTAGCCTACTTCAGAAATAAAACCAAAAACACCCTGTAAAGTTGCTGTCTTGTTGCTTTTAATAAGCAAAATAGAACATTGCCCTCCTTAAATATGTACTCAGCAAGAATCATTTTGCCGCACTCCTTTTCTTTTCTTCTCATCCCACTTTCCCCACCTTCTGTTTTCATTTTCTGTGTACCTTTTCATTTCTGATAATCAGAGTAGGACATTGCCACATATCCCACAGACACACCCCAAATTCACATTAAAAAAATAATAAAGAGGAAGAGAAAAAAGAAAATGTGACTTATGTAAATAATATCAATTACATGAGGCCATCACAGTTCAGTTAGGGTAGTGGCCCCTGACTGAGGGGAGGCAAACGCTTTGTAAATTATGCTACTAGAGTGTCGGGGACTGTATGAACTCACGAGAAACTGGTTCTGCCAGCTGCACTGCTCATCTCCCTAATTCCAGACTCAAGCACGTCTGTCTCAGAGTGCCCTTCAAGGTCCCATCATCAAAAACAGCAGGAGAGTATTTCCAAAAGAGGCTAATGTTTTTTATCCCATGACATAAAAGTACCTACAGAAGAGAAGCAAGGTCAGCCACGGGAAGAAAGTTCAGTAGGGAAGGAATTCCAGTTTCCTCAGTCCGTTTCTGCTGTATGCTTGCAAGCTACCAATTCGATGATGTTGTTTGTTCTTTTCCTTGAAGCCTCTCTTGAGGGCTTGCTGTCTATTAGTTACTTGCTATTGATTTGTTATATACTGCATAATTTTAAACTGAAAACTTGGCTATAGAAGAGCATTCTCTAGACTGTACAAAATAGCCGTGTACTGCATATACGCACAATGGCATCTCAAACCTTACAGAAAGGTCTTTCTAAGCATTCTACTACTCAAAGAATACATAGGGACTTATTTTAACCCGTAATTGCAAAAGCAAACACTAACCACTAAGACATTGCTAGGTACAGAGTGTCTGGTACACACTAGAACCTTTAAATTCAATAATGAAAAACTCTAATGCCTAATTTTTAAAATGCAAATTGGATTCTGGGCCTGGTGGGCATACTGCTTTCTCTTCACTAACGAGGCTAAAGCAGGAGGTGAGTTTGAAACCAGTCTGAGCTACACAGCATTATTTTTCTTTTCCTTTTTGTTGGGGACGGGGTGACCCACAGTGTTTGCCACACAAGCACAAGGACTTGAGTTTGATCTCCAGCACCCAGGTAAAAAGACAGGTATGGTGGCTCCGATGCCAGTGCTGTGAAGAGACAGGAGGGTCCTGGGGAATCCCAGGGTGAGATCCTGTCTCAAAAAACAATGTGGGTAACTCCTGAAGATTGACACTCAAGGATGACTTCTAGTCTCCATGTGCACACACCAGCCTCAACATGCCTCTCTCCAAAATGAAGAAACTAGGCAAATGTCTTAGTTTGGTTTCTCTTGCTATGATAAAAACCATAACCAAGAGCAACTTGGGGAGGAAGAAGGGTTTATGTAGCTTATTCTTCCCAATCACAGTTCTTCTGAAGAGCAGTCCGAGCGGGAACTGCAGCAGGAACCTAGAGAGGCCAGGAGAAACACTGCTTACCAGCTTGCTTGCTATGACTCACTCTGTTTGCTTGTTTGTACAACCCAGGGCCACCTCCCTGCCTAAAAGGTGACCATCCACAGTGGTCTGGACTCATACAACAAACAGCAATCACGAAAATGCCCCACAGACCATGCTCAGAGGCCAATCTTTATGGTGGCAGTTCCTCAGCTAAGATTCCCTCTTCCTTGACAAGGCTAGGATTGTGTGAGATTGACAAAAGTTAACCAGCATGGTGAGGGGAAGAGGGTGATAGCTCTGTAGTACAGCACCTACTTTCCTGTGCCCGTGTGTGAGGCTTCAACCTTATCTCCAAGTTCCCCCAGTCTGTCCCCACCGCAAGGGTTGCAGGAGCGCAGCCAGATCCTCTTGCCCAGGCACATGCTCTTACCTTACCTGCTGAGCCATTTTGTCAGCCCCAGTTTTTGGTTTTAAAGAAGAAGGTCAGAAGGCCAGCCTTGAATTTCTTAAGAAGGTCAGGGTGGCCTTGAACTCCTGATTTTCCAGCTTCTACCTTACCTGAATCCTGAGATCACAAGCTTGCAACAAAACACCTTGTCCAGAAAATTAAGGCATATTTTCATGTTAATGTTCACCAGATTGATAAACAACATATTGAAAATTAATTAGACAATATTAATTCATACTTTGGAAGAAGCGTTGAAGCTATCTGAGTCCTAGCTATTAGTGGAAGTTTCTTTACATACCTTTCATTTTAAACTATCTCAGATCTGTATGTATTCATTTTCTTAGGTTTTGGCTATACGTATACACCATCAGACTCAGCTCTTTTCTTTCTCCTCACAAGAATTGCCTTTTCTTTCTTTTACTGGGTCTATTTAATGTTACTCAGCTGTGTGGAAACAGTTTGATCACCAGAAGCAAGGTTGTTCACATAAGTTCTTGTGGCCCCTTCTAAGCAACAAAAGATTGTTACGTTCTTTAGGTTCGGACACCACTTCCCAGGCCCCAGGTGCTGGCATATGCTGAGCTATATAGACCTTTATCTATAGATGATGCTTAGATGGTCTCCTGTGGGGCTGAAGCCAGTTCCATATTCTGGTCACTTTCCTGATTCCATGGCTGATTACAGTGTGGCTATTGCTCATTAATACAGTGTGTAATTTCCTTAGCTGAAATCTGAAGTACCAAATGATAGGCGAATAAGCAGTTCTTTTAGATTATAGCTGATAATAAGCACTTAAAAACAGTTTTGAACCATCATCAAAGTATGCATGAACCCACCCACAGGGCATGTTACAGAAATACTAGTATTGTCTTCTTTACATCAAACTTGACTCTGCTTAGGGTTAATCCTTAGAAGGACTAGTCATAGCAAACTAAGGTCCAGCCAGAAATAGACATTTTCCTATACCAAAATGAAAGAGTTAATAAATTTACTAGTTAGAGTCCAGTTTACTGTATTAGTTAACAAGTACGAATATTCTCCTAGGAGATGATACAGACTCTCATCCAGTAAATATCCTAAAAATAATATCTCACAGAAACACAATATAATGCTTATTTAAAACTGGGAAAAAAAATTATTTTCTGTTAATGATCTGATATTTGATTTTTTTTAAATGTAGTAAAATTTTGCTTTTTCTGCTTTCCTCCCTAAGTTATCTACCTTTCTTTCTTTCTTTCTTTCTTTCTCTCTCTCTCTCTCTCTCTCTCTCTCTCTCTCTCTCTCTCTCCCCCCTCCTCTCTTCCCCTCCCCTCTTTCCCCCTTCCCTTCCCTTCTCCTTCTATTGTAGTTCTTCAGCCTTACACCGTATAAATTTCTGGTATAGTTTTGAACAAAACAAAGACAGATGTTATCTTTATTGAACAAGAGACCTAAATCAGAACAATGTGTGTTTCTTCATTTTAAGAAGAGGCAAGAACATACAGTCTAGACAGAGTCACAGTTCTGGCCACCAGGAAT
Source organism: Rhombomys opimus (assembly GCA_010120015.1). Lineage (NCBI taxonomy): Eukaryota > Metazoa > Chordata > Mammalia > Rodentia > Muridae > Rhombomys > Rhombomys opimus. Next base: position 2,247,400 of record REGO01000225.1, read on the forward strand.
CAGTTTCATACCCTCCCTGCAAGTGTTTTGCCTGCACGAATCTAAGTGTACAGCGTGTGGATTACCTGGACCTGGAGTTAAGAGCAGTTATTAATCACCGTGTGGGTCCTGAAAATTGAATCCAAGTCCTCTGCATCAAATGGTCAAAGCCCCTGAGCCATCTTTCTATCCCTGAAACAGGATCTCTTGTTTGCCACTGTGTACCCAAGGCTAACCGGCCCAGAAATTTCTCCCATCTGAGAGATGAATGCTTTGCTTATGGGAGTACTTACCCAATCAAATTTTGCATGGGTTCAAGGAGTCAAACTTCGTTATCAGGAACCAGGCACTCAGTAATGCTGAGAGGTTTTTAAATTGTAATTTTTTGTTTAAGAATGTACTTTTTTGCATACATATCCTGCATAATTAAAAAATTCTTAACAATGGCTGTGTCAAAAGTGAAGGAGGAAACTTATGCTTTATCTGCATCCTGTCCCCCAAGCAGAAGCCCAAGTGTAGGCATTGAAAGGCAAGCAGGCAGTGCTGAAAGGCACCAAAAGAAGGATCTGCTTGTCACCTCCCTGCTAGTGGCCCAAGATCCTGTGGCTCCAGAGGCAGCCCACATACTCTTGGAAGAACACCCCAGAAGAAACGGGCTTGACCACCATGCCATCCTCATGCTGTTCTGACCACTCAGTCAGCCATGAAGAAGCGAAAAGACAACAGCACGCTGTGTTCCCTATACACGCTAAGGCCAACAAGCAGCAGATACAGCAGGGTGTGGAGAAGCTCTGACAATCCCATCAGATCTTAAGGGAGAGATGAGGACATACGGCTCGCTTCTGTGGTTATGCTGCTTTGGATCATCTAAACCGAGTCTAGCTGGCCAATTCAAATACAGTTTTATCACCATAAAAATTCGAGAGAGAGTATGCATGCATGTGTATGTGCGTGTGTATATGTGTATGCATGCACTGTAGCCCAGGATGGCTTTAAACTCATGGAGATCTGTCTGCTTCTGCCCCTACCTCCCAAGTGCTGGGATTTAAAGGCGTAAGCCATCATTCTAAGCAACTGCATAATAAAGGGGGGCTGGAGAGATGGCTGAGCACTACTTGTTCCTTTTGCAAAAAAACTCATATTTAGTTCTCGGCACCTACACATGGCAGTTTAAATTGCCAGTAATTTCAGTTTCAAGGAATCTGATACCCATAGGCATAAGGTTATTGTGTAATTCAAATGCTGATTTCTGTACCCCCATATCTGGTTGCAGTCCTTGTTCAGAGAGAATCTCCTGTCTCATTCTTGTACAAACACGGATCCCCAATTATCCTCTGGTAAGCCAATAAAGCAGCGTACCGTCAGTCACTGAGTAGGGAGAGAATAGGACTGGATACCTACCACCTAGGGGAGGAGGAGTTTGATGAGGAAGCACTGGATTCAGCCATGGGAGAGGTCCAGAACATATCAGCAGAGGGGAGCTGGAGCTGAAAAGCTACAGAGTGCAAGTATTTCTGGGATGTACACTGGGAGGAAGCCAAATTAGCGTGGAGGGTTAAGAATAGGTAATAACTGCTCAGTTATTGTGTTGTGAAGCTTATTATTAAACAAATATAAAAGTTTCGATTATTTGTGTGATCACTGGGTTAAGAGATACACTAAGAAACACAATTGTATAAGAATATCTGTAACAGGTGCCCCCTTCTGAATTCTGTGACACTGTATGCAGGTGGTGTGCATATGTACAACCAGGCAAGCACACGTAAAACAAAGTTTTTGAAATTCAAAGGTCAACATAAAACTAGTAGAAGAGAAACCCTGTCTTGAAAAACTAATTTTTTTTTTTTTAGAAATCTTGAAATCTATTTTTAAAATTCTTGTATTGAAATGAAAAGTAAGGCTACCTTTTTTTTTTTTTTCTTTGCTTGCTATAGGACAGCCAAAATGCTGAAATGTATAAAAATTAATGTGCTTTAGTTTAAGGCTGCCATAATTTCATTTTTATTTGGAATACTTGTTTAAGTTAAATGAGTGTCTAAATCCACTAAATATGGGGCTGGGAGATGGCTCAGCAGGTAAAGGCACTACTTGATGCCAAGCCTAATGACATGAGTGACACGAGTTCTTCCCACAGAAGCCCACAAGGCCGGAGAGAACCAGCTCCTCCAGACAACTGTGAGTGACTGAGTGAGAGAGAGGGGGGTGGGTGTCTCTCCCTGTAGTCCTGACTGGCCTAGAATTTGTTATGCAATTGATTTTACGAATTGAGCTGTCTTACTGGCTTTTGTTGTTTTGAGAGACATCAGTGTCTGTCTCTGTCTATGTGTGTAGCCCTGGCTGTCTTGGAAGTTCCCATGTAGATCAACCTGATATAGAACTCACAGAAATCTGCTTACATCTACCTCCAAGTATTGCAATTAAAGGTGTGTGCCAGCACACTTGGCCAAATTTTTGAAAAATTTAAAGTGGGAAATATGGTCAGGTAGTGGTGGCACACACCTTAATCTCAGCACTTGGGGGCAGAGACAGGCAAATAGATCTCTTGAGTTTGAGGACAGTCTGCCTGATTCACAGAGTTCCAGGACAGCCAGGGCTACACAGGGAAACCTGTCCTGAACCCCCCGCTTCAAACAAACAAACAAACAAACAAACAAACAAAAAAACCAAACAGGAGAAATCTGTAAAGGCCAGTTTCATCATTATCAAGTACTGGCACAGATTTTGGTTTTGACATCATGACTAACTTGATAACATTGCAAATTATACAACCTTTCCAACATTTCACCCTGTGTTAGGGCCCTTCTAGTCTGAAAAGTACATGAGCACACAGTGAACATTGATACACAGAAAACAACTCTTGCTGAAGGTGGTGGCACACTATCTGTAGTTCTGGCTGGACAAGAGGGTGAGGCAGGAGAAAAGCTAAAACTAGGACTGGGGAATAAAGTGAGATATTGCGTTAAAAAAAAAAGAAAGAAAAAAAGGTGAGGATGAAGGTGTATCTTAAGAGTCTAGCAGATCATGTGCAAGGTGTCAGGGTGGATCCCTAGCACTGACGGGATCAGTTTCTGTATCAGTCAGTATTACCCGAAAGCTTTACTGGGTCATATGTCTCATTAGGAAGATGGGCACCAGCCACCTGGGCTTCCAGGCTGATACACAATACATGACTCTGTTTATCTGTTTCCTGTTTTCCGTGTGTGTGTGTGTGTGTAGGTAACAAGTGTACATCACCACACTTAGATCTCTGCACGAGTGTTGAGAGTCTGAACTCACGCCACATCTTAATGCTTATATGGCAAGCACGCTGTTGACTGTGTCCAGTGCCCAGGCCTATTTGTTTGTTTGCTTTTCTCAGTTAGGCTTGCCATGTGATCAAGGCTGGCCAGGACCTCAGACTGAGAGCCAAACCATACTCCTCCCTCAGCTAGAATTATAGGCACATGTTACCAAACATGGCTGTAACATTTTAATGCCTCAACAGAAATAACTAAATGAGCATTCACAGCTCATAGTCTTCCACATTCCGCTCCACAAAGGCAGTCATATGTTCTGTCAGGGACAGACTGGGAAGAAGAGAGTAGGGATGAGAGTACTAAATAATGATTCCATTTCTTCTAAAATACTAGCTAACTGGGTTCATCCTTTATTCAACATCCAAGTAGGAAATATGGCTTACTACACTCTTCCCCCTCCCCCCTTGTTGTTGTTTGTCTGACCTGGAGCTCATTCTGTAGACCAAGGCTGGTCTTGAGCTCAGGGAGATCCACCTGCTCTGCCTCCCAAGTGCTGGGACTAAAGGCGCGCGCTGCCACATCTGGCATTCTCTTTGTACAGTGTCCAATTGAAAACAGTTGGTAATTGACACACTTCTCTCTAATTTCTGGATGCTAGTTCACAGGCATTGTGTTCATGTTGGTAAGACAGTCCTCTCTTACCCAACTGCATTCTTCAGATTTTGTAGTGGGACATGGCTAGTTCACACTGGGAAAGAAACAGGAAGTGGCATCTTGCTGAAAGAATTTATGGAGCTGGAGAGATGGCTCAGCTGTTAAGAGCACAAAAGCCCTTAGGGAACCTCTGTTCAGTTCTAGCACCGATCAAGTTCCTTACGAAACCATCTGGAACTCCAGCTTCAGGGGACCTGACACCCTCTTCTGGCCTCTGAGCACCCACATGCCTGTGACGTGTACTCATACAGACAAGTAAAATGAAAATAAAAATTGACTGGTATTTCCTATAAAGCCAAGGAATCGTGTGTGTGTGTGTGTGTGTGTGTGTGTGTGTGTGTGTGTGTGTGTGCACGCGCTGTTCGTTCATATATGTATATAACTTGTCAGCACCAGCAGGCATGGTGGCATGTTGGAGGCAGAAGGTGGATGGAGGCTAGCCTGGTCCGTATACAGTGTTCTAGGCCAGCCAGGGATATTGTCTCGAACAATGGTTCATTCCTCCGTAAGACATTTTATCCTCCTCAGCAAGGGAAAGAGCAAACTTTATTGTTGGCAGCTGCAGTGTTACTGGAACTGAACAATGGTGAAGAGGCCCAATAGAATATTGCTGCTGTCAAACTCCTGTTCTGCAGATAAGGGCAGCAGAGGTACGGTGGTGGAATCATGCTCACCTCCTTGTCATCACCTTAACTCAAAATGTAATCTTATCTGTAGCAACTTTTACACGTTGTTACTAGTCAAAAAATTTTATTAGTTAGCCTTAAACGCCCAAAGTGGGTATTTGCCTCAAGTTGGTAAAAGTTTAAACAGAGCCTAAGACCTTAGTTCATGTTTTGTTTTTCAGATGTTCGGCTTTAGGACTGAATTGTAAGAGATGTAACACTAGCCCAAGTAAAATAAGACTGCCAGTATTGCTGGCAGAGACTTTCTTTCATCTTGACCTTTCTATAAGAACCAAGGCAAATTTAATGAGTAGATTTTTTTTTTCAGCCCCCTTCGTAACAAATCTTGAAACATTTCAGTTAGATGACTGCTCTGACGGTCTTCAACACTTTCTTCCCATGGCTTCAGGACACTTACTCTCTCACCAGTATTCCCTTTGAGACTTCTCTGCTGGTTCCTTCACTCCTGACTCCACGAGACCCTCATAATTATATCTTTTCAGAGTACTATTTTCTGAAAGGAGCTAACCAGCTTCTAAGCCAAGATTCTTAAGATCCTAACTCTAACAGAAACCTTAACTTTTAGCTATTATAAGAGCCAGTAAAATAAGACCATGAATAGCACAGTACAAAAATAAAGCATGTTTTTGTACCTCCTCTGATGTTTTATCTGTAATAACTTAACAACCACATCTATAAAATTTGTTTCTGTAAAAGTTAAATTGATAAATATTTAATATGTAAGACGTTCCTCCCTTAATTTTATGTGTGTGTGTGTGTGTGTGTGTGTGTGTGTGTGTGTATGTGTATGTATGTATGGATATATGTACCACACATGTTCCTGGCACTGCAGAAAGCCAGAAGAGGGTGTTAGATACTCTGGAACTGAAGTTCCAGGTGGTTAGTTGCTATGTGGGTGCTGGGAACCTAACCAGGTCCTATTCAAGTGCTCTTAATCACCAGGCCATCTCTGCAGCCCTGAAATTCTTGGCTCACTTAAGAGAAGGATGCTAGCCCTGGACTGTTTACTGTAGATAGTTTTCAAGTTAATGACCTGAGATCTTTACCCATTGTGCTCAAGACACTGGACTTAGTGAAATGTTCTCCATCTCAACACTCTGAAGTGCACTAACACTCCCTTGTGCTTTCTGAGATATCTTATTTAGTGTTTGTGGAAGACACAAACTTGCTGTAGAATGTTGTGCTTACCTTTCTTATGCATGCTAAGTGGACTTCTTACTCAAGAGTCTACAGTGGGAGACATTTTGTACCTGTGAGCTCTGTGTGTTGGGTCTCCTTACCTGAAAGTATCACCCCCTAAAAACTAAATGTAGTCCTAATTGTACTGCAACAGTAGACCAGGCTGGCCTTGAAATCAGAGATCTGCCTCCTGAGTGCTAGGATTAAAGGCTTGCACAATCATTTCCCAGTCCTCGCTTGTTTTGTTTCAAGCCAGGCTTGTCTGTATATCTCTGGCTGTCTTGGAACTTGCTCTGTAGATCAGGCTGGCCTTAAAGGTGTGTATCACCATGCCTGTCGTTACCCCCCCCCCCTTAATGTTTCTGTAATTTCACAGTTTATTTTGATCATACCACCCCCCCATCCTAACTCCTTTCAGATTCACCCTGCATTCCCCACCCCCTTCCTATCTTCACATCCTTTTTATAGTTTGCTTTCATTATCTTCACCAAGCCTAGTTAGTGCTGACTGTACTCCCCTCGGTGTGTGGCTGCCCACCAGTACTTACCTGGCCCACACACTTAAGGGGAAGATTATCTCCCCCCCCCCCCCGCAAGCCATCAGCTGCCAATGGTTCCTCAGATATGGGTGGTTTACAAGCAGGTGAACGCAGCTGCTGTGGGATTCATGAATACAGTGGTCCTGTCAGTCAGAAGACACTGTTGCTTTGGTCCCTTGCAGTGTTCTCCATCCACCCCTTTTCCTGGCTTGTTGGTTTGTTTTTCGAGACAGGATTTTCTCTGTGTAGCCTTGGCTGTCCTGGACTCGATTTGTAGACCAGGCAGGCCTGGAACTCACAGTGATCCACCTGTGACTCCTTGAGTGCTGGGATTAAAGGTGTACCCCACCATGACTTGGCTCCTACAATCTTTATGTCCCCATCGTATATTATAGTCCCTGAGCAAGTGTGGTGGGCATCCCTTTTGTGGCTGAAGGAGAGTGTTTTTAATAGGAAGTTTGCACATTACTGTTGATAGCTGTGATCTGCTCTGAATGTAATTCATTTTATCTTTGGCGAGGTAGGTGTGGTGGTTCATACCTTTTATTTCAGCACTCAGGAGGCAGAGGCAGGCAAAGATTTCCAAGCCAACCTAATCTCCATAGTGAGTTCTTAGGCTAGCCAGGCTGGTCAAGTGGGTAAAAAAAATCTCTTCCTGCTAGGCTTTACAACCCAAATTTGATCCCTGGGACCAGCATGATGCCTGAGAGAACTGATGATTCCTGTAAGTTGTCCCTCCACATGTGTGCCATGACATTTACACCATGGCACATATGATTGCTCCATTGATAGATAGGTAGATAGATGTATATATGTAATTTTAAAAATTAATAAAGTTTTATTATTTAGATTCTTTATTAGTGAATACACACTTGAGGCCTGCTCAGCAATTTTGAAAGAGTCAGGATGAGCCACCACAAATTTAGTGTATTTTAAGGGTAAGTTTGGCTTACAGTGTTGGTCTTTATTGTTTATTATTGTGCTGGGTATAGGGAATGGCTCTGGACAAACCCCTTCTACACATGTGGAGTGTTGGTTCTCTCCTGTGGGATCTGGGGATTGAACTCGGCTCATCAGGCAAGCTCTTACCCACTTAACCACTGAACCGTCTTGCCAGGCTGCATAGTTAAATCATGAGAGTACTGCTTTGGTTTTCTGTGATGTTGGATATGAAAATCGCACAGAGACTTTGTTTACCAGCTTTTGTTCATGTTTGTATATTTCTTTATTGATTGTGTCCAGGAGAAGCCAAAAAAAAAAATAATAATAATTGGGGAAAATGTTACCACCCTCATTGAATGTTTGGTAAGTGTTAATGCTGAGTTTGGAACCTGGACTTAGGTTCTGTCCTTTCTTTATCCATTTCCCAACAAAATCTTACCTGTTTGCTTCCCTTGCAATTTCTTCTGTAATTGCCTCCACAGTTTCATTTTTGGCCTAGTCTCTTGTTATGCCTGTTTGCAGATTACTGAATCTAGCCCTCAGCTTTGTAGGTTGAAAATTTTAGCAATATCCATAGGCCTTAAGTGTCAGAATAACATTTTACATATTAAAATTACATATGTCACCTTTTGTGGCTTTAACATCCACAGGTGCTTGCTGTACAGTGCACACGAGGTTCTTAACACCAAGATTCACCAGCTAACTCAGCCTGGAGGGAATAGTTTGTCCCAGGGCTGATGAAATATTTGTCCCCCACAACAAAGTATCATCAGTGTCTCCCTCCCCAAGGGCAGGGTTGGATAAACTAACAGGTTCTTTACCTGCGATTTTGCACTATTGATAGCACAAAGTTATCCCCTTTGGATTCTGGTAATCTTTTTTCAAACAGAACTCATACTATAGGGGTTAATTAACTTTAATGTTCTGTCTTTGTAACAAGGTTCTAAAAATAACACAACTTAAAGGGAGAAGGTTTATTTTGGCCAATGGTATTTGGCCCTGTTGCTTTATGCTTATGGTGTCACATAAATCACACCAGGGCACCTATCTGGGAACTGTACCACTGGGCAACTGGAAGCAAAGAGAGTCAAGAAGTGTTTAGATTTCAGTATTTTCTTCTCGAGCATGCATGCAGCGACCTAGTTAATTTCTTTCCAGTTGGCCTTAACTTTTCGAGGCTCTACTCAGCTCCTGCTGGACCTCAGAGCAGCCGCCAACACACAGGCACTGTAGACCCTGATGTGAGTACTCTTTGTAGTTGTAGTTATACTTACTTTATTAATCTGTTGTATCTTTTTATTTCTTTTCTGCATTGGATTAGCCTTTAGCCAAGACTTTTAGAAAAACTGCTTTCCAATGGCTGCTTTTAAAACTTGTAGTGTTTTACCGTTTGTTTTGTGGAGGCACTGGGCTGTATCAAGTATTGAAGCATAGGCTATTACTAATTAAAAAAAAAAAAAAGCTTTAACATTTCTTAGATGTGGCCTATAATTTTCATTGCTTGTTTGAGGTCTGCTTGCTGATTTGAGAGTTTTCACAAGTCTGTGTTCCTCTCCATATCAGCATTCTGATTGTCCCTCTGTGGGTATCTATCACTCGGAATTGAAAATATTTATCACCTGTCTCCTGTTCTGGATCCCTTGCTACATAGATGGTAGTGGGTAGTTCTCTTTCTTTCTCTTTCTAGCTTGCTTGCTTGCTCGCTTTATTTATTTATTTGTTTGTATGTACATGGATTTGTACACAAGGTGTTTGTGCAAGAAGGCCAGAAGAGGATGATAGGTATTCTTCACCGATGAAATGAATTGATTCAGGCCAAGTTAAATTATAAAGGCAGGTTTATTGGGGCCAGTTCTTGTGTGGGTTAACTGGTCCAAAGGAACAGGGCCAGGGAAGTTACCATGCAGGCAGGGAGACAGGAGAGGGAGGAAGAATGAAAGAGTGTGCACATACAGAGAGAGAGGAGAGAGAGGCAAACGCAGTGTTTGGATTATATAGTGAAGAGCCTCTGGGTGAGAGGAAGCCCATCCTCTGGGCTGGAAAGAAAGTTCCTGTAGGGACTGAGGGAATCTGGCAGAAGCTAGAGACCAGATCTGTTATGTTAAATAGGCACCTTGGCTGCTTGTCCCAGATCTGAATCTCAACAGAGGGCATCTGGCCTCACCCATCACTCTTCATGCAAGCTTTATGCACCCCCCTCCCTCTCCAAAAAAAAAAAAAAAAAAAAACCTACTAGGCTTACAAGTTGTGTGGCCAAATAGCACCCAGTTTTTTCCATGGCAGCAGGGATCAGGAGTGTGGAGTAAGCACTCTTACCACCTGAACCACTTTTCTAGCCTTTATGTATTTATTTATTACTTAAATTTTAATTGGTTTTTTCCTACCTGCACTTGTAAAATGCTGTTGACTCTGCTTCTGAGGTTGTCCCTCCTTTCAGCATAGCATCCCACCCTTCTTACTAGTACAGTAGGTCCTGCGAATCATGTCAGCATTAATCTTTTAAGTTTGATAATTTTTTCCTTCAAAAGCCAAATGCCTTTAAAAAAATGTGTATGTGTTTATCAATATTAAGGTATGTACACAAGAGGGCAGGTACCCACCGAAGCCAGAGGAAAGCATCATAGAGCTACCCATGAGCTTCTCAGCATGGGTTCTGGGAACCCATCTCAGGCCTTCAGCAAGTGCATTTTATGCTGTTAACTTCTGAACCATCTCTCCAGCCCCAAGCCACAGTTTCATAGCTAAGCCCTTCTAGTATGTGCAAGATCCTAGGTTTCCTTTACAAACTATTCCCTCTAAATGCCCACTATCTATCACCCCCCCCCCCCCCTAAAAAAAAAAAAAAGAAAGAAAGTCAAACAAAAGTCTTTGGGTCCCGGTTGAGGACAGAAAAGGCAGATAGTTTGTGATGCCGGGGCTGTCATTTGAAGTACTTCTGAAAGTAGTTCTCTCACAGCCTTCTGCTTCAGCTTTACAGTTTATGCAGGTATCTAATTAGGAACACCCTCTCAGCAGCAAGCACCAACAGTAAAAACAAAAAGGCCAAGTAAAACTGTTCAGGAAGTTTGCCATTTTTACCTGATGGGTTCCTTCATCATGCCCATGGATGGTGGAACCCAGATGCCATATATCCCCTAACTGGAAAGTTTTTACTTGAATCAAAATCTAGACAACCCATCCTGTTTCCTGGTATCAGAAGTTGGGTATGGCTAGCCAGGCACCTGTTTTTCCAGATTTCTGTGTGGCCATGCTTGCCCAGTGTGCTAGCCTCCTAGAACATGGCAGATGGAAAACTTTCTGGCCTCTTCGTACTCAAGATCCATGGAGCTTCAGGAATTTCCTGCTCCTTCCTGCCCTCCTCCCTTCTCTTGCGGCCCTGAAATATCACATAGTTACAGTACTCTAGGTTTACATCTGTTTGTTGGTGTAGTTAATGCTTTCCAGTGAAATTGGTACTTTACAGTTGCATTCAGCTTTTAGATCCATTCTGTTTCTTGGGAAGTTGAAAAAAAAATGACTACAAGTAAAGCAGCAAAAGAGACCTTTGGAAATACAGAGTTTTAGCTGCTTGGCCAACTAAACGTGTTTAAGTGGCTTCAGGTCCCTGAGCATTATAGGCACTCTGTCTGACTTATACTTTGTAGTCTAAATTGGCGTGCCGCTTGCCTTTGGGATTAAATTAATTTATACCAAGTGAGAAAGCATCAGCTGTCAAAGTCAAGGGTGCCTTCTGGAGACCGGTGTGCTGTTTTTTTTCTTCCAGCAATCCTGAGCTTGCACTCCAGGCGTTCTCTCTTGGACAGCAGCTGGGAGAGCCCTCCACGGGGCTGACTGAGCCTCTGCTTTGTCAGAAGTGGGTCTGCTCCCACACAGAAGCAGAGCTGACCCAGATCCTACTTCATCCTTGGTCCTATGCATATTAGGAGGATTTTAGCTCTAAAAAAGCAAATGCAACAAACAGAATCTATTCTTTTTAGTGTTTTGTTTGTTTGTTTGTTTGTTTGTTTTAATTTCCTTTGTCTCTACTGAACTCAAAGCGTTATTGTGATTGGTTGGCAATTATGCAAATCTGTGATCTTTGTCCTTACTTGGAAGTAGAAGAAAATTTTTCTATCACCTCTTTTAGTAAGATTAAAGAAAAAAAATTTCAAGGAACAGAAGGAACAGACAAGAGAAAATATCAGTGTTTAAGTGAAGGCATTTAGGTAAATATGTGATAAAGGAATTTAGTAATACCCTCTCATTTTAGGGTGTCTATATAGTCACAAATTTATGTTTGTTAAGCAAGCAGGACTTTAGAAATAAAGTTAAGAATACTTTTCTCTAAGGGTGCTAAGCACCTCTTTGTGTTTCCTTCCATTGCCCAGGAGTGTGGGCTGTCCCTTGTTCAGCCTGAGCTCTTCCCCAATAGCCACTGCATGGTGGAAAGATTTGTTCTCCAGGGCAGGGAAAGTGGGGGACATTGATCAGGCTTTTCACTAATGAGCTGTGACGCCAGCTGCAAGAGGGGCAAATCCTGTTACTCTCTTCACCTACTCCGAAGCTGCAGAGCGGATGGGAACAAGGTTCCCTTCTTTCTCTCTGCTGATCTGCTCTTTCCTTTCTCTTCCTCTTCTGCCCCTGAGCATCTTGGCAAAGGTCAGATTTTGGTGCTCACAGTTCATTGCACACAGTGAAAGGGAGATACAAAAGAGTAGGAGAGAAAGTGAGAAAAGAAAAAGAAAGGTTGAGGTGGAGATTTTTAGGAGGCTCCCTTGCTGCCTTAGCCTTAAGACTTAAGCTCTAGGTTGAAGACTTAAACAATAAAGCTTTGAATAACCTGGACTCCCAACTCTTTGTAGGCAGCTTTATTAGAGCGTGAATGTAGAGGGGCTGTAGGAATTTAAATTTCTATTCAAAATTTGGTGAATTTTAAAGAAGATACTTTTATTTATCTCTTCAGTGTTTGTTCACACTGTCGTAAGGAGGATGACAGAGTTTCTACAATATGTGCCAGGCTGTATCGCTCCATTTTGAACAACGCGCTATACGCCTTAATAGAAAAAATATTTTAAATTGTGGCGACAGATTTTAAAATTTTAAGATTTAAAATAATGGTTTCCGCATTAACCATTTGTTTATGGTACAGTTCACTAGTAAATTGCTGCTAGCCATTTGGGTGCACATTCTAACAGTGCTAGGTACATTCACAATATGAAATACATGTCTAGAACCTTTTCTGTCTGAGATCACTAAACTCTTCCATTACACTGATGTGGAAAAGCAAACCAAAGCGGTTCTTTTCTTCAGGATTAAAATGGCTTCTCTGTTCTTTTTGTTGGTGGTGCTATTTGCCTGCAACACTCCACTACAGAATGAGATAAAGTCATATTTCAGGGTCTTGTCTTTGGTTCATTTATTGGCACAAACTGCTGGGACTCACCATTACCTGTTGGAGAGGGATAAAGTAACTAATTTAAAATTTCTGCTTTTTATGGGGTTGGGGAGACAGGTTATTAGCATGTAGGTGTGTCTCTCTCTGCCTCCAGGTGTTGGCATTGGAGGTGTGGACCACTGAACCTAGTTTCAGTAACTCTTGACCTCGCATTCTCTGGGAAAAGGCCTAGTAATAGAAATGGGTCTTAAAAGGGTCCAAGTACAGGTGTGGGAATATCTATCTCAGTGGTGAGCACTTGTCTATAATCAAGGCCGTCCCCAGCACAGAAGAGCAGGGCTTGAGTCTGTTGTGTTTGAGTCATGGTTGTAGACAAGGGTCCATGGTACATCCCATAGAAGTGTGTGTTACGGTATGTTAGTGTAGCTATGACATGTTGGCAATAGGACCACAAAGTGGCCGCCATCTGGAAAGCCTTGTAAACGTAGAAGACAAGGGTCTTGAACATGACTTCGTTACAGAGAGGCAGTCGAGTGTCTCTCTTGAGTGCAGTTTATTGTTCACACATCACACCTCAGGTAAAAGGAAACGGCTCACAGCAAATGAATCTTAACCTAGCAGCCTGGCTTTACGTGATTCCACCACATCTAGATAGATCACTCACGGAAGTTGGGTAGAGGTGGCACAAATTGTCTGGTGCACAGCAAGCAACCATGTCCCACATTCACAGGTGGGAAAAGTACTGTGGGGGTTGGCTCCACAGCAAATGCTCCTCCGGAGCACAGTTCCTTCCTTTAGAGCTACAGAAGCCAGCTGGTCATGACCTTAGTTGTGCTTATCTAGGTCAGCCAGACATTCAGCATTCCCCTGGGTCAGATGCAGGAGCGCCTAGTGCCCACGCAGCCTCTAGAAGGGTCCTTTGTTGCTTTGTGTGGTTCTTGTGATGTACTGGGGTATGTTGTAGGCCAGCACCCACTGAGTTGCCTGCACTGTGGTCTTTCATACCCTTCAGATGTTTGTCTCCTCCCTGCAGATGTCCGTGCTTCTGATTGTGTGGGCTGGTGGCTCCCCAGGGTGTTACTGGTTACACACAGGTGCTTGGTTCTAGTGTCAGGATGCCGAGCAGAAGTGCCTCCATTTTTGTTAGGATTATGTGTGGGTGTGCATATGAAGAGAGAGGACAACTTCACGTGGGCTTTGGAGATGGAATTCAGGTCACCAGGCTTGGGCAGCAATGCCTTTACCCTCTGAACCATCTTGCCAGCCCCACTGAGCCTTTCTAAAATGGAGAATGTTAATAAGGGAAGAGGGAGTTTTGTTTGCCCAGGAATGCTTGGCTGGTAACTAGATGTTTTTTCACCTTCACTCTGTCATTGATTTACCGACTTGGAAAAGTCATTCTTTGTTACTGGTTTTAAAAATAATATTACTATTGTAACCCAAATTGGCGTTGAATGTTCTATTCTGTTCAAGTACTGAGATTGCAGATGTTGAGAGAGTTGAAGTGAATGACCTGTAATACACTAGCTTAAGCATCTCCAGAGAATGACTTCCTATTAAATAAAAGGCCTGCGGCTTTTTTGCTTCCAGGACTTAACTACTGTTAGAACAACTGGCCATTTACTTTGGAATCTTGGTCCTAGACCAGGTTTAAACTGTGAGCCTTTTGTTTTTGTTGTTGGTAGTAGTGGTTTGTTTTGGGTTTTATTTATTTTAGAGTCTCAAGTAGCCCATCACACTTTGAGAATAAAGACTTCCAATTTTAGAACAAACAAATGAACGAATGAATGAATGGAGCGATTCATTAGATTGCATAAAACTTGATTATTTCTCTGTTCTAGAAACAGACTGTCCACTTGATGAATGTGCATATAGATACATATAAGTGGTGCCATCAGAAATCACATGGCATGCTTTTGAGATAAGTGCCCAAAAGTTGTTAGGTTTTGGTTTTTTTCCCCATGGATTCTAGATCTAGTGAGCTAGCAAGTTGTAAGCATACTCTTGGAAGTCTTTTTTTTTTTTTTTTTTTTTTATGCAGGTAAATGTACATTGTAAAAATTAATGACTTATGAATATATTCCATGACTTCAGAGAGTATTCTTGTATTGGAGGGTTGAAAAGAGAAAAAAGATTACTGATGTTTCCCACTGCTACTTTTTGCTCATTGGCTCGTCTCTTAAATCTCTAAATTCTGTGTGAAGATCAGCTGTCTTCTGTAGCTTCCACCTGAACGTTGAGGGCAAGTAAATTAAAACTATTAACAGTCATTCCATGTTTCTTTCCAGATGACGTAAGAATAATCTTTTTCTAGCAATCTGTTTTCACAGTTATGTAGGTAGAGCCTACATAACTGCATTTCTCCCAGTGCTGCTTCATTCAAAATGTAGTGGGGTTTTTTGCTTGTTTGTTTGTTTGTTTTTGTTTTGTTTTGTTTTTTTAATGGTTCATTAAAGCTGTTGAAGGTGGACTAATAGTACTGTCAAGTAAATGAAGACTAACTGATAATCAATTGTATGGTGCTTCATTGTCATTTAAATATAAAGTAAGGGACTAAGAAAGTGACTCATTCTGTAAAGTGCTTTGCTAAGCAAGCATGAGGACCTGAGTTTGAATCTCCAGGACCCATGTTAACAAGTCAGTTGTTAAGATACTTGTCCGCAACCCTAGGGCTGGAGAGACAGGGATCAGGTCCACTCCAGCAAACTCCAGTTTAAGAGGTACCTTGTCTCATAAAATAAAGTGGAAAAACGCAACACACACACTCAAACTAACACACATAGTGGCGTAATTTTTAGAAAGTTCTTTGATTATATAAACAACATCAATTTCATAAAAAGAAATATGCTTATATATTTCTTCTACTGTGAAGGATGCAGATAAAAGGTGACCGGGGCTAGTAAGATGCAATGGAAGAAATAAACTAGAATGCTAAATGCTCACTGTCCTTCTGACGTGGACAATAGACACGGGAACAAGGCTGCTAATCATTTTGTTGTTTGCAGTCTGGCGATGCTGAGCAGGGACAGCGCATTTAAACAAATCTCTGATCTGTTTCTATCTCCTCTTAGGAGTTGGAGGCAGCTCTTCACAGAGATGATGTGGAATTTATCAGTGATCTGATTGCCTGCCTGCTTCAGGGCTGTTATCAGCGAAGGGATATCACGTGAGTAGTCCTGCTCTTATTATTTCTTGTATAGGGAACCCATTAACCTGTTGTCAGGGAGCTCCGCTCTCCTGCGACAAGAACCCAGCATTGCCAGTACACAACAGTGTGGACTCTATATACAAATGCATTCCCAGTCTTTACGTTTGCTTGTTCTTTACTATAATTCTTGAGTTTATTTTATGTTTACAAAACAAATGTCATCTCGTTAGCTACTTTAAGTGTCTCTTTCTCTCTGTCTCTCTTTTTCTCTCTTTCCTTTCTTTCTTATTTTGGCCTGCAATACCGTCAAAATATTGCCTAACAAATTAAAATCAAGTTTCACTGCATTCCTGTGGCTTGCATGACTTCTGTTGTTCCTGTAACTAGAATAGTAACAGAATTAACTTGTAGTCTCTGGGTTCTGTAATGCCAAGTTGACAGCTCTCTGGAACTATTGAGATGTATAGTTTGGGAGTAGATGCTATCTCCATACACAAGTACAGAACTCTCTGATCAGAAGCTCTTTTCTTCACTTTGTTTTGAGACTGGGTCTCTGTATGTTGCTCAGGCTGGGGTAGAACTCCTGAGCTTGGAAGATCGTCCTGCTTAAACTGGACTGTAGACATGGATCATCAGCTTGCCTTTGATTTGGTCCAAGTTGAAACAAAATAGGGCAAACTCAACCCAAAGGCCAATTACCCTGTGTTGTAGGCTTTGGGCACTTTGAAGCTATGTAGGAGTTCAGTTTATACTTTTCAAATAGTTAAACATGACTGGAGAGGTGGCTCAGTGCTTAAGAACACATACTATAAATTTTGCAAGTTTGATGATATACAGCTATCTAGCTCCCAAGAATGATGCCTTCTTCTGGCCTCTATGGGCGTGTACTCAGACCTACACATATACCAACATAAATACATAATTTGAAAATATAATAGATTATTTTTTAATTTAAAAAATAGTGCATCACCATCATTTTGTTGTCATGAATCCAGTGTGCTGGTCTGGTAGGCTAGATCAGTGTGAATGTGGGGTAACTTTATATTGGCCACGGGAGGTGGACAGTGTTGTTGTTATTCAGGGTATTCGTCTGCGAGGTACTGGCCTGGCCTTGCCTTGAATTTGATAAGTAGCCAAAGCTGGCCCTGAAGGTCCTGCCTTTACCCCTCTAGTTAAGCGAGGAGCAGAGTGTTACAATTCCCAGGTGGTGATGGCAGCACACACCTTTAATCCCAGCACTTGGGAGGCAGGGCTTCTCCATATCTCTGTGAATTCAAGGGCAGCCCCGTCTACAGAGGAATTTCCAGGAAAGTCAGGGAGAGCTACACAGAGAAACCCTATCTTGAAAAAAAAAAAACAAAGAGCGCTGGAATAGTAGACTTTGACACCACCCCTAGTTTTGTCATCCTGGATGCAGTGTTCATGTCAGCCTGCATGGCAGGTAGATTTTAGTGATAGCAACAAATGTGCTAGATGGACTTCTGGGTGAAATTTTGTAGACATTGGTAAGCTGAAGGTTTAATTCTTTTGAGGGAATGAGTGACATCATTAGCTCATGTATGGAAGTCTAGTTTGCTCTGTCTCAGATACTCTTGCAAAATTTTCCTTTCAGGAAGTGTGGTAGGGACCAGCTCTTGTGCCCTGGCCATGCTAAGCACATTCTCTCCCTT
This sequence comes from Rhombomys opimus, assembly GCA_010120015.1. Taxonomy (NCBI): domain Eukaryota; kingdom Metazoa; phylum Chordata; class Mammalia; order Rodentia; family Muridae; genus Rhombomys; species Rhombomys opimus. The sequence continues at coordinate 2,264,866 of REGO01000225.1, forward strand.
ATGTAACTGCTAGCCCTAAACTACTTTCTCCATATGGTTTATAAGTTTAAGAGGGATGCTTTATGCTTGTATGTATGATGCCTATTTTGAGTAAAGTATATGTGTAATAGTATTTTAAACTTCATACTTAATGGAGTGTTAGATTGTGTGTTAGTTTGGTCAAAGATATTAAAATGAACATTACCACTAACACCACCACCACCACCACTCTGTCTCACTCTGGCACAGGCTGACCTCAGACTGTGGTCAGCCCACCTGCCATTGCTTCCCAAGTGGTGGGAGTGGAGTCATGCTTTATCACTTCTGGTAGCATTCATTCATTTTTAAGCTCACTTGTAATCGCATTTACATGGTTTGACATTTTCATATCTACAGTTATGTTTATTATAACATTTTTTTGTAACCATCTTTTCTCTAAATGTGATTTGATTGACAGATAATCCAGCCCCTTAGGTAGGCATTTTGTCTAACTTTTAACTGTGGTAAGTGTGCTACAATGAGTAGCTTTATACTAAGTTCACTAGGTATTCAACTCTTAATCTCTTTACTCTTATTTCTAGAAGTTCACTCTGTTGAAAGAATTGTCCAGTTAAGATTTTGTTAATGGGATTGCAGTTATGTCTTGCTTTTTAAAGAGGACTGGATTTTTTTCCCAGAGGACTTAGGTTTGCTTCCCAACTGTCTATAACTCCCAATTTTAGAACATCTGGTGCCCTCTTGGCTTCCTTTGGCTCTAGGCATGCAGTTGGTGCAGAGGCATGCGGGTAAAACACAAACACACATACCTAAAAAGTAAACAAAATGTTTTTATAAAGATTGTTGGCAAATCAGCAGACTGCCCACCATAGAAATGACTCTTCATCTTTGAACTGATGTGGAAACTGAGGTAATTTTCCTTCGCTCTGAACATGATGCTCTTTAGATCTGTTAATGGGGAATAGTAGGTTTTCTCCTCTGAAATGAGTCAGTTCAAGTCAGATTAAAGCATAAAGGCAGGTTTATTGGGTAAAAGTCTTAGGCGTGTTCACTGATCCCAAGGAAGGAGGCCAGGGAAGTTGCCATGGGGAGGGAGACAGAGAGTTGGGGGAAGAGAAAGAGAGATAGCTTGGGTACACAGGGAGAGAGAGAGGAGAGACCAAAAATCTGTATTCTATAGGGAAGAGCTTCTGGGGGAGGGGAAGCCCAGCCTCTGGGCTGGAGAATACTGGGCAGAGGGTTGGGTATGCCACACAACTGCAGCAGGTCAGGACTGAAGGGCACTGGAAGAACCTGGGTGCCTGGTCTGGTTTGGTATGTTCCATATGCACCTTAGCTGCTGTCCTTGGTCTGAAACCCAACAGGGACTAAGCAGGACTCTTCACTTCCTCTCTTAGAGCCCTGACACTACAGTCACAACGGTGTTCTTCCTTTGTTTACCCTTTAAACTAAGCTCTAAAATAATGTACTTAAAAACAACCAGTCTTACCTTTAAGGCTGTTTACAAAACAAATCAAAATCTAGATAGCCGCTCAGGCCAAGGTGGGTCATAGTTTCAGGGTCCTTTTCAGAGTCTCATAAAGCCCAGGCTGGACTCCACCTGGCTGTGCAGGATGATTGGAATTTGAGTGCTGGGATGACCTGTGCACCACCATGCCCAGAGTGTTTGTGGTACTGGAAATTGAGTCAGTGACTCTTAACAACTAAACTATATCCCGTTTCTGATAATGGTAATTTCTCTAACAACTGAACTATACTGATAGTGATGTGTGTCTAAAGTTACAAACTCTTTTTTTTTTAGCATCTCTAATTTTTAGCATTACTGTATTCAGTTATTGATGAGCATAAATATTTATTTACTTTGAGGTACCTGCAGAATATATAACATGATGTGAAAATAGCCGATTTCTACTGGAGAAAAATACACCGTCCTACCTTGCTGTTGTTTATTGCCTGCATTCATACTCTCTTGACTTGTATCTCTGTATTAGAAGGTTTTCCATCCTAAGCTTGACTATAATTTAGAGTTAACGTAGCCATGCAAAGTACTTAAGTTACCATCTAGTACTTTGTCTACCCCAGCCTCCCACCCCAGAGGAAGAAAGTGAGCTAGATTACGCCTGGCTAGCCTCTGACTCACCATAATCCTTCTGCCTCATCCTCTTGAGTCCTAGATTATAGCCATGAACTATTATGCTTAGAAGTTTATTTCTGTAACTGAGGAAATTACAGCAAAGCAAATGTTCATACACCCATGTCATCCAGTGCCCTCCCCCTCATGTTTGTTGTAGTCTATGTCGTCTCATCTAAGCTGAACTTTCTGAAGACCACAGTGGAGCTTAAGACTCTTCAGTCTAATCCTTTCTGTCTGAGAGAGAGAGAGTAGTAAAGCTCTATTTCAAAAGTTTTCAGGTCACATCTTTAATTGTCCAGGAGTTCAAGTCCAGCCTTCTGCCTCAGGACGAGGGAGGGTGTTCAGGAGTTTGTTTATTGCTAACTAAAAGTGTTGTTTTAAAACTTGAGGGTGTAGCTCAGTGATAGAGTACTCAGCTAGTATGTTGGAGCCTTGGGATTTGATCTCTGTTACCTAAAGAGATGAAAGAAAAAATGGTTCTTCAAAGGATTGTTGTGGGTGGTTGTTGAGCTGTGAGGATAGTCCATGTAATAATCCTCTTAAGTCCTTGAGTATGATAGAACCTACTCCCAAGTAGGAGAGGTATGCCAGGCCTGTGGTCTCTGTCTCTCTACAATTTAGCGTTTGGCATTGGAATAAGCGGCTATGGTGCCCGCTCCCCAGCAGCTAATCACATAAATAAAGTTTGCAAACAAAGCACTCTTCAGAAGCATTACCCACGATTTCGTCCTGTAAATATAAAATGAGGAAAACTGGGATACATACATGCATACACAAAATTCATAAAGCAAACCAGCACAGTACTTAAGAGAGTCAGGAAGAGGAACGTCAGAGATGAGTTCACAGAGTAGCACGCAAGAGAATGGTCTCGTCCTTGCTGGGTCACCAAAGTTGCCTGGAGAGTTGTCCTGGATTCCCCGTGTTCAGGAGCGGGTGTGCTGCCTTGCTGCTCCTGGCCACACATGCAGTACCGCCTGAGTGCTGCCACTTGTTTACTATTCTGTAAACTTGATGCACACCCAGTTTCTTTAGTGTGTTTTAGTTTTGGGTATGCTGTTATTTCCTTTCTCAGTACAAAATGTCAGTAACATGTTCCTTCCAGTGCTTTCTGGTTCTCGTCCGGATCACTCCCGAATCACTCTTCTAGTTATATAAGGCACTTGCCCATTAAGTACATCTTTTAAGGATGTGGCATGAGCAATTCCTCTCTCAGTTTCTCATTTCTTTCTGCATTGGGAAGGAGATTAGAATAACTGAGTACTAGATTGAAAATAACTTCTGTTCAGAGCAAAGATAGTAGATCATACCATGTCCTGAGCAGTAGTATATCTAAAAATTCTTACTGTAATGATACCGGACAACTGGTTTCTTTTGCTTGGTTTTGATTTTTCAAGACAGGTTTTTCTCTGTGTACCTTTGCCTATCCCGATAGAAAGGGAGAACAACTCCCACAGGTGTTCCCTGACCCTCACATATGCCATATGGACATGAACACACATAGTCATTAAGTTTAATGTTGTTTTGGGGGCTATGAAGACAAGGTCTCTCTACGTAGTCCTAGCTGTCCTGGAACTTACTAGACTAGGCTGGCCTTGAACTCGGAGAGATCCACCTGCCTGTCAGTTTTCTCTGCTCATTTTCTGATTTTTTGTTTGTTTGTTTTGTTTTTTAATTCATGTATTTTTGTGTTTGGGACCATTTAATTAGGCCTCAGACATTCCACAGCTACCTAGAAGACATTATTAACTACCGTTGGGAGCTTGAAGAAGGAAAGCCCAATCCTCTGAGGGAATCCAGTTTCCAGGACCTTCCTCTGCGAACTCGGGTGGAGATCCTGCATCGCCTCTGTGATTACCGGCTAGATGCAGATGATGTCTTTGATCTTCTCAAGGTACCTCTCAAGCAAGCTCTTCTGAGTAAAATCTGAAAGTATGGAGAAATAAGAATTTAACTTGTACACAGTAGTCTTTAGGCTTTTAATTGATAATGACCTATTGTACAGCCATTCTCATGTGGCCAAAAGATTGCAAGCCATGCAGGTGTATGGCTTTTGTACTTATTTCTTTTATTTTCCTGAACCCTACTTCAGACAGGAGAACCTACTTGTAGTCCTGTCTTCACACAACAGTGAATTTGCCACTGAATTTTCTTCAATAATTAAAATAACAGTAAATGTGAAACTATATTTTTTGTATACATTACAATTTAAAAACAAAAATACGGGCTGGAGAGATAGCTCAGAGGTTAAGAGCACTGGCTGTTCTTCTAAAGGTCCTGAATTCAGTTCTCAGGAGCCACATGGTGGCTCATAACCATCTATAATGAGATCTGCTGCCCTCTTCTGATGTGTAGGCATATATGCAATACAGAATGATGTATAAATACTAAGTGAACATCTTTTTAAAAAAAATACATTGAAGAAAGGTGTGGACATTTCTTCTGTTTCTCTTACTTTCTATTGCTGTTACCTATTTTTACATATATATTGTTGGGCCTGGAGAGATGGCTCAGAGGTTAAGAGCAGTGCTTGCTCTTCCAGAGGTCCTGAGTTCAATTCCCAGCAACCACATAGTGGCTCACAACCACCTGTAGTGAGATCTGGTGCCCTCTTGGCGTTCAGGTGTACATGCAGGCAGAACATTGTATACATAATAAAATAAATAAAAATCTTAAATATATATATTTACCTATTTTATATGTGTTGTAGGAAAATAGTTAGATTAATGCTTTTACAAATTGGGAAGTCAATTTTTTATTATTATTAGAGAGTGTGTGTGTGTGTGTGTGTGTGTGTGTGTGTGTGTGTGTTTGTGTGTGTGTTCCTTTGTTTGCTTTGAGACAGTTTCTACATAGACTGGGCTGGCCCCTCCACCTGCCTCTGGCCTCCTTAGTGCCAGGATTAAATGCGTGCACCACCATAACCTGGCTTGGGAGATCAATTTCTAATCCTATGCAATCAGGTGATTTTTTTTAATTTATTTATTACAATTTATTCACTTTGTATCCCATTTTTAGCCCTATGAATCAGTTGATTAAATTTAACAATGCTCATTTGAGTGCTGTGCACAGACACATAAGAAAATCATGTAATTTATTGTAGTCCTTGCTGAGCACTTGCAATAATGGTGTGTAGGCCAGTACAGAGCAGGCTGTGGATCTCAGCTGGGATAAATAAAGTGCCTTGTTTTGGGTGGAGAGATGGCTCAGTGCTTAAGAATCCAGAAGAGTTCAGTTCTCAGTGCTCACATTGGCAGCTCATAATTGTCTGTAGACATAGTTTCATGGGATCCAATGCATTCCTTGTCCTCCATGGGCAGGCACCTGAGCATACATGACATGCACATACACATGAATAAAAAATAAAAGCAAAAGTTTTTCAAAAGGTTGCCGTAGGTTATGGAGAAGGTATGTGCAAAACCACTTGAAACAAAGCCTTCTGATTAGAAATACACATGGTAGGGTCTCAACGCCTGTTGAGCCTCTATAATACCAGCACTTGGGAGGCCGAGGCAGAAGGCTTGTTGAAGAGTATAAGGCTGTTCTGGACTACAGAGTGAGGTCTTGTCTTAGAGTGAGAACTGTATTGCGTGTTCTCATTCTATGCAGTGGTTATCCCTCCTTTCAAACAAGTACCCATAAGGTAGCACTTGTAAACCAGATGGTCATGTTTTTTTGGTTTCTCTTTTTGACAGTGTGTAAGTCAGTCATGGGTGCCATCTAAAATTTCCTTGTCTTAGTCATCAAATAAAGCATCCCCTCCCATTTTGTTCTGCCTGTATTTCATTTCTCTTCATAGAAAAATTCATACATCATATAGACATTTTAAAATATGAGGTGTGCCAGCTGGTGATAGTGCACACCTTTAATTCCAGCACTCAGGAGGCGGAGGCAGGTGGATTTGTGAGATCGAGGCCAGTCTGGTCTACAGAGTGAGTTCCAGGACAGTTAGGGCTACACAGAAAGACCCTGTCTTGAAACCCCCCCCCCCACACACACACACACACGCGCGCACACCGAAAAAGAGGTGTGTCTGAATATAAATTTTGAATTGTCACTTTAGTTTTCTCCTGTTTTATATTGTTCCTCTTCTGCCTAGGGTCTCGATGCAGACAGTCTCAGAGTGGAGCCTCTGGGTGAAGACAACTCAGGTGCACTCTACTGGTACTTCTATGGGACACGAATGTACAAAGAAGACCCAGTACAAGGAAGGTCTAATGGCGAACTGTCCTTGAGCAGGTATGTCAGTAATGTCAGAGCTGTGATGACTGCTCTATTAGAATGCCATGAAAGTTAATATAGCAGAATGATAATAGCACTTTGGTTTTTTCCAATGCAATAATTGGTTGTATTGGCATGCCTGTGACAGGATGGCAAAGAGTTTCATATTAAAACACAAAGGAATTACTCTATAGCCTTTACCACAAGACTGGTGAAAGATACTATGATTTGAGTGTGGAGTATCATAAGAGACTCCTGATAAGTACCTGAACAATCGCACAAACTATTTAATACAGCACTCTTTGAGTAACTTTTTTTATTAGGAATATCACTCCATCTTAGGAACTTAGGATCCACCATGATGAGGCAGAATCTCACATGATGCCCTGCAAAGTGAGCCTGTATTAAGTTCTTAAACAAGCAGTAGCCTCATTCCCTTGGCATGAGGAATGAGGCTAAGCGCTGGTTTTGTTGTGACTTCCTTACTGCACTGCGCAGTACTTCCTATTAAGAAGGTATTAGATCTTATATTTTAATGTCAGTTTTCCTTGATTCCACACTGTGGTAATCCCTATGGAAGAGAGATCACTCTGTGTATTCCCTGTTTCTGCTGTTCTGCATAATCCATTTTGGTATCCTTGTAGTTACTAATACAAGAATCATGTTAGTTGTTAGTACTTTGCCAGAACATTTCTATTTAATGATATTGTTTCTTAGGGAAAATGAACGACAAAAAAATGTCTCAAATGTTCCTGGAAAAACAGGCAAAAGAAGAGGAAGGCCGCCAAAACGGAAGAAAACCCAGGAGGAGATTATATCCAGGTAAGAAATGTCTGTGTTCACAGACTCATACTAGAAAGGGACCTAACTTCACGTCATCTTTATTATTTTTGGTTGTGCATGTAGACCTGAGTCAGTGTCCATGAGAAATTGTGAAGCATCTCTGTCTGTGAAGCTACCTGCCTCCCTGAGCCTTTTATCCGTTGGATGATGGTTGTTCATTTAGTGAGGATTAAACTCAACAGAATAGTACCTAATAGTGTAAGAAAATAAAAGCTGTGCTTGACCCATAGTATTTGAGAAACATTCCTGTTAGTGTATATTTTTAAATTAGTTATACCACTCGCAAGTGGGACAGATTAGTTTCATGGCTACTTATTGTAGGCTGTGGATATAGTGCAGTAGTAGAATACACGAGGATCTAGGCTCCTTTCCCACCAACCATTGGTTGACCAGTTAGTAGAATTATATATCATTCTAGGTTTTTGTTTTGTCCCCTCCCTTTTAAGGAAGTTAATTGGGGGGAGGGAGAGGAAGGCCTGGAGAAGGGCTAGAGAAGGTGTGTGAGCCATGAGGAGAGAGAAAAGAGGGTACCCAGGACAGAGAAAAAGAGTGAGAACAAAAGAAGTTGGCACAGACAGCTATCGTTTGATTTTGGTGTCTTCCTCACTTACAGTCTGCTCCCTTAGCATTCAGATTACGTGCACACCACCATACCTGGCTGTCTTAGAGTTACTGTTGCTGTGATGGATCATCATGACCAAAAAGCAAGTTGGGAAGGAAAGGGTTTATTGGGCTTACACTCTCACATCATACTCATCATTGAAGGAAAGCCTGAACATGAACTCAAACAGGGCAAGAAGCTGGAGGCAGGAGCTGATGGCAGCGGCCAGGGAGGGGCACTGCTTACTGGCTTGCTCCTCATGTTCAGCCTGCTTTCATACAGGGCCCACGACTACCAGCCTCGGGATGACACTGACCGCAATGGGCTAAGTGCTCCCCTTCCCTTAATATATCTAGTAACAGCATGAAGAGCCTCTTCTAGAGGATTTAGAAGTTCTACTTAATTTAGCTATCTTTACAGTGGCAACTTCAGTGCTCCCCTCCCACCCCCCAACAACAACAAGGAAATAGTCCTAGGCTTAAGCAGGAAGATTCTAAGTTCCAGGTTAGCCTGGGCTCCATAGCAAGGCTGTAATAAAACGAAGGTGCTAATCGAAAGCATTCTTAAGAAATCGCACGTTTAGTAAGATCAGTTAAATTTAAGCAGATTACAGCTGCCTGTTTCTTCCTTGTGGGATTTTGGAGAATGTCCTGTAGGCACTTGTGATCTACATAGTCAGCATAGTTCCTATCGTCAGAAATCTGTTTTATACCTGCCTTAATGTTGGGAATATAGAACCATTGTGTTGGTACATGTGGGCTTGTACTACCCTCTACTGGTAACTGACAGTCTTGAGCAGAGGCAGTAAAACTTCATAGCCCATGTTTTTGGCATATTTCTGCTTTTATTTCTCATTAGAATTACTCCTAACTTTGAGTTTTGACAGCCCAACCCAGCCACACTTCTGTTAATTGGGTCCATACTTGCAAGAAAAACCAGTTTGGGCATGTCAGCATCTTGCTTTAATTGTTTCCTCTTTTTGCTGTGTTTCAGTGAAAAGCAGGACGGAAATTCCTTGGCACCTGACCTACAGACAAGAAATGGTAATAATGATCTTTGTTCCTGTGTGTCAAGTCAACACGATCCATTCTAGTACAGCATATTAGGATGATTATTGCAGTCTCCTATTTTTTTGCCTGCTATTTTTTTGCCTCTATCTCAGAGACATTTATTATGAGAAATAGTTCTATTCTGTCACCTGGCACAGTATATTTAAGATGCATACATTTTGGGTAGGCAAGCAAGTTCTGGGAGAGCTGTCTTTTAATGTCAGTGACCTGGGAAGTGTTGCATGCATGCATGTGTACATGCATGTATGTGCATAATTAGATTTTATCTATGACTTTATTACTACTACTACTACTACTGGTTTTTTGTGACAGGCTTTCTCTGGGTAGCCTTGGCTGTCTTGGAACTTACTCTGTACACCAGGATGGCCTCAAACTCAGAAATCCATGTGCCCTGCCTCCTGAGTGCCACACCTGGCCTCTGATTAGATTTTAATTCTCTAATTCAAATGCTTTAAATTGGAGGTAACTAACCCATTTGTAGTATCATAAATGAGATAGGGCATACATTTTTACAGTCTGTTTTCTAAAAAATAATACATTTTAAGCATTTCTAGAATGTTAAATCACAATAGTTATAGTTTTGTTTTGCTAAGCATTTGTGTAGTTACAGACAATGATAGTGATAGTAAAATCAAAAGTATAATAGTCCCAGCACTTGGGAGGCAGAGGTAGGTGGATCTCTGAGTTTAAGGCCAGTCTAATTTAAAATGAAAGGTATACATTACCATCTAGACACTGTGGAAAATTCCCGTAATCCCAGTGCTTGAGGGGCTGAGACAGGAGGATTACTTATCTCTGGAGTTCAACACTTCCATGAGCAACTTTTTCCCAAAAGAGAAAAGTATGTACTGTCAGCCATTAGAAGACTAATGACTCCTTTTCCCATAATTCCTTTGTATGAGTCATGGCCCAGGATAGTAGGAACAAAAGGTCTCAGTGTGGGCTCTATTCTAGTGAATCCATTCTTTTTTCTGTAGGTTCCCGAGGGCCAGGCCAAGGTACTTGGTGGCTCTTGTGTCAAACAGAAGAAGAATGGAGACAGGTCACTGAGAGCTTCCGAGAGAGGACCTCTCTGCGAGAGCGGCAACTCTACAAGCTCCTCAGCGAGGACTTCCTGCCTGAAATCTGCAACATGATTGCCCAGAAGGTAGAGCCTCCCTGCTGCTCAGGTCCCACTCTGGCCTGGTAGGACTGGATGTCAGGGTAGAAGTTCACACACCTGCTTTTCTTATGACGTTCACTTAAGACGTATTCCCTACATGTCTGACACCCCCTAGTTCTTAGCATGACTTTTTGCAAGCTTAAAACCAGCTTTCTTTACCCTATAACTATCACGACACATGACCTGAATTTGCCCTCCCTGACACCTCAGGAAAAATGATCATTTTAGGACCTAATTTATTTCTCCCTCACAGTGTCAGCATTTGAGCATTTGTGCCAGTTCCTAACTCCGCCTGAGCTGTTCGTAGTGTCTCTTCATTGTAAACTATATGAACCATATTTCAGTCTATATACACCCCATACATGACATTTTTTTCAAACATCTTTTCTCACCCTTTGGATGTTATTTGGCTCAGGACTTAAAAGTATATGCTGCTCTTGCAGATAACCCACATTCCGTTCAGTTCCCAGAACTCATGTCAGGTCACTAACAACTGCCTGTAACTCCTGCTCTGGGGGATTCAAAACCTTCTGAACTCTATGGGCCCCTGCACTCTTGTGCTTGCTCATTCCCTTTGTCTCTCTCTCCATCATACACATACATTTTGTTTTTAAGCCTACAAGTCATGTCTGCTGACACAGTCTTAGTTCTCAAAAGAGTAAGCAGGAGGATCACGAGTTTGAAGCTAGCTTGAGCTACATAGTTCCAGACCATTCTGGGCTATAACATGAGACCTTCTTTTTTTTTTTTTTTTTCCTCCAGTTATTTATTCTTTAGTATTTTATGTTTATAGTCTACTTTGCTGATGCCCCTTCCAGGTATTGTCTCTCCAGTACAGCTCGCTCTACTTTTTTATTTTGTTTTTTTATGGCCCACTGCATTTAATTACCCAAATGGGTAGAGGTTTTTTAGTTGAGCAACAGCCACTTATCCTTGGCCACACCGATGATGGTTATTACTCCTCTAGCAGCCATTAATTGCCTATGGCTCTCTAGGTAGGGATTGGTAAATCCAGTGACATTCCATTGGAGAAAACATCCCCCCCCTTTTCAGTAGGTATCCATTGCCAGTAGCTTCTGTTCACTTTTCCTTCTTGGTGCTTAGACTTCAGTGAAAACTTTGATCTCCATTTCTGATTAAAATTAAATACACTGTCAGTAATCCCCATGTCAGCTTGTTAATACTTGCATGTGGGAGCTGCCTCCCCACCAAATGAAGAACACATTATAATCCATCAAGTCAAGGCTAAACCAAGACTATAGCGCTAGCAATACTATTTTAGAAGCGCTTGTCCAATATAATATTAACAGCCACAAATTTGTTTTTGCAAAACTGGGGATCAGTCCTAAAGTCTTAAGCATGCAACTCACTGGGGTTGCATTCTCAGCCTCTAAGAAAAGAGGGAAAAAAATGTAAAATGCAAAACTATAGAGTGTTTGTTGTAGAGGACTATAAATGTGATTAAAATGTGTGTTAAGTAGGATTTCCTGCTGGTGCTGAATGACTATAGATTATGATTAGTTACCAGAACCAACTGCCATTTTTTCTAGATAACACATTCCTACCTACCACATCCCTTATAACCTGTCCAGGTGACACTGTTGTCTTTATTTTTTAAAATCACTTGGAATAAATGCATTTATAGTGCCAACAAGTTTATCAGTAATCTTAGTGTTGGACCTAGTCTTTATGGGGAAAAAAATCTTAAAACTGTTAGTGGCTTAAAGGTTATGAGCACTGGCTGCTCTTCCAGAAGTTCTGATTTCAATTCCCAGCAACCACATGATGGCTCACAACCATCTCTAATGAGATTTGGTGCCCTCTTCTGGCGTGCAGGTGTACATGTAGGTAGAGTGCTGTATACATAGTAAACACCTAATCTTTAAAAAAATTCTTATATATGAATTTTATATATAAAATTGTTCTGTTCTTAGAAGGAAAGCCTAAATACACTGCCTGCTGTTCACCTGAGGAAGTTGAAAGTCATTGCATTCTGACCCCATTCCCAGCAAAATAACGATTCCCTCCAAAGCAGAAATGAGTCTTTGTAAACACTAGGACAAACCTAGTGTAATGGCTTCCATTTGTAGTCCAGCATTGGAACCCCAAGACACAGATTGCTGAGAGTTTGAGGCAGCCTGGGCACATACTGAGACCTTGTGAAGGAGAAGCAGTGGACAGCTACTGTGGTTTTATACAATAGTCCACTGGAAGCTCTCACAAAGACCTTCTGACAAGGTCTTTAAAGACCTTCTTAAAGCAATAGAGATGTTTCCTGCATAGTTGTCGTTGCTGTACTTGATTATATTCAGCACACTGGACTATATATTCAAAAATTTTGTGCTATCGAGGCATAGCAGAACATATTTTTTGAGATTATAATAATAACATTTCTCTCTTCCCCTTTCTCTCTCCAAACTCTTCCATGTACTTCTCCTTTCTCTTCTTCAAATTCATGGCCGCTTTTTTTTTTCCATTTCATTTACATTTTAAAATATAACCTGACCAGTCCACATAATGTGACTTGTATGAATGTTTTCAGAGCTAACCGTTTAGCACTGGACAACAGTTCAAGAACTAGTGGTGTTCTCCAGGAAGCACTACCTCTTGCATGCCAGCTTTTCCACTCACATTGTGGGGGTACAGTGAGTGTGAGGATGTGTGTCAGTGCCGCCGTGTGGAGAATCCTTCTAGGAAGCAGCAGTTAAAATACTGCTGTCAGAAGAGCTACGTTATCAGAAAGAACTATCTGCGGATTCCATCCTGCATGCGCGCGTGCGCGCGTGCACGAGTGCACGCACATACACACACACACCATGCACACTTGAGACAGAATTACATGTAATTGCTGATAGGAGGTGGAATATCAGGTGAGTCCCAGCGTCATTGTGTGATAAAATATTAATAGGCCACACCTTGTGAGAACTCATATGTGTGGATGTTTTTACCTGCATGTATGTCTGTGCCACACACATGTGCATTGCCCATGGTAGTTAAAAGAGAGTGTTGGATTCCTTAAAGTAGAGTTTCTGATGGTTATAGCCATCATATGCGGTTAGTAATTCAACCTGGGTCACCTGGCAGTGATGAGCCACCTCTAGCCCCTGTTTTGTTTTGTTTTGTTTTGTTTTGTTTTGGGGGGGGGTGTTGAGGCAGTCTTGCTTTGTAACCCTGGCCAGCGTTTGCCTTCTGCATGCTGAGATTAAAGCCCAGGCGTCAGTAGCACACAGATACACACAAGCACATACACACATGTATGCCAGATAAGTGATAAGATGTAATTTAAATTCTTTAGAAGTCATTGGGCCATTGATATTACTCAGTGGATAAAAGCACTATAGGCCAGGCAGTGGCACACACCTATAATCCCAGCACTATGGGAGGTAGAGGCAGGGGGATTTCTGTTAGTTGGAGGACAGCCAAGACTACACAGAGAAACCTTGTTTCAAAAACAAATCAAACAAACAAACAAACAAAAAGGGCTTAACACAGAAACCTGGCAACCAGAATTCACATCCTGGAGCCCGCCTGGAAGGGAAAAGATGCCTCTTGAAAGCCATCCTCTCACCTACCAGTGTGTGCACAACCCCACACACTTACAATAGTAATTTTAAAATACAAGTGTTTTTTTTGTTTGTTTGTTTTTGTTTTTAAGTGTAGCTGAATTGCACAACTAATTCTAGCCCTTGGATGACAGAGATAGGAGAACCATCAAACGTTCATGGTCTACACAGCGAGATCATGCCAGCCAGGACTCTAGGGTTGAGCTCCTGTCTTAAACCTGCCCCAGCTCTCTCCTTGAAAATTATTAGTCCTGAAAATTTGCCTGTCAAATTGGTATAAAGGAAAAAGATTGAAAGGGGCTTACTAAACAGTGCTTTCATTTTACTGAAAATAAAACATGGAGATCAAATGAAAGGTTAAGAGGTGTTACATTACTCCCAGGACAGGGTGTCCTGATGGCAGGGTGCTTAACAGCTGAATGCTTGAATACTTTTTTTCTGCTGATTTTTGTTTGTTTGGTTGGTTGATTTTTTTTTTTTTTTTCCTCCTTGATCTAGCTGATCATTTACCACATCCCATCCTAATTCAAAAATAAGTTGCCAGTGAAAAGTATCTGTCAGGTGTGAAAATTAGAAGATTTTTGAGTACAAATGAACATGATACAAGTAGTCATCACATTTTTCACCTTCGGCTCTGTAAAAAGGAGACACAAGCTGAGTGGTGGTCACGAGGAATTGTGAAAGAACTGGCTCAGGTTCTGGTTAGCTGGTGCTCTGCTGATCCTGTGGATAGGCACATGTGTCTGAAATGCAATTTCAGTTTTCTGATTAGCAAAGTAAACTACTATCTTTACACAGAAGCTTTCATAGGAATTAAACGAAGAACCCATTTACTCCCTCCCTTGTTAATGTAGGTAGTTGGAGGCTAAATCTGTATGTTTGTTTGTTTGTTTGTTTGAGAGTGGTCTCACTATGTATCCCCGACTGGCCTGAAACTCAGATTTTTCTGCTTCTTCCTCCCAAGTGCTGGGATCAAAGGTGTTGTACCATCATGAACAGCAACATTTATATTTCTTAACAAGATAAATACAGGTAGAGAGAATGTTTGGTAATGAGAAGATAGGACAGTAAACTGTAAAGTCTAGAGAGAGGTCTCCACGGTTAAGAGCCTTTACTTCTCTAGTAGAGGTTCTGCCTTGACTTCCCTACACCTCGTTAGGCAGCCCACAACCAGCTATGACTCCAATTCCATGGGACCTGACACCCTCTGGATGAATGGGGACATGTGAGGCCTTTTTGGAATATATAAAAGTTAATTATTTTTAATTAAAATTAGGCCAGGGTGTAGTAGCACAGGCCTATAATTCCCTTCCTCAAGAGGCTGAGACTAGAGGATTGCTAAGAGTTCTAGGCCATCCTAGAATTCATAGCAGAAAAAAGAGAAAAAAAGAATCAACAGTTGTTGGTATTCACCTTAAGGCAATACTAGTAGAAAACAGAAAGATTGTTCTTGGGTCAGCTGTAGTGTCTGTCTTTATGGTGTCTATTATGTATTTATTTCTAGTCATGTATTCTTCCTATCACAGCTATGAGGTGGTGTGATGATAAGTAAATTTTACAATTACTGTATAAACTCTGAGATTATTTGTTATTTGTTCCAACTCCACAGTTACATTTTTTTTTAAGATTTACCTTTTTGTATATATTTATGTATACAGTGTTCTATCTGCATGTACACATGCACACCAGAAGAGGGCACCAGATCTCATTATAGATGGCTGTGTGCCACCATGTGGGTGCTGGGAATTGAGCTCAGGACCTTTGGAAGAACAGCCAGTGCACTAACCTCTGAGCCATCTCTCCAGTCCCCCATAGTTATATTTTTTAGTATACTGATTACATATGACATCTTCCTGAAACATCTAATATAGACTAAATTATTGTCACTCCTCAATTTTTGCTTATAAATATTATGATATAGTAGAATTTTACAGAAACATACTCAGATTGTCAATAAAAGCAGATGGTGGCTAACCTTCTGATAATAAAAGATTTCCTTGGAGACCATATAGAATTCAAACTATCATTTATTTTTAATTATATTCCAAAGATTAGTGCATTTATATGCTAACCTTTAGACATCTGTTGACATAGATGTTATGTAGTTCTAAATTGTTTGTGTTTAGCCAAAAAGAAAACCTGGTAACTAGCAATGTTTATGGTCTACAGTGTTGCTGGAGATGAACCCACAAATGAGCCAGTTTCTCTTGTTTGTTACACACTGAGGTTTTTTGTTTGTTTGTTTGTTTTGTTTTTATTTAGTTCAGTAAAACATTTGACACATATAAAATCAAAACAAAAAAAGGGTGTAGACCAATGAAAGTGGTTTTTTTTGGTGGGTGGTGGCTTATTAGCATTAGAAACATAATGTGTGTGTACTTTGTCTTCACAAAAGCTGATAGTAGACGGGTGATGTACAGATTTTATCCCAGTGTTCCTAGCATTTGGGAGGCACTGGTAGCCAGATGTCTGTGTATGGGTCCAGGGAGCGGATAGCCATGCATACAGGAACCGGTTACTCTCTGATCAAGAGTAGCATACCCCTCTCATGGAATGGCACAGAGTTGGAGTGAAGCTGGTGTTGGCTTCTGGTGGTATTTACCTGGTAAATTGACTATTTTCCTGTGGAGACAATGCTATACTGGATTTATATCTTAAGTATAAGAGATATTCCTACTAGAATTGTGAGCTTTATAAAGACGCTTACAGACTTGTTGAGGAGACTGCCTAGGGAGCTTTGAAGATATACTTGAAAGGGTAGAGGATCATGGCACCTTTGTTATTTGTGATTGTATTTGCAGTGTGTCTAAACCAGGTCTTGTTTTGATTGTTCCTTACTTTACTTATTCTTGAAGAAGACTTGGTATTAAGCATTTCTGGGACCAAAATACACCAACCCTCCTCTGCCCCATGCATTCGTGCGTGCACTTGCACATCTGTGTGTGTGTGTGTTCATTTGTTTGTTTATTAGTTCATTCATTCTCAAGGATCAAACCCCGATAGTCAAGACTTGATAGCAGGTCTCTAGAGCCTCTGAGGTAGCCATCTCTTGCCTGCCTTTCAATGGACTTCAGGTGCTCCTGATGGCCTCTTTCAGAACCATTCCCTCAGATGACTAATAAAATAGTTTTCTGTTCGTCATCTGAACAGGGGTTTTTTGCTTGCTTGCTTGCTTGCTTTGGTGGTGTGTGTTGAGGTGGGTGTGTTGGTTTTGTTGCCTTGTGTTTTGTGTTTTTTTTTTGAAACAGTGCTTGCTGTGTACCCGGGCTTGCTTGAAACTCAGAATCCTCCTCCCTTAGCCTTCCAAATGCTGAGGTTATAGGTGTGCCTACCACAACAAACTTGAGACATTGTTTTCTGAGGATAAAATATCTCTTGCCAGTGGTGAAGATGTTTCATAAGAAATGCTTGGTTGTCGGTGGCTTTTGAGTTGTTATTTGTTAAGAGAATGTACTAGCTTAGTACCTTACACAGCTGAAAAGTTGTTTTTCCTTATCATTCTAAAAGATAGGCACCTTTGGCCCTCTACTAGATAAATTAGTTACCGGTGTGCCTCAGTGGCCATTTTGCTGGTGCAGCGGCAGTGGATGTAGCTGCAGTAGCTGAGAATACCCTAATCTATCTTTTCCTTTCTCTTCCTCACTTCTAACTGTAGGGAAAACGTCCACAGCGCACAAAGCCAGACTTGCAACATAGGTTTATGTCTGACCACCTGTCCATCAAATCCATCAAGCTAGAGGTGAGTGTGTCTGAGAGTTAAAAAGTGTATTTAAAAGAGTTAGTTTCATTTCATTTCATGTGCTTTTACTCCTACTTATTATCCCTTGCCCTTAAAACATTCAAATCTCAAGTCTTTTTTTTTTTTTTTTTGTATAGTCTTTCTATACAAGAACAGGTAGATTAAATACATTAGGTATTTAATCTAACGTAGATGTGAATGATGAGTTCTGTAATAGATACAAGAGTTGACGAATAGAAAGATGAAAAAAAAATGGCAGGCAAAGAAAGGGGGATTTAGGCAGACAGAAGTGTTTGGCCTTACTGTGTGAGGGGGCTAGAATTCTGAAGGGGGGCAGTGGGTGTGTGACTAAAGCCCCGGGTGTCCCCACAGCAGGAGCAATGTAAAGAAAAGCTCCAAGGCAGAAAGGCAAAAGAGTATGACCAGAGAACAGGGAGTTTTTGGATGTGGTGATATGTGGTGATATGTGGTGGGAGTCTTTCTGGAGTCTGCTGCCTCTCAAACTGTTCAGTAGGAAAGAAAAACGAGGTGGTTGTGTGCAGCTGGCTCAAGAAGATGAGCTTCTTAAGAGGGAAGCTCTTGCCAGGAATATCTCCTAGGGCAGGGCAGGAGAGACCGCATCAGGTGGGAATCTGCAGTGCAGTATTAGGTGGGAACAAATGTCAGGGCAACTAGATTAATACTGCTAAGAAGGATTTTTTAAAGAGCCTAACAGCCAGCTTGGTTTGCATTTTTTGACTGTGGCATGCTTTAGATGCTAGCCTCCTGCTGTAAAGCAAGTTGTTTTTATTCACTGAACCAGCTGGTGAGTATGCATGTTTGAGCACAGTGGAAGTGGAGAATGAAGTGAAGGGTCAGAAGAGTTGCTCCTCCTCACCTGTCTCTCTGCTCCAGGAAGGCAGTAGTAGACCTGCTGAGACTGTCAGGGACTTTGTGGCGTGTGCCAGCCTGCTTTATTTTCTCGAAGCCTAGCTAGCGATCAGATTCTCTTCCCTTCCAGCTGTTCATCTTCCTTTGGCACTATGTCCATTGCATCTGTAGTCAGAGTAGCACCAGGTCATACAAAGCTTTACCTTAGGTCACAGCTACTTTGCACTGCCACCGTGTCTTTTGCTAGCTTGTGAAGTTGGAGTTCCCTTTTGCTTTATAATCATCGTATGTTCATGGTCAACCTGGACTGAGATTCTTTCAACCCTCCTTTCCCCTTTGTTTTGTTTTTTTTTAAGAACAGGTATTGCTTATGTAGGCCAGGCTTGTTCAAACGCACAGCTTTGCCTTAGACACCTGAGTGTGAGGAGGCACACACCATTTTCATGACAATTCTGCAGTGACTTGCCACCTCCCCCCTGGTAGGCCTTAGCTTGGGAGTGGCCTTTTCGCTGGTACCCTGTTTGATTCTGAGTAGTTTGCAGCTTTCCTTAACATGGGTAGGTTTTCATTCTGTTTATTAAAAGCTGCTTTCTGCTCACTGCTTCAATGAGTATTCCTCGCCCTAATCCACACCTCAGATTGACTGGCAGTCTGAATACCACTCAAACCTCAGGACTACAAGCAGAAGTTTAAGAGCACTCTTACGTCTTTTCCTCTTCACAGAGGTTGCTTTTAAATTCTGTTGTTCAGTTTGAAATAAAGGGAAGTATCTGATAGAGACATTTTGAAGTCTGACTCAATGCTTTTGTCTCCAGTGCAGAAAAATCCTTTAATGCCTTTGTGTATGCAGGCACCAACCATCCAGGAGTCCAGTGTTAATCACCTCAAAGAGTCTTTTAATTGTGACTTCTGGGGAAAATATCAGTGCAGAACCATTGATAACTGGGAATTAGGGCTGCTGGGGTATCTTTGTTAGGAGACACCTAGTAGGTGTCTAGGGAGCAGTTTATGATGGTGTTGTCTCAAGTGTGCTCATGGTGGCAAGGGTAAGAGTGAATCTGGACCCATGTGTTGAGTTACAGAGCTTGGGCCCTGCTTCAACTAGGGTTCCTAGTTAATAATCCTTGGGAGGATCTCATTAAGATTCTAAAAGGTCATGATTCTAAAGGGTCTCTTTCTTACCTATAATGCATTTAAACACCATCCACTGTAGCATTTGCAGCTGACACTTTTTGGGTTTTTATGTGACATGGTCTCACTAGATAGCTCGGTTGTTCATGTAGTCCATGCTGAACTTGAACTTCAGTGATTTTCTTGCCTCCTGATGGCATTTTACTTATGTGCTACCACGCCCAGCTGACATCTTTTACAGGGGAAAAATTACAATCTAAGACAATTTGAGAGGCTAGAGAGATATTTCCATAGCTAAGCACTTGCTGCTCATTAGAACCAGTTACCTGCATTGGGTGGCTCCCAGCCGCCTGTAATCTGATGCCCTCTTCTGGCCTCTACAGGTATCTACATGCATAATTATGCATACTTAAAAACAGACACATACATAGAAATAAAATCTTTTTGGCCAGGCATGTTGATACATACCTTTTAATTCTAGGTCTTAGGAAGCAGATCTCTATGACATTGAAGCCAACCTGGTCTATAGAGTGCCAGACTAGCCTTAGTAAGACTCTGTGTCAAGTAAACAAATCTTTTCTGTAGGAAAGACAATATGAGATTCACATATACCCACAGTGGTTAAATTTTATTGTTGTTTTTGTTTGTTATACCAGGTTTTTGTTCTGTTTTTTCCTTTAACTTTATTTCTGTATTTAGGCTGATTGGGACAGGTGTGTGCTGGGGTACACATGGACATGGGAGGGTAGCCTAAGATAGGAGTTCTCGCCTCAGTCCATCGTGCCAGCCATGGGGTTTTAATAGTCAAAACACTACAAAAAATGTTTTCAAAAAGTGAGTCCTGGGAGCTCACTTTGGTTCCCAGCACCCACCATGTCAGCTCTAGCTCTGAAGGTGTCTGATGGCCTCTTCTGGCTTTCTCAAGCATGGGGTGCATATACCCCATGCAGGCAAACTTTCACATGCAATAATAGTGAATAAAGAAAACCATAAAAGAAATGAGTCCTAAAGGGAGGAAACCAGTAAATCCTTTTCTTGGGTTGTTTAGTTAGCGCGTGCTTCACCTTAAAATGGAAGTGCTCTAACAATTACAAACACAGGATTTTTCAGGAAGTTTTATTGTACAGCATGGATTCCCCCCTCTCCCCAGATGTGGTGTTCAGGTGTCACTTCTGTGAGTTTATTTGTAGGGAGTGACATGAGGAAACAGGCCTAGGGCATATCCATCATAGCAGTGACAAGTGCAGAAATGATTCCACATAAAGTGATCTGAGAACAGAGGGAATGAAAAATAGAGGCAGGGACCTGGAGAGATGGCTCAGAGGTTAGAGCACTGGGTGTTCTTCCAGAGGTCCTGAGTTCAGTTCCCAGCAGCCACATGGTGATTCACATCCATCTGTAATGAGATCTGGTGCCCTCTTCCGGAGCGCAGGGGTACATGCAGACAGAACATTGAATACATAATAAATCTGTTTTAGGCAGAACTCTGCCATGTATGGTGGCCCTGCCTGTAATCCTAACAGCATGCTAACAGAATCAGGGTGCTCACTGAAAGTTGAAGGCTGCCCTGGTCTACATAGTGAGTACCAACCAGGTGAAACAAAAGTTAGCTGGGCAGTAGTAGCAGTGCATGCCCTTAGTCCCAGCACTGGGGAGTCAGAGGCAGGCAGATTTCTCTTGAGTTCCTGGTTTACACAGAGAAACCCTGTTCCGGGGAGGGGGGGGAGATTAGAGGGGAGAGGTCATAGCCACAGGACAAGGCATGCAAGCAAAGGCGGGGATGGGTTTTTAATCTCAATTGGTAAAAGGTTTGGAGAGCTCCAGGTTTGGGTTTAGAGATGTTCTGAATCCAGGTTACTCAGCTGGTAATATCCAGTGTGCTCGGCATATATCGAACCCCGCCCCCCACCCCAGCTGGCACAATCTTACCCTGTACCCCGGCTGGCCTGGAACTCCGTGTTAACAGGTGGGCCTCAAATTTACATAGATCTTTTTGCCTCTCTGTCCCAAGTGCTGGGGTTAAGGTGTGCACTACAATACCTGGCACTTATATTAATATAATTTTTAAAATGATTCACTGTGCCATGCAGGTGAATGTGCCTATCATTTGAGAAGTAGGAAAAGGAGAATTAGGGATTTCTGTATTTGTAGACTAGATCCAGTCTTTCGTGACTTAATATCTTTTGGTAGAAGGAGAGAGTCAACTTCTCAAATTCACATCCACACTGTGGTACAAGTGTGCCCTCTCACACAATAAGTATGTAAGCAAGTACATCAAGCCAAGCGTGTTGCCACGCCTGTCACCCTAACATTAGGGGGTGTCGGCAGAAGGACCAGGCGTTCTGGGCCCGCCTAGACTGTATGAGGTTCAGTCTCAGGCAAAGGTAATTAGGCAGCCATTGAAGAGTCCACTTACTCCCCACACAAAACCATATCTGAATTCTGACTCAATTTGTAGTCAAAAGTTTTCAAGTGAGCTAAGAGATGGCTCAGGAGTGAGGGCACTTCCCTGAACTTCCAGCAGTTCGGTTCCCAGGACCCCTCTGGGGAGCTCCAGCGTCGGACAATCCAGCAGTCTCTTCTGGCTTGCACATATGCTTATACTCACATAGACATTGCACAGATAAATAAAGGAAATGGAGGTCTTTAAACTGGTTTCAAGAGCCATATAAGAGGGGAAATGAATAAAGAATTTGAATCAAAAGCAGTTTGAGCCAGCTTGAGGTGGCACATGCCTGTAATACAAGCACTCTGGGAGGCAGAGGCAGGCTCATCTCTGAGTTCAGTACCAGCCTGGTCTATAAAGCAATTTTTAGGACAGCCAAGGCTACACAGAAAAACTTTGTCCTGGCAGGGAAGCAGTTTGAGTGTTGTGTTAACTTCTCTTACAGCTACTGGCATTCATCTTAACTCCTGCATAACTTGAGAGAATTGACTATAGAGGATCTTAATGTCATGCTCTGTTAAAAACAACTATCACATTCCCTGTTAGGTCATACTTAGTTTTTCTGTTGCTGCAATTGTCATACATTTAAGTTCCATTGGGGCTGTAGTGATGGTTCAGCAGCTAAGGGTGCATACTGCTCTCACAGAGGACCTGAGTTCCATTCCTAGCACATGCACATTGGGCAGGTCACTATTGAGCTAACTCCAGCTCTAGGGGGATCTGACACCTTTGGCACTGGAACTCATGTAACCTTTCATATGAGCACAAAAAATGTGAAAATGATTTCTGTGTTCTTAACTACAGAATAGTCAGTCTGTTCCTTTTGTTTTCCCCCATGACTTAATTTTTGAAAAAATTTTATGTGCATTGGTGTTTTGCTGGCATGAATGTCTGTATTGGGGGTGGTGAGTGCCCTACAGTTGAAGTTACAGGCAGTTGTGAGCTGCTTTGTGGGTGCTGGGAATTGAACTCCGGTCCTCTGGAAGAGCAGCCAGTGCTCTTAACCACTGAGCCATCTCTCCAGTCCCCATATTAGGCCAGCTCTGTTTGAAAATACACAATGTAAGCTTTCTTAAGAAGGCAGTGCGGTCATCTATTTGCCTTTCCTTTTGTGTTCTTAAGCATTCTTGTTCTTAAGCAAGACTCCAGGGAGCATCTGCAGTCTTGAATGTTGTTTGCCTAGCATTTTACTATTTTCAAATCAATCGCTGAATAACTTCCAGATACTTTCTATATACTCTCCTTGATCATTTTTTGGGTTTTTTTGTTTTGTTTTGAGACAGGATTTCTTTGTCTTTGTAGACCAGGCTGGCCTTGATCTACCTGCCTCTGCCTCGAGTGCTGGGATTTACAGGCCTGTATCACCATGCCCAGCTTCTTCATCCTGTTCCTGTATCTTGGTTTTGTTTTTGTGTTTTGAGGTAAGGTTTCTGTATACCTGTTCCTGTAACTTAAACCAAAACAGCTACTGTTTTTATAAGGTGCCCAGTAGTTCTCATTGTTTCATTAATTAAAAGCATTGGGGCCAGAAATGTAGCTCAGGTGCTTGCCCAGAATACATGAAGAATTCCATCCACACCACTTCATAAAACGAAGCGTGGGAGGTAGGCACAGTAAAATCAGAAGTTGAAGGTAACCCTTAAATACATAGAAGTTTGAGGCCAGCCTGGGCTCGCGACTTCAGCTGAGGTCCAGGGCCTGGGGAGATTGCCCAGTGAGTAAGAGCTCATCTCACAAATGTGAGGACTTCTGTTTAATCCCTGATTCACGATTGCTGAGCATGGTGGCACACACTGTAGTCCGAGTGCTGCGAAAGTGGGCGTGGGAGGAATTCAGGTGCGCTCTGGACCAGACCATGAGAAGAAACCCTGTCCAGAAGGGAGCAGCTGGTGTCTCTGCCACACACATATACACATACCTCAAGACAGGCTGGGTCTGGTGGTGCACATGTTTAATCCTGGGCAGAGGCAGGTAGATCAGGCAGGCCAGTCTGTTTTGAAGAGCAAGATCAGGGCAGCTTATACTATAAGATAAGACCCTATGCAAAAAAAAAAAAAAAAGTTAGCCAGGTGTGGTAGCACACACTTTTAATTCCATCGGAAACAGGATCTCTGAATTTGGGGCCAGCCTAGACTTCATAGAGACCCCGTCTCAAGAAAGAGAGAGGGTAAAGAAAAGAAAAGCTTAAAAATAAATTATTGGCCCCAAAACTTAAAGCCACAGCTCCAGGCTGGACAGATGGCTCAGAGGTTAAAGAGCTCTGACTGTTCTTCCAAAGGTCCTGAGTTCAATTTTCAGTAATCTCGTGGTGGCTCATGACTATTGATAATGAGATCTGGTGTCCTCTTCTGACCTGCTGTCACAAATGCAGGTAGAACATTGCAAATTAATAAAATAAGTATTTTAAAACAAAACCAAGCCCACAGCTCCATTCTGTGAATGTGGATGTTTGCCTTTATGTATATCTGAACATCCCAAGTATGCAGTTCCCAAGCAGACCGGAAGAATGTTGTCCAGTTCCCTAGACCCGGCAGTGTGGAGAGTTGTAAGCTGCCGTGTGGATGCTGGAAGCCTGAACCTAGTCAGCAAGTACTCCTAACCACTAACCTGTCTTTCCAGCCCATTTTGACTTGAGACATAGTCTCACTGTCTAGCTGTGAACTCTGCCTCCCATGTGCTTGGATTAAAGGCATGCACCACTATGAACTTTTTTTTTTTTTTTTTTTTTTTTTTTTTTTTTTTTGATAAAGAGGCTTTGGGTAGCTTGGGCTCTCCTCAAAATTATAATCATATAATCATCAGTGTTAGGGTTCTGGTATGTACCTCCTATTATGTTTTAATATTTGTATATTTTGTACATTCATATACACATTTCATGGGTAATAAAATCGATCTGTGTGTGAGATCTAAGTACTCTATTAATGTATGCTGATTCCGTAAGCTAACCCTTAATTCCGTGAAGAATTGTCTTGCACTTGTTGTTTGTTGACCTTCGTGTGCTTTTCTGCTTCTTACAGGAGACCCCCATGCTCACCAAGGAAAAACAGAAGCGCAAGGAGGAGGAGGAAGAGCGACAGCTGCTTCTCGCAGTGCAGAAGAAGGAGCAAGAGCAGATGTTGAAAGAGGAGAGAAAGCGGGAATTGGAGGAAAAGGTCAAGGCAGTGGAAGGTATGTGGAGGTTCAAGGGTGAGAAGACAGGGCCAGAACATCCTTCATCTTAGCTATTTCTGGCAGTTTCTATTTAAGTGTCTTGTAAACTGTATTCTCTCATGTTTACTCATGTGATTCAGTCTTGTTCGCCTTACATTCTGTTCAAACCATTTCTGATTCCCAGTATGCCTTTAAGTAACTTGATTTTTATTTAGATTTCTACTGTGTCCTAAAAGAAAAAGGTCCAGGAAGTGGTGATGCATGCCTTTAATCCCAGCTATCAGGAGGCAGAGGCAAGCAGATCTTGAGGACAGGCAGGGCTACACAGAGACACCCTGTCTCTAGGTGGGGAAAAAGAAAGAAAACAAAAGAAAAGCTACTAAGACATTGGCAATTACTCTCATGGATACAGTAATATGTGCTTAAGAAAGCCTTGTTTGTTTGCGGGGATTTTGTTGTTGCATGTGCCTCATAATGATATTGAACTCACTTTGAACAAGTTCCTAGTGCTAAAATTACAGATGAGTAGCACCACTGCCACATTTGTGGTGCTTCATGCTCAAGGACTTCTACATGCTAGGCAATCTATCAACCAAACTACGTCTAACCCAGATTTTCTTCAGTGTGGTGTGCCAGAATGTTGCCAGTGCCAGATAGTTTTCTTAGGCTCAAACTGCAGTCTTCATGTATTAAGGGTTTTTGTTGTTGTTGTTGTTTGGGGGATTTTTTTTTTTTTTTTTTTTTTTTTTTTTTTTTTTTTTTTTTTTTTTTTTTTTTTTTTTGCCTATACATTTTTTACTTGTTAGAGACAGGGTCTCTGGAGTCATACCTGGCATGGACATCGGTAGACCAGATAGGCCTTGAACTCACAGGTCTACCTACTTCTCTGCCTTTTGAGGGTTTTCGTCTATAGATTTACAAAGCAAAGGGTAATAACTTCAGTGGCTTTCTTGGATAGCAGCATTAACCAGCTGAACCTGTTTTAATGTATATCAGTGTTTTGTTTTGTTTTGTTTTGTTTTGTTTTCTCCATGTGTCCTTCTTTCTTGCTCTGTCCCTCTCCTCATGGGTTTTTCTTCCAGGTAAGAAATACAATACTTATATTACAAAATATCTCTCTCTTTCTGACATGGCTTCATTATGTGGCCCAGGTTGACCTAGAATTTGCAGCAATCCTCCTGCCTCAGCTTTCCAAACACTCTTATTGTAGGTATGACTACGCTTAGCTGAGGTGGTTCTTTGAAGTGATTTCTTTAATTTTATATGCATTGGTGTGACAATGTCCGTTACTCTGGAACTGGAGTTACAGACAGTTGTGAGCTGCCATGTTGGTGCTGGAAACCAAATCCAGGTCCTCTGGAAAAACAGATTGTATTCTTGACTACCGAGCCATCTCTCCAGGCCCCAAAGTGACATTTTTTTAATGTACCCATTCTGTACCAGTCATTATTCTAGGTTTATGGTAATAAACAAAATAGGTTATTCCTTTTATGGAATTTATAAACAAATATTGTACAAGTATGGGTAATGTTGACTGCTCAGAAGTGGGTTCATGAAATCCCAGTGCAGGAGAATCAGGAGTTCAAGTCTTGTCTACGTAGTGTGATTGAAGCTAACCTGGGATACATGAAACCCTGTCTCAGAAAAAGTTTCATGATTAAAGTGACATTTAACTGGGATTATCACAGTCTGTCAGTTATGCCACTTGGATAGAATTAATGAATTTGCCGAGTGTGTAACTGATGGTGAGGGTGGGCTCTAAGAAAAGAAGGCCGAGGGAACAGCAAGTCCAGATGCTCATTTGGATCATATCTGTGTCTTGGTTATAGATCGAGCTAAGAGGAGAAAGCTGAGGGAGGAGCGGGCATGGCTGTTGGCTCAAGGCAAGGAGCTACCCCCAGAACTTTCCCATTTGGACCTGAATTCTCCTACGAGGGAAGGAAAGAAGGCCAAGGACCCGTGAGTATTTAATAACAGCAACAGGAGCAGGCCACGCTAGTGAGCACTTCTTTCTGCAAGCACTTGCTGAGCCTGATGACCTTTGTTGTTGTTCCTGGAACAAATGTGGTATAGGGAGAGGACTGACATTGACCACTGCACATGGACCGTGATGCATTCATGCGTGCACGCAAGAAATAAGTTATTTTTTTAAAGCCAGGTAGTAGTAGTGCACGGTTTACCCCAGCACTGAGGCGGCAGAGGCAGGCAGTTATCTGTGAGTGTGAGGTCAGCCGGGTCTACAGAACTACACAGAGAAACCCTGTCTGAAAAAAACAAAGAACCTCTCTCATTTAATCCTTGTAATGGACTGGCCTGTTTGAGAGACAGTGGCTTTGCATTTTAACGTTAGGAAAGCTTAGCAAAGGTTAGTGGTAGGCCTCCCCCCACCTCCCCGACAGGGTTTTTCTACATATCTCTGGCAGGCCTTAAGTTTACTCCTGACTCAAGTGCATTCATGCCCCACACACCCTTTAAGTGATTGTCTTCTCTCCTTTACTCTTACAATCCTGCTGGCACAAGAAATGATGGTTTTAACAAAGCTCTTATCTCAAATTTTCAGTATCACCAGAATTTTTATTTAATGAGAAATTGTTTCTTGGAAGTGTGTGTAAAAGTTTTACATTTGTTTTGTTTGGTAGTGCTAGGTATTGAACCCCCAAGTCTTTTTTTTTTTTTTGAACCCCCAAGTCTTTAAGAATGCTAGACAATACTCTAGCACTTAGCTACACTCAATCCTATGTTTAAGGACTAGAACTTGCCATCCTGCTCCCTGGGCTTCCTCAGTGCTGGGTTACGAAAGTGCATGGCCATGTTCAATGAGCATTTTACTTTTTAAAATAGTAATTTTTGCTGGGCATTCTGATACCTAGCAGGCATGAGCAATTGCTGGGCTGAAGGTAGGCCAGAATAGAACCATGGCAGGAAGAAGACAAGGTTCAAAAAAGAAAACTAAGCACCACTTGGTTAACAAAGGCTGGTAGATTACAGGCTAGCCTGGTATAGATAGCACACAACATCTAGGCCTATCTCAGAAAAAGAAAAAGAAAACAATACAGTTACAGCCAGGCATGGTAATAACATCAGCTCTGTAGGAGCTGAGGCAGAGTCTGAAGTTTGAGACAGCCTGGGCTACATAACAGTACCCTATCTTTATAAAAATAAATAAACATTTTGGCTAATAGTTACAAAGTCAGGGGCTGGAGAGATGGCTCAGAGGTTAAGAGCACTGGCTGTTCTTCCAAAGGTCCTGAGCTTTGGAATTCCCAGCAACCACATGGTGGCTCACAACCATCTATAATGAGATCTGGTGCCCTCTTCTGTCATGCAGGCAAAATATATATATATATATATATGTATGTATGAATGAATAAATAAATAAATAGATCTTTGGAATAGTTGCAGAGTCATAAGAAACATTTAAGCCAGTTATTTCTTTATAGATGGAATTGATTATGGGGAATCTGATAGTCCTCTTTTTGCTAAGGTCAACCATCCACTATCCAGAGAGTGGTATCAGTGTTGGAATTAACCAAGGAGAATAAAAAACACGGCTTGTTCTAGAGCTAAGGAAATTGGTCAAAGTTAACTAATACCATCTTTTGTGGTTCACAGCTTTGAACTGGATGACGATTTTACTGCCATGTATAAAGGTTAGTTTCCATTCTCAGCCATGGTACTTCTGATGCACATCTTTTCATATGAATGTGTCAGTTATGTCCTCCTCTTGGCTTTCAGTTCTCGATGTGGTAAAGGCTCACAAGGATTCCTGGCCTTTCTTGGAACCTGTGGATGAATCTTATGCCCCCAACTATTACCAGATTATTAAGGTATCTTTGAAATTGTACTTAAGTGTCTGTATCTTGCTTGGGTTTTATATTAGTCCTTTTTCCATCATAGTGACCCAGTACCTATTTTGGCCATGGTAATAGGCAGCTCTGGTGATGGAGCTTGTTCACATCTTGGTGGCCAGCCAAAATTTTGGGCTTGAACTGGTGCATGCTACAGGGCCCTGTCCCACAGTGACCCACTCCCTCCAAGGAGACCCAACCTCCTGAAAGTTCCCCAGCCTCGTAAAGCAGAAGCACTAGCTGGGAGAACAGCTGTTCAAACTGCAGGAATCTGTGAGGTCAGTTCAGATTCAGACTATAATGAGTTACTTTTTTTTTTTCCTCTTGCTTTTCTGTCCCTCTTAAAGTCAGGGCTACTGGACGGATGGATGGGGACACACGCACACATGCACACACTCTGTTGGGTTTTGTTTTGAGACAGAACACCATGTCTTTTAGGTTGATCTGGATCTCACTGTGTAGACCAGAATGGCCTCACACTAAAAAGATCTGCCTGCCTCTGCCCCCTGAGTTGGTGGGATTAAAAGTGTGTGCTAAACTGGGCGCTGTGGTACACACTTTTAATCCCAGCACTCAGGGAATCAAAGGCAGGCAGATATCTTTAGTTCAAGACTAGCCTGGGCTACAGAGTGAGTCTAGGACAGTGAAGGGAACACAGAGAAACCCTGTCTTGAAACCAACAATACAAAAAAAGTATGTGCCAATACTCTAAGCTACACCAGCCTCTTGAAAAATTAAAATGCAAGGATTCCTCTTCTTCATAAAAACTGATTAAAGGGGCCATGCAGCTAATTATTTTGTCTTGTTTTGAGATAAAGCTTCACTCTGTTAACAAAATTAGCCTGGACATCACTACGTAGCACAGACTGTCCAAAAACTTGTGTCAGTCCTCCTGAGTTTCAGTGCTGGGATTAAAGAAAGCTACTGTGCCACTTACAGCATGTTTTAATTAAGTCTCATGTGTTCTATTTTAGATCCCCATGGATATTTCAACCATGGAGAAGAAATTAAATGGAGGTTTATATTGTACAAAGGAGGAGTTTGTAAATGACATGAAGACCATGTTCAGAAATTGTCGAAAATACAACGGGGACAGTAGCGGTAGGTGATAAGGGCCTTTTTGCTGGATGTGTATCTTCTGTTATTACAGTTGGGAATGAAATGCTCTGTAGGTGTGTCTCATCCTGCAGTGCTTACTCATGTTTTCTGTTTTGGAACAGAGTCTCTGTAGCCCAAGCTCATCTTGGACTTGTAAACTTAGAAATGAGTATGAGCCAGAATGTGTGTGCTGGGAACCAAACCCACAGGTCATTTGTAAGAGTAAAAAGCGATTGTAACCTCTGAACCACCACACTAGTCCTACTTTAAACTTTTTTATCTTGCAAAGTGTTGGGGGCTCAAGTGTGCCGCTGTGCTGGTTTTCTGTTCTGCCTTAGGACTACAAGTGGAATGTACACTAACAGCCATGGGACTTGTTTCAATTTTTCTTTCTTTCTTTCTTTCTTTCTTTCTTTCTTTCTTTCTTTCTTTCTTTCTTTCTTTCTTTCTTTCTCTTTCTTTCTCTTTCTTTCTCTTTCTTTCTTTCTTTCTTTTTTTCTCTTTCTTTTCTTTCTTTCTTTTCTTTCTTTTTGGCTTTTCTAGATAGGGTTTCTCTGTGTAGCCCTGGCTGTCCTGCACTCATTCTGTAGACCACGCTGGCCTCGAACTCACAGAGATCCTCCTGCCTCTGTGGGATTACAGGCGTGTGCCCCTGTGCCCAGCTGCTTGTTTCAGTTTCTTAAACAGTGCCCCAGGAATTCTCGTTTAGCCTTCTGGATAAAAAGAGTCTAGCAGAGGTCTGATCTAGGTTGTCCTGAGTCTCTTTACTACAGACAAGATTCAATCTCCACTGAACTCATCGTTTGTATAGCAGATGGAATCTAGTGGTTTTTGAATGCTTAGCAAGCATTCTACCACTGAGCCATATCTCTCAATTCTCTTTCTTAAATCACTTTGAAAACTGGCATAACTTTCTAACGATCCTGAAACTTGGGAATATTCATACATCAATACAAAAATGCTGCAGCCTAAAAAACAAAGCAAATTCAATTATAGTGTTTAGTAGTTTCAGTTAACCTAGCCCAAAATAATTAAATTTTTACTATTTGAGATGACATACTAGAGTTCCTGTTATGTCACAGTTATACCTCCTTGAGCAGAATTCTAAAACCAAATCTTCGTGTTGTGCCTGTATCTTTGCAGTGTAATATTTTCCAGAGGTAAGTTAAAACTCAGAGTTTAGCCCAGTAGATTTCTTTTATTATTTTCAGTAATTGTTTTTTAATGTACTTGAAGGTCATTCCTCATGTCTTCCTTCTAGAATATACCAAGATGTCTGACAATTTAGAGAGGTGTTTCCATCGGGCCATGATGAAACATTTTCCTGGTGAAGATGGAGACACAGATGAAGAATTTTGGATCAGAGAGGATGAAAAACGGGAAAAAAGGAGGAGTCGGGCTGGTCGAAGTAGTGGAAGCCATGTTTGGACTCGCTCTAAAGACTCAGAAGGTCCCAGCAGGAAGCTGCCACCAGTGGAGAATGGAGGAAAATCATTGCCCCCTGCACGCCGAGCTGCCTCCTCAGGGGATGGTCAGAGGAGCAGTTCTACACAACTCCCTCCAGAGGTGGGCACATCAAATAGCCAAGGCTTTTCCCACACCCTGCACTATGGTAGGGTGCCTAACCAGCCACCCCCTTTAAACCAGATGGTAAGAAAAAACTCGCCTTCTATGGTCATATCTCCAAGCCAGTGCATTTATAGGAATCTAAGGGCTAGTAACTAGTAGAGTCTTTAGATAACCAGAGATGAGTAGTTCTCAACCTTTCTGATGCTGCAACCTACAGTTCCTCATGTTCTGGTGATCTCCAACCATAATTTTTTTGTTGTTGATTTTTTAGAACTCTAATTTTTTTTTTAAAGATTTATTTATTTATTATTTATACAGCATTCTGCCTGCATGTGTACCTGCACACAAGATCTCACTACAGATGGTTGTGAGTCACCATGTTGCTGCTGGGATTCGAGCTCAGGACCTTTAGGAAGAACAGCCAGTGTTCTTAACCTCTGAGCCATCTCTCCAGCCCTAGAACTGTAATCAATTGTAATGTAAATGTCTGATATGAAGATGGTTTTAGGCAATCCCCCAGAGGTGTGACGATCTGCAAACTGAGAACTACTGCTGTAGATGGGTTTATTTAGGTTTTGGAGACAGAGTCTCATCTAACACAAGATGACCTTGGACTTGCTGTGTAGTGAATGCTGAGAATGCCATGACTTCCTGGTCTTCCTGTCTCTACCTCACAAATGAGATAGTTTTTCCTCACATATACCCTATCCCCATGGTCATCCTTTCTTCATTTAGATTCCCTTTTTTTTTCCTTTGAATTGTGTATTCTCAAAATGGACAAAAGTTGGGATTAGAAAGGCTTGATTCTTCACCAGTATTCCTGGCTACTTTGGAAAGCTGAGTTTTGAGGATCACTTGATTCCAGAGAGTTGGAGACCAGCCTTGGGCCTGAACTCTGTCTCAGAAAGAAACACAGAAATAAAGCGCAGAAGCCTAGTATATAAGCCACATACTATGTCTGAAGCATTGACATTTTGCTATAAGCAGCTGGGTTGTAGTTCAGTTAGTAGAGTACTTCCCAGCTTGCATGAAACCATGTGTGTGATCCCCAACACTGTAATAGGGGGTATGGTGCCCACCTGTGACACCAGCCCTGGAGAGATGGAGATGGGCCTGGTGGTGGGCCAGCACCTGAGAGGCAGAGGCAGGCGGATCTCTGAGTTTGCGGCCAGCCTGGTCTACAGTGAGAGTTCAAGACAGCCAGGACTATTAACACAGAGAAACCCTGTCTTGGAAGATGAAAGAGGGACGGGGGAAGAGGAAGACTAGAAAGAAGTTCAAGGTTATCCTCAGCTACGTAGCAAGTTTGAGGCCAGCTTGACTTCATGAGACCCTGTCCTAAAAATATATAATGTACTTGGATCCAGAATGCTTCAAATATCCTTATTTGTGATGGGTAAGGTGTTGTTTAAAATAAGAGACAAATGCTTTTCCTGGAGAGAGAAGCTGCTTTCCGGTGAGGTGCTATTCCTGGCCATGGGCCACATTAATGGCAGTCATTAGAGAATCCCCTCCTTTCCCTATTGCTTCTCTTTCCTCATCCCTCTTTCTGCTTTACTCACTGCCTTCAGCGGCCAGCAGCACCAGGAACATTTGGTTCTCTTCAAGGATCAGATCCTACCGGCTTATATGGCTCCTCTCGGGTCCCAGAGGTGCCCCCAGGAGAGCCCTTGCAGCACCCACCTTTTGCTATACAGGTAAGCAGCCTGCAAAGACAGCTGGGAAGGTTCTGCAGTCATGATTGAGAGTTTCTTCCCACATTAAATTTAATTCAGCCTTTTCCCTGCTGAGAAATCTGTCCCACTAGGTGAAGTAAGTGTCTTTCAAGGTCTGTCTTGTTCTGTGAATGTGATTAATTCTGTTTTTACCTTTTCTGTTGTCAGGCTCCAGTTGGCATTAGTAACCACCGAGGACCTCGGCTCAGTAATCCTGAAGAGAAGATGTGTGGGGGCCTAACACACCTTCCCATGGGCTCACATCCCCCCTCCTTGCAGCTTGGGCAGATGAATTGTCCCAGTCAAGATGGAAACCTTTATCCACCCTCTCCATTCCAGGCGGGATTTATTTCTGCTAGGCATGGTGGGACTCCAGCCCGACCTCCTGACTTTGCTGAAAACTCAGAAATTCCTCCTGGCCACATTTATCATTCATACAAGTATCTGAATAGAGTACACCCTGCTGTCTGGAACGGGAACCATGGAGCTACAAACCCTGGACGTTTGGGGCCAGATGAGAAGCCCCATCTGGGGCCAGGACCCTCTCACCACCCCCATACCCTTGGTCATATGATGGATGGCCGAGTGATGAGACCACCTATCCCACCAAACCAGTGGACTAAACAATCAGGCTTTCTGCCTCATGGAGTTTCTTCCTCGGGGTATATGCAGCCACCCTGTAAGTCTGCTGGACATCGGTTGCAGCCACCTCCAGCTCCAGCACAAAGTCCTCTGTTTGGAGGACTCTCCCAACCTCTCCGGGGGGTGCAAGGAGGGGAATCAATGATGGACAGCCCTGAAATGATTGCCATGCAGCAGCTCTCCTCCCGAGTCTGTCCCCCAGGTGTGCCTTACCATCCCCGCCAGCCCACTCCTCCACAGTTACCTGGTCCCTTTCCACAGGTAGCTCATTCAGCATCAGTATGTGTGTCAGCCCCCAAGCCGGCATTGGACAACCCTGGGAGCACACAGGAGACCAGTGAAACCCAAGAGCCTGAGAATGACCGAGGTAGTTTACCATGCCTTTTTTACGTTTGTTTTTTTTTTTCTCCCGACTTTTGTATGTCAACTCATGAATAGTCTTTTCATACAGCATATGAAGATACAAATAAAACAGTGTCAAGCCTCTCCTGGAAACTACTCAAGTTTGGGATAATTGAAACCCTCTAGGTATAGAAATATCAAGAGCATAATTAATGAATATACAGTAGTTTAGAAAAAAGCCACTCTGCCTCAGGGGTAAAACATTGCAGGAAATGATGCCATGTATAGGACAGAATGTAGCTACACCTCCTTTAGGTATAGAAGTATCAAGAGCATAATTAATGAATATACAGCCTAAGGAAAAAAGGTTTTTTAAGATCTTTCTGGCTCCGACTGTCTTGGAACTTTAGAGCAGACTGGCTTCAAACTGAAAGAGATCCCCCTGCCTCTACCTCCCAGTTCTGGGATTAAAGGTGTACACCACCAAGCCTCATTTTGCAACTTTTTAATGTAAGCCTTTTAATTAGAACATCCTTTGTTTAAGCTGTTGCCAATGTCTTTGGGTTTGTGTTGTTTGCTTTTTAATTGGGGGTGGTGTGCCTTGTCGGAGTCAGAGGACACCTTGTAGGGAGTTAGTTTTCTGTACCGTGTGAGTCCCAGGGGCTGCACTAAGGTCCTCAGGCTTGGCAGCAGCTGCCTTTACCAGATGAGCCAGCTTGATGGTGCCTCATGTCTCCATCTCCCAAGTGCTGGTCATAGGGCATTATCACCGTGCCCATCCTCCCTCCCTCTCTCTGTGTGTGTGTGTGTCTGTCTGTCTGTTTCTGTTTTGAGTTCAAAGATAATTTATAGTTTAAAAGAAAAACCACAGAGCAGTCTAGCTTTAAAGTCTCACCTGCTCCCCAAAGGACGCTGGAGAGAGGAGAGAAGGAAAAACCCATGTCATTTAAACTGATATAGAAATCAGACACTTGTCAAGAAGTGCCAATACCTAGGGTAGAAGCTTTACAAAGTGAGTTCCCAGACAGCTGGGACTGTTAAACAGAAAAACCCTGTCTGGGTCTGGATCAGGGGCCAGTGATCCTGGAAGAAAAAGTTACACTTTTATAAATAATTCAGAAAACCTGGAAGACTTGCAGCCCAGCATGGCTGTCTCTAGGCCTCTGCTCAGTGTCTTTCTGCAGAACTGAGAAAGCCAGCTCACAGTGATTGCTATTAGCTAATGAGAAAGTGTTGGAGCTGAGTTCGAGCCTATATAGGTAGGGCAGCGTCACGTTGCTTGTGTGGTGGATACGTAAGTTGTAAGCCTTTGTTACGATGTGCTCCATATATGTCCAGGAGCCTTACAGGACATAAAAGCCAAAGGAGCTCATCAGATTACTTGGAGCAGAAGTTACAGGTAGTTGTGAGATGCTGTCTGGGTCCTAGGAGCAGAATCCAGGTTCTATTCTAAAGCAGTAAGTGCTCTTAACCCTAAACCATCTTTCCAGCCTCAGCCGTGTGTTTTTAATTGCTGCCCCCTCACAGAGCCTTTTAAACTTGACTGTCTTGAAAATTATTATTATGAAATGTTTTCAGGGTGTTATTTCCATCTGCTATGAATACTGAAGAATGAAGAACAGTGGGTTCTTCACTGTTTCAATGATGAAACAGTTTCTCAGTAATACTATTTAAAGGCCATAAAGTTAGGCCAGATGGATCTCTATGAGTTTGAGGCCAGCCTGGTCTACAAGGTGAATCCAGGGCAGCCAGGGCTCTGTCTTTAGGGGAAGAGGGGGCTCATAAAAAATAATCCTTTCTTGCTTACTTGTCCAGTATAAGATGTATATGATTTTGTTTAATGTTTGACTGGGGAATGGAGTCTCTTGAACTTTTAGGGGAGGTGATGAAAATTCCACATGAAATTGATATTAGGTCTGTAAGATACTAGATCATAATTTTGAATGTTTTCTTCTGGAAAAGGACCACATTCTCCTACATATTTCAGATTCCTCTACCTGCAGGTCTGTACTGGCAGGTTATCTCTTGCCATCTTTCTAGAGTGACTGTGATGACATAGAGACCCAGTCATACCTGGTTTTTGGGATCGTAGAGGTGCAGTGTTCTGCCTGTAACAGGTGGTGTGCTGTTGAAATTGCCGAATGTCACCTCAGCCTTGACCCTGTTCATCTGCCTGCTTTCCAATACTCTGTCCATTGATGTTGTCATTTCAACTACCGACTTACTGGTTTTTTTTTTCTCCTCCCTCCCCAGCAGAGCCTTTGTCTGGACTTGAAGAGAAAGCAGCAAGCATTTGTGCTTCAGAGGGGGTATACCTCAAGCAGCTACCTCACTCAGTGCCTCCCCTGCAAGCCAGCTGTTCCAAGCAAAGCTCTCCAGAAGAAAGGGAAACAGAGGACCCAGAAGTCAAAAGTGATGCTGCAGACACTGCAGACACTTACAAACCATCAAAGAGCAAGAACACCTGGCCTTTGGACAACAGCTACAGCAGCCCAGCTGTGCAAGGCTGTTTGAGAGACCTCTCCATAGTTGCAGACAGGGGGACTCTACCTGAAAATGGGGTTGTTGGTGAAGCATCTCCTTGTAGATCAGAGGGGAAGGGCCTTGGTGGCTGTGGTTCAGAAAAGCCACTCTGCTCCAGGGGTAAAACATTGCAGGAAACCATGCCATGTACAGGACAGAATGCAACTACACCTCCTTGCACAGATCCCAGTTTGATGGCAGGCACTGTGAACCACTTTTCTCCTTTGTACATGCCTGGCCTAGAATACTCTAATTCAGCTACACATTACCATACGAACCCAAGTCTGCAAGGCTTAGGCTCTGTGATGGGAGGAAAGTCCCCAGGATCCCAGCCTCAGCCCTTCTCTCCCAGGAGTCTCCAGCCTAATAGTTGTCACCCTGGACTCTTTCCCCGGTACCGCCCCCAACAGGGAATGAGGTACACCTATCAGCCATCTTCTCAGCCCTCCTACCGCCCTGGCCAGCGGGCTCCGTATTATGCCTGCCCACAGGGCTTTTCTGATTGGCAGAGAGCTCTCCCTTCCCAGAGGAGCCCAAGTGGAGCCCCAGGGAGTCATCCTCCACGCCCCCTCTTCCCAGATAAGAATGCCTTGCCTAGTCTGCAAGGCTGTGAGACACTAAATGCTGCCTTAACTTCTCCAACTCAAATGGATACAGTGGCTGCTAAAGTTGTTCCATCTGATGGACAGAATTCTGGTCCAGAGGAAGAGAAGATGGATGAATCTGTGGATAGGCCAGAGAGTCCCAAAGAATTTTTAGATCTGGACAACCATAATGCAGCTACGAAGCGGCAGAGCTCACTGTCCGCCAGTGACTATCTTTATGGAACACCACCGCCACCTCTGAATTCAGGAATGACTTTCGGCTCACCGGCTTTCCCACCCCACGGTGTAATGCTGCAGACAGGGTCTCCATACACTCCTCAGCGTCCAGCCAGTCATTTTCAGCCCAGGGCGTACCCATCCCCTGTAGCTGCCCATCCACCTCCCCATCAGATGGCTTCTCAGCCCAATGGCCTCTCTGCAGAGGGCCCTCTCTACTGCTGTCAGGAAGACGACTTTGGTCACGTTCAGGCTGCAGTGATGGAGCAGGCAGGCTCTGGAAGCGGAATAAGAGGATCCTTTCAAGAAGTGCACAGACCATCAGGGTAAGGCTGCATTGGGTTTCTCTGAAAAAAAATTAAAGTGGCTTTAGGAGTGAAGATAAATGACACACATCTGAGTGACAGACTTGATGGAGAATAGATCATAGTTTCGTCTTTGCCATTTCTCTCCCCTGTTGAAAATGAGTCAACACTTGGATTCATTCTTTTTGTAGTGGTAGATAACTAACTCTAGAACTTATTTTTCCTTAATTAGTATTCAAATGATTGGGGTTTTTGTTGTTGTTGTTATTTTAAAAAAAATAGAAAAGATTGGAGGGGGGTTAGTCTTTAGGTTTTTTTGTTTGTTGTTGTGAAACCAGGGCCCACAGTATAGCGCATGCTGGCCTCAAACCCTCAGGAAACCTCCTCCCTCAGCCCAGGACTATAGTGTGCACCGCCATGCCTGGCCTGTTAAGGAAAGAGGTTGATGTTGCATAGTAGTAACTGTAGTTTGAAAGCTGTGGGCAGAGATCGGTTAACACTGCTGCCTGGTTGACTGGACACTGACCAAGGTAAAGAGGGTCTGCCCTAGGAAGCCTGAGTATGTATGGTGACATTTTGCTTCTCTTCGTCCCCTATTATTAAATAAAAACAAACAATCCAGAAGTGCAACAAATTAAATGCTGTTCTTAGGAAGAGTTAGTGATAACCTTTCTTAGAAACCTGTAAGGAACCAGGTGGGTAGTGCTTGCCTTTAGTCCCAATCACTCTGAGGTAGAGGTAGGCAGATCTGAGTAGCCTGGTCTACACAGCTAGTTCCAGAATAGCCAGGGCCATTAAACAGAGAAACCTTGTCTTGAAAATTCAGAAGGGGAAAAAGAAACTTATTAACGTGAATACCTGCTATCCAAAGTTGTAATTCACAGGAAAAACGCAAATTAATAGTATAAAAGATAATCCAGGTTGGGGGTTCAAACTATAGTCCTAGCACTTGGAAGTCTGAGACAAGATCAAGAGTTCAAGGTCAGCCAGTTGTGGTAGTGCAAAGCCTTAACCCACGCAGGCAGGAGGATCCCTGATTTTGAGGTCAGCTAGGGGCCTACATGATAATAAGAGCCTGTCTCAGAAAAGAAGGTCATTCTCTGCTACATAACCAAGTTCAAGGTCTGACTGAACCACATATAATTGTCTTAAAAATACAGTCTAGTAAAGTTATTTCAAAGACTGTAAAGCCTAATCATTGTACCATTCAATTTAAACACTGTGTGTCCCACCATTGTTCGTATCTGTCTGAGACGGGAGTTTGCCCGGTAGCCCAGTCTGCATGAAACTCCTTTTTCCTGCCTCAGCCTCCCTAGTGCTGGGACTTACATGTGTGTGCCACATTCAGTCGCTTTCACATTTTACGTTTTGGCTACTGTTGTCATTTTTGGGGAGGGGGTGGCATGTTTGGTTGTGTGTTGCGTATTTTGTGTTTTTGAAACAGGGACCTTCTATTACGTACTTCTGGCTGTCCTGGAACTCTCAGTGTTTACCAGGATGGCCTCCTACCTCATAGAGATCCACTTGCCTCTGCCCCCCAAATGCTGGGGTAAGGGTGTGCACCAAGATGTCAGCATGCTTTTGTTTTTGAGGCAGAGTCTTACTGTGTAACTCCATATGTAGGCCAGGCTGGCTCAACTCAGAGATCCACCAGCCGCTGCCTCCCGAGCACACTACCACTCTCTGCTTGCCCACGGGTTCTGTACATCTCGAAGTAACTAACTGCTTCTGTTTTGTTGCTTTATTTTGCCAATGGAGCTTCCGCTGCAGCCCTAAATTCCTTGGTGTGTATCACCTAAGTATCAGCATACTTGCTAGCAACACTCTCAAAGTAGAAGTACCACACTCAAGAAAAAGCATGGTGGTCACCATCATGTCCTTAAATTCCTCCGTGTCTTGCAGAGATTTGCTTTTGCTCTTTAGATTTCTTCCTGCTCCATAGTCCAGTTTTCCAGTTAAGGCTTGGGTATTTATTTTCATTTGTTTGTGGTATTTGTTTAAGTCTACATACAAATCTAATACTATTGTCTTGTTTCTCAGAGTTCAGCCCAGTTCTCCAAGGAGAGTATTCCCAATGCTATGTTTGTTCATTGGTTCGTGTGTTGGCTGTACTGTGTTTGGTTTGGGGTCTTGCCGTTTGGTCCCAGTGTCGATGCTCCCACATTGACCACCTTGCCAATTACAGCAGTGTCTTCAGTGTTGAAGTATCTGCTCTCTTAGTAGGTCCTCATTAACTCTTAACTGTTCTTTTCTTCTGGCTATAGAATGCACATGCCTCCCATCCAGTCACAGTCTTTATTCCCAAAGACCCCGGCTCCTGCAGCATCACCAGAACAGTTGCCACCACATAAGCCCCCGACACGTCCTCTGGATCAGGTAGGAATTACTGAAAACTAGAGGATTTTCAGACTCTTGCAAGCTGGGTACCTTGGGCCCCAGGGTACTTCAGGTTCCTAGATGTTGGGGTGTTTGGATGCACTTTACTATATGATATGCTTAACTAGAAAACCTGAAGCCCAAAATGCTGCAGAATGTGACTTTTTTTCTTGTTCTGTTATAGGCTTACAAAGTTTTGGATTAGGGCTAGAGTGATTGCTCTGTAGTTAAGAGCTCTGCCTATTCTTCCAGAGGTCCAGAGTTCAATTCCCAGCAACTACATGAGTAGCTCACAACCATTTATAGTGGGATCTGATGCCCTCTTCTGGAATGTGGGTATACATGCAAATAAATAAATATGAAAAAAATCTTCTAAAAAATTCTTTAAAAACTTTTTGGATTAGCCAGACAGTGGTGAATGCCTTTAATCCCAGAACTGGAGAGCCAGAGGCAGGCAGATCTCTGAGTTTGAGGCCAACCTGGTTTACAGAGTGAGTTACAGACCTGTGAGTTGTCATGTGGGTGCTGGAAATTGAAACCCTGCTCTGGAAGAGCAGCCAGTGCTCCTAACTGCTGATCCATTGTCTTTCCAGGCCCAAGGAGACCTTATCTTAAATGAAAAATTTGCGGTTTCAGTATTGGAATACAGAATATTGAACTTGTACCTGACCTCATTTTTCCGAGACTAGGGATTGTTTTTCATATGGCCTCAATAGTTTCTTTTGTTCCTGGGGTATTATGATGCTGGGGAATAGAACCAAGGGGACTACTGAGTCCTAGCTGAGTACTCTGATTATTCCGGAGTTACGCATAGCTTTCGTGGGGGTAGGGGGAATATTTTGTTTGGTAGTTGATTTTTGTTTGTTTTTGAGGAGGATCTCATGTGGCCTAAGCCACTTCAAATTGACTATGTGACTTTAAACTTCTGGTCCTCCTGCCTCCATTTCCCAAGTGCTAAGTTTAAAAATGTGCACGACTGCACTTGGTATTTTTAGTTTCTTTCTTTCCTACTACTAAGCACTGTGGCCTAAGTACAAATTGGAGATTCAGGACTCAGGCTAGCCTCTAGGGGGAAACTAGTAGTATAGGCGGCCTGAGTACGTTTTTTGAGGTACTCAGTTAAACCCTAACCTAACTGCAACCTGAACCCATTGTTAGTCAATTGATGTGATTTAATTTTTGTTACTTTCAGAGCTAGTCCAAGGAGGAAATAAGCCCAAGGAAATGACAGCTGCCCGTGAAGACAGGCAGGCAGGCAGGCCTTGGAGGATTTGGAGGAGTGACTGTTGTACATCTCTGTTCTGCCATCTGCTCCATCTCTGCTGTGAATCAAGCCATCCTCAGAGGACCTGCCTAAGCCTTAGGTGCACGCTCTTGAGAGACTGACAGGGCCGTGGCTGGAATCGCCCACACAGCCCACATGCTTAACAAGAGCAAGTGTACTTGGAGTTCTTGCCGACTTCTCTAATCCCCAAGACTCTTGTTCAGGGAAAATCACTAAACTTGGGTAGAGGGTGCGTGTGAGGCTGGAGTGGTGCTTTTAAACTCTAATGAGCAGCTAATCTCAGGTATCTATTTGGGGAGGGACTACTTGTAGTATTAATGTTTTTTGGAGCTGGGTCCAGTTTACAGAAGCTTCATGTTGCCTCTGTGTGTGTGTGTGTGTGTGTGTGTGTGTGTGTTATTATATATAGAGTGGGACAGTCAGGTGGGCACATGGAGCTGGGAGTCCTTCCCAGCTGTGGCAGGCACACAGTACTGGACTAATCTCTGTCTTTGTACAGTCAGGTTACACTGAATGCTTATGGAACTTGGAAAAGAGACCCAGGGGGTTTCGGTCACTGACTTGTTTTCCTAGTAGCCTCCTTTCCAGCCAGCCTCAGAGACTGCTTGTCCTTCTCAGCATTCGCTTCTCAGTTTGTTGGAAGGTGCTGTCATGTGGCCTACTGGGTGTTTCAGCCATTGGACAGGCTGCTTACACTTTGGTGGCCCTAGTTCTAGATTTGGGAATGCATGGCCCTTCCTGATTTTTCTGCCATCTCTACCACATAGTTGTAAACCAGGAATTCGGGCTCTATAGAGTGTTTTACTTATTAGAAAATAAAGTGGCTTCTTCATGGGCCTGTTAGGCCTGTGATCTAGAAGGCATCACACGCTTTCTAGCACAAATCACGTTTTGTGAAAGTGACTACTCAGGTTTGTTATGTATGTTAGTCTCAATAAAGAAATTGCACAGGTTTGAAAAAGGAAAGTATATCTTATAGATTTAAATTTGAATTTAGGACTACTTCAGTATGTATAGTTTTTATTCAGTTTAAGTGAATCATAGTAGACGCAGTCATGTTGATTTAAAGCTGTCAAGGGCTAGGTCTTGCAAATTATTTGTTATGTCTATGATAGGAAACAATTTACAGTATTAAATTACATTACTATGGATTAGAAATTAATTACACTGGATTCTCCCTACTTTAGTCTTCTGTATTTTATTTTAGCTGAGATGTCACCAAAGTTAGGACCTATGTTTAAATTCTTGAATATCCCACACAGAATAAACC
The DNA here is from genome assembly GCA_010120015.1 of Rhombomys opimus. Taxonomy (NCBI): domain Eukaryota; kingdom Metazoa; phylum Chordata; class Mammalia; order Rodentia; family Muridae; genus Rhombomys; species Rhombomys opimus. The sequence continues at coordinate 2,307,563 of REGO01000225.1, forward strand.
AAGGGAAACGCCCTGGAGTTGCAAGTCTTTGTAAAAGGATCTAATTTTAAAGTATGCTTTGGGGTAATAGAGATCTCCATAAAATACTAATCTGTCCTAGTTTCTTAGAAGTTTAAGTGTGGGAAGGCTTCAATGGAAAGCTTCCCTCCAGTTCCATCTTTCTCAGGAAAGGCAGACTAGTCTGCCAAATGTGTGAGGAGGGAAGGGAAAGAAATTGGAAACAGTCCAGGTTGCAGAGATGATTGGACCCTAAGACACCTGCTTTCCTAACGGAAGTGACTGCTCACTGACCTGGTGGTGGTGCTGCGGAGGACCAGACAGTGCCTCCCAGGTATGCCACACACAGGAAGTCTTCTTTCCAAGTGAGCTGAATCAGAAGCCTGGCACCTGCAATCTATTTTAGAAGAGTAATGAAGTAGAATTGTTGGGTGGCTCTTGGTCTGCTGTGGACTGTATAAGCCAACTTAGCCAGCTACTACAGTTTCTGTGTCTGCCATTAATGGTGGAGGCCTGTACATTTCACTGGGAATACTGCAACCATTAGGTCTCTCTGAAGGTGCTAAAACTAGAGGTTGCTAAGCTGCTTCTACCTCCCCATTTCACCTGTTAACTGTTCCTAAGGAAATGCTGTGAACGAGCTGGGTGCAGTGGTGCATGCCTGTAATCCCAGGACTATGGGAAGCAGAGGCAGGTGAGTTTGTGAGTTTGAAGCCAGCCTGGTCTACAAAGTGAGTCCAGGACAGCCAAGGCTACATAGAAAAACAAACATAAAAAAAGAAATGCTGTGAACAATACTGGGGACGAAGAATTGGTGGGTTCCTTTATCCCTTCTTGTTTTATGGAGGAAATTAAACAGGAAATGGAACTACTTACTGTTCTAACAGTAAAAGAAGAGCCTATTGTGTGCTGTGGAGATTTGGTGGTGCTTTAGTGCTTACGCACCTAATACCTCCTTCCCTGGTCTGACCCCAACTTTATTGGTCTTTGAAATGCTAGGTGTTCTGGAGCAGCCAGAACACAGTGCTGAGCTTTGTGAGCCCCTCACCCACTCAAACGCAGACAAGATCTTTTGTTTTTACCTTTCTTCTTCCAGCACTTCTCTTCCACGTGTCTTAAGCAGATGCAAATAATTGTTTGCAGTCGTCTTCAGTAGCGAGATGTGGTTACGCGAGATGGAATGATTAGAAAGAAGTGTGTAACGGTGTCTTAAAAGATTCACTCTTGAACTGGGACCTGTGCCCATCGGTCACTGTGACCTTGACAGTATGCTGACTCTCAGTGGTCCCCCAGAGGACACAGCTGTGCATAATTGGAAGTACTCTTTAATTTAAGGTTAGACTTAGCTTTACCAGACTTAGTCAGAACTTAGGACTTTTAGGGCCTAGAAGAAAGAAAAGTAGACCCTTTTAGAAGGCTTATGGGTATGTGTCTTTGTCCCCCAACTCCAGCCCCACTGTGAGAGCCTTTTCTTATTTTAAAAAAAAAAAAAAAAAAAAAAAAAAAAGGTAAAAAATAACAGGAGCTGTTAGCAAAAATTCCTTGCCTTAGAAAAAATGTGAATAGGATAAAATATGCAGTTGTTCATCATGTAATTTTCCATACTATCTCTTAAAAATAGAGGTGCAGCCACTCTGCCTTCTGAGCCAGATAGGTTTTGGGTTGATCTGGTGGTGTACCTATCTGAGCCTGTGAACTGCTTCTCAGTTCACACTGAGCCTAGGCCCCAGGCCAGCTGCTCTCAAAGTATAAACCTCAAATGCTAGTCCATATAGTAAACTGTCTACAGAAAACTTGTAATTTTAAGACCTACTATCTCCACCCCTCAGCTCAATGAGACTTCTCAATTGCTCTAGCCTTCCTCTTTCCTGGCCATTTGGTGGTGTTATCCAATGGCATTAGTTTACTGTATGGTTGTTATTTATGTTATCTTCTACTGGAATCAAAAAGTATGCATGTTAAATGTAGTCTGAAACACACAGATATCTCAGATGTGGTTCTCACCAAGTTTACTACCAACAAGACTTCCAAGTCTTATCACTTGGTCAGACTGAATGATAAATTGCTCTTAAGAACTGACTGGGGTCCTGGGGTTGTAGGTCTGTGGTGGAGTACTTGCCCAGCAGGTAGAGGGTTCTGTGTTCAATCCCCAGAACTACAAAATAAAACAGACCTGAGACAGGTCTGCTGTTATGGGCCTGTAATCCCAGTTCTTCAAAGGCTGGGGCCAGAGGATCACAAGTTCAGAGCAACTTAGTGAGACACTGCCTCAAAATGAGGGTATAGCTCAGTGGTAGAGCATTTGTGCAGCATACTTGAGGCCCTAGTTTCAATCCCTAGTTACTACCAACAACCAAAAAAGAAACTTGAAATTTCACGGGAAGGCTTAATCCAGAGTCTTAAACCCAAGGTCAAAATCCTCAGGTGTTTCAGATAACATCATTTGGTCTTCTAGCATTCTTTACAGTTCCCTCCGTGGCCACATGCAGAGGCATTTTTTCCTTATTTATAGCAGTGCTTTAGATCAAATGAGGGCCCAGCATGGTGGCAAAGGCTTTTAATCCCAGGAGGCATAGGCCGGAAGATCTGAGTTCAAGGTCTGCTTAGTCTAGATCTAGGCCAAAATTTAGACTCAATTAAAACAACAAACGAAAGACCCCAAGAAGTATAAATGTGGCAGATGTTGGTTCTCACTTGTTGGTGAGAAAGCACTGCTCTACCTTTTTCTGTTGCAGTGCACTGAACTCTGTAGAGCCTTAGGAGCTGAGGTAGACCTTCACTTTGAAAAGACAGGTTGCATTCCCAATCTCAGTGAGGCTGAGCCAAGCTTTGCCTTGATCTTTGCCTTGATCAAGCTAAGCTCTTGATCTTTCTCTGTTGGTCGTCTTGGGTCAAACATACTCACTAGGTGAGGTGTGACGAGTTCCATGGGGACAGCTGTATGGATATTGAGTAATTTCTTGAAGTGCTGCCTCCCTCCACCTCATACTGTAGCCTCTTAGAGCCCCTTCATTTCTCTGGGGAAGGGGTACCTCTCTCATTTGGTGTGTGAACAGCTGCTGGGGTCCCCAGCCATGCTCCACCAGTCTGCACACAGTGTAAGACATTGACCTCCTGCTATGAAAATGAATGCCCTATGAACTGCCAGGGCCAGTCTGGAAGGGGGGATGGTATTTATTTTTATATTGTATATATTTTGTCATGGTCTGCTGGTTCCCTGCTGTTTCACTGAGAGCGACAATTACCTCAATAGTTAGTTTGATACTGTGTGTTGGATAATTTCTTGAAAGAACTTTTTTAAAAGCTTTTTTGATCTTTGGAGATCTTGTAGATTTATTTCCATATGTACTGGTTATTTTGTATAAAGTACATTGTTAAATTAGCAAGGCTTTGATGTATGTGCCTGGTGTGTGTTCATGTGTCACTTTTATCATCAAGGCAGACTCCTATTTCAACAGAGGTTAAGCGAGGCCCAGTGCTACCACATGAAAGCATCCGTCTTCGTCTCACTTAGAGGTCAGGATCTGCACAGTGGTGCAGTCTCCACCATGAGCGGGACGAAACCCATCACAGCTAGTTTGTGGCACCCACCTCGGGCCTTTACCTTCACCCAGCTATAGTACATGGCTGGTGCGGTTAATCCTCTTCCCTAAGGAGATCCCCATGTTTGGCATTGGCTGCTCTCCTTGCGGTGCCTTTGGTGGGCAGCCATCCAAGTTCCAGGTATGGGGAAGAGGGAGCTACAAGCCCAAGGAAGCTTAGGCTAGCCCAGTTGCTTTTAGGTCTAGTTCCCGAGACACTTCTGGTTCTTTTCATCAGCTGTAATCTTAGACCAAGGCTTCTAGTTTATATATATATATAAAATAATTTATTTAACTTTATTTCATGTGTGTTGGTGTGAGGGTGTCAGACCACCTGGAACTTGAGTTACAGACAGTTGTGAGCTGCCATGTCCTGGGAGTTGAACCCAGGTCCTTTGGAAGAGCAAACAGTGCTTTTAACCACTGAGCCATCTCTCCAGCCCCATGCTTGTATTCTTATGGGATCTGTAACTAGTACTCGTTCCATAAAAATTCAGCTCTACATGTGCCCACCTACAATCCCAGAACCCTGAAGACTGCGGGGACAATCATGCAGCCATTTACAGGAGAAAGGTGACATTTATTCTATAAAATATGCTGTTTATTTCTACTGTGGTTACATGTCTATGTAATAATTTCTGGATCAAAGTAAGCTTTAGGATGAAAACCATTAGGAAACCGAGGTCTGCGTTATGCTGGTCACATTCTCTGGTGATTGTTTGCCTTAGAGTGTGATGGCAAGACACTGGCTTTCAGCCCCTGTGCTAGCTTCGTAGAAACCCAGCTCAGCTGCATCACTGGCTCTAACGCACTGACAGCTGCTTCCTTGTGTGCACTGCTCTTCCTTGACAAAATGGAAACGACTTCTCTCCTAGCACTCACGTGGAAACTCACAACTGCCTGGAATTCAGTTTTCAGAGATCCAGTACCCAGTTCTAACCTCCACGCTGCACATAACATACAGGCAGAACACTCATGTCCATCAATTAAAAACAGAATAAGACCTAGTAGATGTATGCTGTGTGTGACACCCCAGGTCCCAGCTCCCGAAGTGAAGTCTTTGTCTACACAGCTTATGATACACGATGCCCCCATCTCAACAAAAGCACCTGTCCTACACACATTTTGACCAAACAACCAACGCTAATCTTGTATGCAGCCAAAAATGTCTTCCACTTCTCGGCTTGGTTTTAAAACTCCTAGACCAGGCAGTTAATCAGCCTCTTGGGAGTTGTTTCTGGATAACAGTTTTGGTCTAGCGGGTAACATATAAGATCCTGTGCTGTGAGCTTTCTTGTTAAAACTGGAACAAACAAAAAAGCCCAAGTAGAAAGTAGGGAAGAGATGAAGCTGTCAATTGCCTGTGGACCCCTCCATGTGGCTATTATAGGTACTGAAGGTACAGCTCATCAGAGATCGTCTTGTCTCTGGTGTCCCAGTCAGGAAGAAAGGTATGTTCTTACAAGCAGCCCCTGTCTTGAGCAGCTTTGCTCTACTCTTTCCCTGAAGGTATCACTAGCAGTTGGGAAAATATCCAGGTGGAAACTTCTGGAAAGGGAATGGCCTATGCCCTGCTGTTGTTATGCAAGTGGTTTCTTTGGCAGGAAGGCTGTGGGCTCTTTTCTCCTGGGTGGTTGGAAATCCTTCCAGTTCAGCCAGAGGTGGCTGAGCTCTGAGCACCCATGCTGCAGCTGCCTGTCTGGGCAGACCTCACTGTCCTCACCCCCCACCACGCTCTGGTAGCTTGGCCTTGCTGATCTGTTGCCCTGGATTCAGTTCCTTGAGCTTTTGAAAGGACAGTGTTTGCGCGTTTGTTTCAGTCTCCTTTGTGCTCACAAGGCTCACTTCTCTAGTTTCCTGAGACAGTTTTAGCAAAAGCTTTCAGTGCAAAATGAACTGTGCAGTAGCAGCCAAGAAGGCAGCTGGGAAGTGCCCAGATCGAGCTATTGTGTGCTGGAGTCCCTGCCCCTCTGCCTCCATGACGTGAATTTTAATTCAGGTGTCTTGAGACCATTTGAGGAGTGGAAAACCACAACTTGCTCCTAGAATCGTATCAGCTCATTCCTGACTGCATAGGACCAGTTGCCCTAGTCTAGCTATTTAAAGCTGGGCTGAGTTGTTCGAAGCAGTGAAGCTAGTTCCTCAGGTGGTATCCAGAGTTTTCACTATGAGAAGGAGTTAAGTCTTTGTAGGAAGGCAAAGACAAGATCCAGCTCAGCCTGGCCTGGAGTGTACCAAAAACAGATGTGGCGTGACTCCTGTCCAAGCTGTCAGTAAGTACAGTTGCCCTTGGCATCCTCAGGGATTGGTTGCAAGGGCCCCCATTTGCAGGTGCCTGTGTGACCTGGGATTGGATTTGTATGTCATCTATGCACATCTTCCTGTGTATTGTCATCTGTAGGTTCCTTGTGAAAGTCTATGTAAATAGTTGTTCAGCTGCAGTGTTTGGCACTAACAGTGCACAAGAGAAAATGTGCATACTCAGCACAGAGCTCCCACCCCACTCCCCATTCATCTGGTGCACTTGTTGAATCCACTTGATACGGCATTGCAGACTGATAGGCAGCATCTGCCAGGCACCTTGCCTGCTTATTCAGAATACAAAGGAAGAGACTATCTTCCTTTGTATTAGCAATGAGGGGAGAAGAGTGGAGGAAACTGGCCTACAGCAGGGTGCTGGAAGGCCCACTGCTCAGCCAGAGCTGACGGGGATGAGTGGTTTTGTTCCTGCTTGTTACTTGAAGCAGGGTGGCTCTTGGTGTGTTGTCTGCACCATTTGACTTGGGCATAGGCCAGGTGGGGACCTGCAGTGAACAAGTGAGCATCACTTAGGAACTGGTTAAAGTGCAGGCTCTTCCTCCTGTCTGTCTGATAAGCCATGAAGGACCCTGCTCCCTGATATGAGACACCTCTGTGCCTCAGTTTACGAGCACACCCCTAGAGGAAGGGCCTGACTTCAAATTTCAGCTCTAGACTGTTAGACCTTTCTGAGCCGAATCTCACCTTGTCTTCTTTTGAAGAACTATGAAAAATGAGAAGTGATGGGAACGGGTCCTCTATTCCACACCTGGGAAGAAGGTAAAGCTGAGGAACTCCCTTATTGTCCTCCCTGCTCCAGGCCACTTGCTGCTTTTATGGGTCTCAGTCCAGCTCAGCTTCCCATTTTCTCTACGCCTCAAGGGTTTGAAACTGTTACCCTGACAAATAAGACCTTCCATGCCCACTAGTCCTGTGCTGACTGACAATCCATCAGCTGCTGCTGCATTTTAGTCAATAGACTAGCAAGCTCCTGCCAGTCTAGGCTGCCTTTTAATGGTTTCTGGGCTGTACAAAACCTGCCTGCCTGATGCCCCGCCTTAAAGAGATTGGTTTTCATGGTGCACTCAGGTTGTAAACCAGCCAGAACAGTGTTTGGAAACCTTCACTGTGTCCCTGTGTCATCAGGGTATCCTGGTAACATTGCATTGGGCCTGAGAGGTGGCAATACTGCCTTCCAGCTAGCTTGGGATCTTGCAGAGCCATTCTTGAAGCAAGCAGGCCCTGCCTGGAAAGTTGCTTAAAGAGAGGTCATAGATACCTCTAACTGTGATGTGCTTTTGCCTTTAGCTGCTGCAAACCAAAGCTGAGGCTCCCTTCTGCCCTGGCTTTGAGCTCCTATGGGCCCTTCCCAGCCTATGATGTCACGCCAGTTTGTTTTTATTTGTTCATTTGGGACAGAGTCCCAGGACTCCCTGACTAGTTTAGAATTTGCTTGCTAGCCAGATACCCTCTTGAACTTCCGTTCTTCCTCATTGCTGATTGCTCTGTTCTGGGGTTGATTGGATTTAACGCCTCCTCGGCAGGTACCAACCTGCCAGCCCCCAAACCCCCTTTTTTTGTTTCGGGGCTCTGGGTTCACTCTACAGTGAGGGCTTGCCTTGAATTTGTGTAATCACAGGACTTGAAGGCTGAGGTTTCAAGTCCTGGGATTATAGATGAAAACCACCAATACTCGATTCTGTAATTGTTTTTTGTTGTTATTTTGTTTTTGTTTTTGTTTTTTTTGGGGCGGGGGGACACAAGGTTTTTCTATAGCCTTGACTGTCCTGGACTTGCATTGTAGATCAGGCTGGTCTCAAACTCAGAGATTCGACTGCCACTGCCTCCCTGAGTGCTGGGATTAAAGGCGTGTGCCACCACGCCCATGTGCCACACACACACCATGTGTGTTTTTCTTTTGTGTGTATGAGTATTTTGACTTTGTGTGTACCATGTCATTGCCCAGTGCCCACAGGGGTCAGAAGAGAGCTTTAAATTCCCTGAAACTGAATTTACAGATGATTGCAAACTGTCAGGTGGGTGCTGGAAACTGAACTCTGGTTCTTTGCAAGAGCAACAAAAACATTTGCCTGCAATTAAAATTGCATGAGACTTTTATGCAGCTTCATAGTGGAGCGTCTGCCCAGCCTGGCATTGTACGTACAGAGCGTGTGAGTTCCATCCACACACCTGCAAAAGGAGAGTACTAGCCAGGTGCAATAGTTCATGACAGTCATCCCAGCACTCTGGAGACTGAGGCATGGGGATTGTGAGTTTGAGACCAGCTTGGGGTTTCCAGTGGGTTTCCAGGCCAGGTAGGCTACACAGTGAGATCCTATCTCGGGGGGGGGGGGGGGAGTGCATGCACATATGAGCAATCACAGCATGGGTGAAATGACCCTTATACACAACATCCCCACCTGCAGGCGTTGCTTGTAGTTAATGTCAACAGCCACACTCACCTAGCCAGAGCTGAGCATGCTGAGAGCCCGTGCTGACCCCACCCTCACACATCTGCCCCAGGGCACTCAGCGTGATGGCTGTGAAGGTTGAGACTCACAGAAGTGCATGATGGGGCGTCCCCACCTGCCCTGCAGCTGCCTTAGTCAAGCTGCTTCTCAGCTGTGTTTCCAGCCAGGTAATGGGAGCCCTGGGGTAATGGGAGCCCTGGCCTGGTGTGTGGCCTCTGTGGAGTTTGGTCCAAACCCACTGCAAAGTGCAGTGTGTCAGGGCTAATACTGCAGCGAAGTATTAGTAACATCCTGCTTGGCACCTCTGCCCACGTGAGAGCCGCAGCTGGGAGGGAGGGACTGCACTCTGATAAACCCCAAGGACAAAGCAGCTCCTGCAGACCGCATTGTAAGCCAGCTCTGCCCACAGCTCACCGGAAACCCAGCCTCTGTCCTTTACCCCAAAGAAGGCAGAAAGAAGGTCCTTCCTGAAAGCTGGTAAGAGTTGTCTTGTCTGTCCATGTCAAGCATAGAGTTGGTAGAAAGGCAAGGAGGCCTTAGGGACAGGGCTTTCCACATCACCCACTGCAAGCAGTGGTAAGAGGAAGTCTCTGGCATCCCAAGAGCACCCTGGGAAGTGGGGTACTTCCTGGGTAGTGAGTCAAGACAAAGTTAATGACCACTCTGGTAGGAGGGGCTTAGCCCTGGGAGACCCATGTGCCCTGCTAGTAGGAGGAAGCAGCCCTGGTCCTCAGTGTGAGGAAAGCAGCTCAAGGCTGTATGTCATGTGCTAACGTCAACTGCAAGTTAAAGGTGGAGGTTGCATTTGTGGGGTTAAAAACAAAAGCTCTGGGTGGTGGTGGCCCACGGCTTTAATCCCAGTGCTTGGGAAACAGAGGCAGGCTCTCCGTCACAGGACAGCCTGGTCTACAGAGTTAATTGCAGGATGAACAGGGCTACACAAAGAAACCGTGTCTCAAAAAAAGGAGGAGGAGCATTAGCTCATAAAATGGCAGAGAGGCAAGGGGGTCTCTGAGTTCAAGGCCCACTGGGTCTATATGGCATGTTCTGGGACAGGGCTACATAACCCCGTCTTTAAAACATGCACATGTATACTTACATCATGCATACATAAACACTTCTGAGAGGAAGTCACATTGATTGAGATATCACTCTGATTCCCAAACAACAGTTTGTAATCTATTGGTGATCTGGGAGCAAAGTGCATCCTGGGCACATTGTCAGCGTGTACTAGTAGGGTTAGGGTTAGGCTTATCCCCTGAAGAAGCTGTCATGAGCTGATGGAGAGCAGAAAAGGGGGCAGGCAGTGGGCAAGGTGGGGTGGGAGCAGGAACCTGCCCTAAGAGCATTAGCGCATCCATCAAAAGCTGCTCCCCGCCCTTGAGGATGGACCTAGGCCATAACGCTGAACCCCTCTGAGGTGATGACACTTGGAAGAGGGTTGTTTTTTGTTTGGTTTTGGTTGATGTTTTGTTTGTTCTTAAGATGTATTTAGTTAATGTATATGGGTGCTTTATCTGCATGTACACCTGCATGCCAGAAGAGGGCATCAGATCCCAGTATAAATGGTTGTGAGTCACCATGTGGGTGCTTGGAATTGAACTCGGGACCTCTGGAAACCGCTGAGCCATCTCTCCCTCCCCTGGGTTTTGATTGTTATGCTTATCTATTGTATGTGTGCATACACATCCTTACCATAGTATGCATGTGGGGTCCGTCTTCTCCCTCCACCGTGTGCATCCCACGCCTTGACCTGCAGAGAGCCATCTGTCCAGGTGTGGACAGGATTTTTCCATTGGTGGTGAAGTAACTGGTTTTCTCCTGGTCCCTTGAAAGTTTACGATTGATGCAAATTAGTGCAGAAATAGAGTTAAATCAGAAGAAAAAGCAGGGCCAGCAAGATGTCTCAGTGTCCTTCCTCACCTCTGGCTCTTTTCAACACTAACCAGGTATCACTGTAAAATGGGATCTGAGTGTTTGTTAAGGACGCTAGTTAATGACTTCATAAAGCTAGCTAAAATAGAGCAAGTTGTTCATTAGAAGGCACTGCCTTTCATCCCAGCAGAGGCAGGCAGATCTCTGTGAGTTCGAGGCCAGCCTGGTCTACAAAGCGAGTCCAGAACAGCCAGGGGTACACAAGGAAACCATCACCACCACCACAACAACAAAAAGAAGGAGCCTAAGATGCTGCTTTGTGATCCCTGGTGGGGAGTGAGGCAAGCACTGCCCCAGTTACCAAACTCTTCCCTAGCGCTCAAGACAGAAGACAAGGCCTCCTGCCCATGAGGCCCACGGACTCCTGCCGAGCCTCTCTGCCAGCCCTGTCCTTTCCAAGTTGGAACCGGTAAAACCTAAATTCTTTGAAGGTAAAGTGATCTTACTTTGGCAGCCAGCCACAAGCCAGCTGCCTGGCACACTGACCATCACCCTGCAGGCATTCAGTAGATTGCCTGAAGGACTGGGTGGAATGGGCCCTGTTTAGGGTTTCCTGATAAGATCCCTTTAAAACCATGGTGGTGTGGCACACGACTTTAACCCCAGTGGAGGATTAATCGGGGAGACAGGCAGCTGAATCTTTGTGAGTTTGAGGCCAGCCTGGTCTACAAAGACAGTTCCAGGACAGCCAGGGCTACACAAAGAAGAAACCTGTGAGGAGGGCAGGGGGAATGTGAAACATGCCTGGCTAAATTTAAAAAGTAATAAATTTAATTTTTGAATTTTATTTATTTTATTTTATTTTCTGTGTGGTACAAAAGAAAAGGGTCAATAAGAGCCTTGTTGCTTTCGGAAAGGACCTGGGTTTGGTCCCTAACATCCACATGAGCAGTTCACCATCTGCGTCTGGTTCCAGGGATCCCATCACCTGTTTTAGGCTCCATGGACACGCGGTGCACATACAAACGGCACACATACACACTAGTTTATAGAAACAGCAGCCATGGCTGCTCTCTGTTGGTTCACAGATTGATTTACCTATGGCAGGGATCTTGTGAAGTCGTGCTCTTTGAATACTTGAGTTTGCAAAAGGGAACCCCGGGGCTACGATTTGCAGGGTGAGAAAAGCCCTCATCAGCAAATGCTGCAGAGTTGCTGTGGAATGTGCCGGCTCAGCGTGTTCCTTTGTTCTCTGACTTATCTCGAATGTGCCCATTCCCATTGCCAAGGAACACTGATTTCTGTCACTTAATTTTGCTCTAGAAATGTCAGGAGCGTGGTCCAAAGGGCTGTTGTGTGTCCATTTCCTTTACTCTGACTTCAGAGCAAAAGGTTAAGTTCTGTACTTCTGAAGTAGCTACTTGGCGTTTGTTTTGGTTTTTGTATGTTTCATGACAACCTACCATCTCAAAGAATGTCTGGCAGTTTAATATGACATTTTGCCACCAAGTGTCCCAAGATTCTGGCTTTTAGAAAAAGTTGGCAGGAACAGGCTCCTGACCAGGGTGAGGACTCTGCAGCCTGGACCTGCCTTCTCCCAGACAGGGTGGGGGTCGAGGCTGTGGTGAATTCCCTCTCCACTGCTGGAGAGATGCTCAGCGATTAAGAGCAGTGGCTACTCTTCCAGATGACCCAGGTTCAATTCCCAGCATTCACATGGCAGCTTACAACTGTAAATGGAGTCTCAGAAAATCTAGCACCCTCTTGTGGCCTTCTCTGGCACCAGATATGTAGTGTAAAAACATGAGCAAAACACTCATCATATAAAATATATGCAATTGTATACACACACATATAAAGCAAGATAAGGAGCCAAGACATGGCTCAGTGGTTAAGAGTTTGTGTTGTTTTTGCAGAGGACAACACACTTGACAGGTGGCTCATAACCTCATCACTTCCAGCTTCAGGGGCTCCATTGCCTTTTCCTGGCCTCCACAGGAAACGACTTCCCACAAGCACAGACCAGCAAGTAATTAAAGATAAGAAGGTGGGATGGGGTGCACCTCAGTTCTTAGTGTCCTTTTAGCCCTCCTTAAAGCCAGTTGTGTTCACACAAGCCTGTACTTCCAGGACCTAGGAGTCCAAGGAAAGAGGACTGACACAGGTTGGAGGCTAGCCTGGGCTACGTAGTGAGACTGTCTCAAAAATAAAATCAAAGCTGGGTATGGTGGTACGAACCTTTTATCCCAGCATTCAGAAGGCAGAGGCAGGCAGATTGAGACCAGCCTGGTCCAAAGAGTGAGTTTCAGGATAGCCAAGACTACAGGGAGAAACCCTGTCTTGGAAAAAAGCGAAGCAGAGCCTGGCGGTGGTGGTACAGGCCTTTAATCCCAGACTTGGGAGGCAGAAGCAGGCAGATCTTTGTGAGTTCACAAAGGCCAAAGGCCAGCCTGGTCTACAGAGTAATTCTAGGACAGCCAGGGCTACACACAGAGAAATGCTGTCTTGGTGGGGGGAGAGGGGAGAAAACAGAAAGAAAGATAGTAAGTAGGTAGGTAGGTAGGTAGGTAAATAAGTAGATAAATGAAACAGTCTATGGTCTGCTAGGATGGCTCCATGAGTGGAAGCGGTTGCCACACAAGCCCAGTAACCTCTCATAGGGAGTAGTGAGAACCAACTCTGAGGCTTGTCCTCTGCCCTCCACACACACCATAAATGAAACCTGCATAATAATTTTATATTCTGGTTTTTCAAGACGAGTTTCTCTGTAACAAGCCCTTGCTGTCCTGGAACTTACTCTGTAAACCAAGCTGGCCTTGAACTCAGAGATCTGCCTCCCGAGCACGGGGCTAAAGGCGCCTGTCACCATGCCTAGCTAATAATAAAATTTTTAACCGAAATTTAAGATATGCAATGAGGTGAGCTGAGTGTCTCAGAATCCATTTGGCCGGCATTTGATTATGAGCTTGGAGCAAGGATGGACACCATTAAGGCTAGCAATCTAAAGGGGAGGCTGAGGCAACAGGATTTTACAAGTTGTTCCTGGCCAGCCTGGGCAAACTTAGCAAGATCCTGTCTGAAAATCACAAGTAAAATCAGGCTCACTGATAGAACAATCCCCAGTGCCAAACAAACAACAAAGTTAAGAGCCTGCCACAGGAGTGCCTGAAGTAGGAATGGCCCGATTGGGCCCCCTCTCAGTGTGCTTACTCTTCTGTCCTTCCTGTAGACGGGCTTTCTGTTGGGCCAACAGATCAAGTCCCACGCTGGCAGCCCCTTGAGCTTCGCCCACCACCAGCTCAGGCCCACCAGGGAGTTACAGACTGTAATCCTGGTATCCTCTGCTTGACTTTGTCTCTTCCCATAGCAGATGGCATGGGTCTGTCATGAAACCCTATGCTCAGTGACCCCCTCCCCTCCCCCGCCTCCATTTATGACTTGGCTTTGCTGGCTTTGCAGGTCTCTCTTGAGCTCACTAGTCAGTCCAGGGTGGTGTTTACCCAGAGTGCTTTTGTTTTGTTTTGTTTTGTTTTCTTGGCAGGGCTGGGGAGGAAATCCAGGGCCCAGGCGCAAGCTACATTGATGTGAGCCACGCGCCACCCCTGGAGCCTCTGCCTGGTCCTCACACCTGTGAGCCCGCCTGAGATCCTGCCTAGTGAAACCCTGCTCAGACCTTATGGACAATGTAGTCAGAGGGCTTTTCCCTTCTAAATCCACCCCCTCTCTCTCTCTCCTGTATGGTGGAGATGGGTTAGGGGGCTGAGGTCAAAGCCAGCTGACTTCCTCCATCTCTCTCCATCTTCCCTGTATGGGTCAGAGTTTCTCGCCGACCCTGAAGTGCATGAGGCCCTCCTGCCTCAGACTTCCAGGTGCTGGGACAACAGGTACTAGGCAATGTATTCTTCATAGTAGTCCTTTCTCTCTAGGCTCTAGGCTCTTTGGGCTTTCCTGTGTATTCTCTGTTGTTTCTGGAATGTAAGTCCCTGAGAGAGGAGATCTTAGTTGGGTCTTCACTAATACTGAGTTCTAGGACTATAATCAGACTTGACAATGTTACCCTTAAAGAGTTTTTTCTTCCCATATTTATTTGTGGGTGTATTGCCTACATGTATGTATGTGCACCACATTGGTGCCTGGTGCCTGCAAAGGTCAGAAGATTGCATGAGGTTTCCTAAAACTGGAGTTACAGACAGCTGTGGGCTGCCATGTGAGTGCTGAAAATTGAACCTGGGTCCTCTGGAAGAGCAGGTGCTCCTAACCACCAAGCTATCTCTCCACACTCCCCCAATAATGTGTGTGTGTGTATTTTTTTTTTTTTTTTTTGGCTGACATGATTAACATCTCCAAGAGAGTCACTTTCCTCATCCTTTCCCTCTCCTTCCTTCCCCAGAAGAAAAATACTTAGAGATGACCAAGACTTGCTTGGCAGCCTTAGGAAAAGCAAGGAGAATAGAGAAAGGAGACCCCACCCTCATGTCAATAGGGAGCCTGAGGCCAGTGTAGGCTCTATGGCAAGTCCAAGTCCCTGTCTCATGTCCTTCTTCATTCTCCACATTTCAAGTAAACAAACAAACATGCTTGAGAACATCTCAAGCCTTGCAGCCCTCGTCTACTGTGAGAGGGACTCCTGATAAAAATCTCTTCAGACCCATCTATCCATGACCAGGCCTCCCTCAGAAGCCTTGGGATGGCTTCTACTCTCACCCTCCTTTCTTTTCTGATCAAAGTCCAAACAAGGATTTCTGTCCGGATGCACATTTCCAAAAGGTGTAGGAAGGACACGGAGCGTGCAGGGGCATGAGGATTCCTGTGTCCCGTCAGCTCTCTGGAGGGCTTGAGTCGAGACACCCTTCTTCCTTCTCCACTGGCCTCAACAGCAGCTGCCTGTGAGGCCCACACAGCCTGCGTCCCGGGAGCTGCCGTGCTTGACCGCCTGCAGGATGTCCAGCCAGGACCTGAGGTAGGTTCAGGGGGACAGCTGGGTTGAAAAAGGGTTTCAATGGTAGCAGCTGGTCAGTGGCAGCTCTAGATTATGAGACTAGCAGACTGAATGACTGGCAAGAGCAAATGAGACCCATCACCCCAAATGTGTATTTCCCCAGATAAACGAGCAGGACCCCCCCCCCTCCAATAATGCAAACCAGTTGGTATAGTTGTGTCTGCCCACATGCCAGCTCTGAGAGGTAGAGGCTCCGGCGTTGGTTTAAGGAGAGCCTTGGCTACCTTACCTCCAGTGAGCTGGAGGCCAGGCTGGACTACATGAGACCCCCCCTTTAAACTCCCCTCCCCTGCAGGATTGACACATCTCTGCAGGGAAGTTTAAGCCATGACTCTCACTCTCTCTCTCTCTCTCTCTCTCTCTCTCTCTCTCTCTCTCTCTCTTTCCAGTTTCTTTTATATTTAGGTTAGAGAAACTCACTGTTGCCTACTTTTACTGCTTCCAGCTAGCCTGTCTCAAATATTTTCTTCATGTCTGCCTCTGACCTGAAAGATAAGAACATTTTACTATTTTCCAGGGAGTCTGAGGAAGCTTTGTTTTCTGTTCCCAGACTCCTATCCTTAACCAGGAAGATGAGCCATGCTGCCTAAAGCAAGTATTGACAGAGGTTAGGGTAAATAATATACTGCTTATTCATTCTGGTTATCTCTTGCTAAGAAGCATGCATGCTCACAGGGCATTTTTATCCTTTAAATATTTGTTTAGGTTTATTTTACGTGTGTAAATGTTTGCCTGTATAATATATGTACATTCCTGGTACCTAGAGAGGTAAAAAACGAGGTCAGGTCTGCTGGAATTGGAATTACGCATGGTTGTGAGCCGCCATGGGGGTGCCGGGACTCGGAACTGGGTGCTCTGCAAAAAGCAACGCATGCCCTTAACCAACAAGCCATCTCTCTAGCCTGGAAGGTGTCTCATCCTTAACAATAGCTGCCATTTCCCTGATGTTCACTTACTTGGTCCTCACACAACCCCTCAGATGAGGGGAATGAAGTTCCAGAGAACTGAGGAGGCTTGCCCGAGTCAGCAACCTCGCCAGGATTCATTCGCACCACATACTCTTGCCATGTAAACTGGAAACAGTGTTGGAACTTGTTTGAACACTTCCTCACAGGCCTCCAAGGGTGAGAGGCTGGAGAGCCAACCTTGGTGGCAGCTCTGGAGGACATCTTTGAAGGTCAAGCTAAGGGCTGCCAACTCCCAGCAGGCCACAGCATCTTAGCTTAGTGAACTCTTTGCTATGAGTGGTGTGGGTAAGCATGGGCTTCTTGGGAAGAGGTTCCTAGCCTGTGTGGAAGGCAGGGACAGGAGCTGACAGCTGGGTCAGGAGGGTCCTGAGCAGAGGGCACTCTGGTCAGCTGGAAGCCCCATAGCTGCCATCCCTGATTTTCTCTGCCTGAGCCTGCTCTCATCCCCTACCAAACCTGTGTGGCCAGGAACTCTCTCTCTCACACACACTGCTTCTCTCTCTCCTCCCTATGACCTAGCATCACTGCCAAACTCATCAATGGAGGAGTGGCAGGACTCGTGGGGGTGACCTGCGTGTTTCCCATCGACCTTGCCAAGACCCGCCTGCAGAACCAGCAGGGGAAGGATGTGTATAAAGGAATGTAGGTGTCGCTGGGAGAAGTGAAGGTGGGGAGGCCCCTGGGAAGGGCCCAAGAGCTCGTTTGCTTCTTCAAGGAGGGGGGGGGGGGGGGGGGGCAAGGCCAACTGAGGTGTGCCCAGGAAGGAAAAGAGGCACATTTGGTCACCGCTAACTTCCTTTCCGGCCTCTGCTTCTAGGACGGATTGCCTGATGAAGACCGCACGTGCTGAGGGCTTCTTGGGCATGTACCGAGGTGGGCTTCTAAACTCATAGCGCAGGCTACTCTACCAGGGATGATGGGGCAGTGCGTACGGCCCACGCTCCGTGAGCTTGTAGCACAGAGGTGTCGGTGCTCATTCCACCCAGGGCGCTGCCTGGACTACACCAGCTTTTAAGCGCCTTCACTGCAGAGGTAGCTGCTTCTAGCCAAGGCCTCCTTCGAGGTGCCTGGTTGTGCTGTGTTCAAAAGCAATTACCCCCAGCTGCCTTCTGCCTCCCTCCCGCTTACTCTCCCTGACATGCAGAATGACCCACAGAACTGTGAGCTCAGCCTCATAGGACCCCATGCTGCTGCTGTCTGCAGCTTCCACATCCTTAATGAGGCCCCGTGAAATCAGCCATAGGTCAGTGCTGGGAAAGAGCCGATATGCTGGGACCCCAGAGAACAAGGATGAAAACTTGTATGGATCCAAGTGCCATAAAATAGGAGACAGGCCCAGCTCCTCAGGCTGTTTATTCATCATCAGAGGTGGGAGACTGTACCAGCAGGATAGTCTATGGTGACTTCTTAGCCAGGTGCGGTCACATGCTCCTGTGATCCCAGCGTTTGGGAGATGCAGCCAGGGGAATCAAGAGTTCAAGAAAAGTCACAAAGGGAGTCTATGTCCAACTACATGTGATCCTGTCTCAAACAACCAAAAAGGGGGAACAACAACAAAACAGACAGACATAGATGACCTCGTGGTAATGGGACACATGCATCCATAAAGAAAATGGGAGTCTAAGGAGGAGGATGGGATTGGAGAGCTGGTTTAACAGTTAAGAGCAAGCACTGCAGCCAGGCATGGTGATATATGCACATAGACACACACTTGCACACATGCACATACCATGCAAATAAAATCTTTGGGGATTGGAAGATGGTCAACAGCTTAGAGCACTGGCTGCTCTTCTAGAGGTCCTGGGTTCAATTCCTAACTCCCACATGGCAGCTCAAAGCCTCTTGTACCTCTAATTCCAGAGAATCAGATGTGTCTTCTCAACTCTGCAGACACCAGGTATGCATGGTGTACTTACATACATGCAGGCAAACACTCTTGCATGTAAAATAAAATCATAGTCTTTCCTTTCTTTCTCTTTCTCGCATTCTTTCCTTCCTTCCTTTCTCTCTTTCTTTCTCTCCTTTCTCTCTCTCCCTCTTTCCTTTCTTTCCTCTTTCTCTCTTTCCTTTCTCCTTTCTTTCTTCCTCCCTTTCTCTTTTTCTTTCTCTTTCTCTCTTTCCTTTCTCTCTCTCTCTCCCTTTCTTTCTTTCTTTCTTTCTTTCTTTCTTTCTTTCTTTCTTTCTTTCTTTCTTTCTATCTTTCTTTCTCTTTCTTTCTCTTTCCTTTCTCTCTCTCCCTTTCTTTCTTTCTCTCTTTCTTTCTCTCTGTCTCTCACTCTCCCCTCCCTCCCTTCCTTCCCTCCTTCCCTCCTTTCCTTCCTTCCTTCCTTCCTTCCTTCCTTCCTTCCTTCCTTCCTTCCTTCCTTCCTTCCTTCCAGATAGAGTTTCTCTGTGTAGCCCTGTCTGTCCTGGAACTCCCTTTGTAGACCAGGCTTCTCTTGAACTCACAGAGATTCACTTGCCTCTGCTTTCCAAGTGCTGGGACCAAAGGCCTGTCCTACCACCACCTGGCTACAAAATAAAGTCTTAGAAAAGAAAAAACAAACAAACAAACAAAAAAAAAACAAAAACAAAAAACAAAGCAATAGGCAGGTGTGGTGCACACTTTTAATCCCAGCACTCAGGAGGAGAAGCAGGTGGGTTTGTGTGAGCTCAAGGTCAGCCAAGCCTGCACAGTGAGATCCTGTTTCAAAATTTAAAAAAAAAAAAAAAAGAGGGGGTAAGAGAGAGAGAGGAAGGAAGAATGGGGCTGGAGATGTAACTGAGCACAGCTCGCAGCTTGCATAGGGCATGAGAGGACAGTATGCTTCCCGGTGGCACACCGGTCATGCTTGCACTAAGGAGGCAGGAGGGTCGTGAGTTCTGTGGCATCCTGGGCCACATACTAAGACCTCTGACTCCAAACGTAAGCGCGGGCTGGCAGGTTGGTTCCCAGCTGACAAGCCTGGCAAGCCTGGCAAGCCGACTTTGATTCCAGAACCAGGAGAGGAGAAGACTGACTACACAAAGCTGTCCTCTGGCCCCACGTGTGTGCCTGGGCATGCGCGTGCGCGCACAGCAACAAGGAACAAGAACGTGGTAGGAGAGGGAATGAGGCCCCTCCCTGCCTTTCAGTACACAGACTGCGTCCCCTATAACATAAGCTTTAACACTAGTCCCCTGTAAGCCATAACGCCTTCTCTTCGTTTCTCACCTCCAGGGGCTGCAGTAAACCTCACCCTGGTCACTCCAGAGAAGGCGATCAAGCTGGCAGCCAATGACTTTTTGCGGCAGCTGCTCATGCAGGACGGGTAAGGACAGGTGACAGTGGCGCAGGGAACCTTCACTATGTGCCTGTCTTGCGGGTGCCAACATGCCTCAGTTTATCTGTACGCACCTATATGAACAGGTGTACACTGGCTGAGGTCAGTGTGTTCTGACACATAGGCAGTGAAGGGAGAGGGTGAACAGGTATAATGCGGGAGAGAGTAGTCGAGAGGGGGACGCAGAGCACATAGAGTATGTATTTAGCCCCCAGCTGATGAATTCTTCAGTTTGTTGAGACCAGATCTCCCCATTTAGATCTGCCTGGAACTTACAGCCATCTCCCAGCCTCTACCGCCCGAATGCCCAGAATCCTAGCCTTGAGTAGCCACACCCAACAAGCTGACAGATCTTAAGCATCAGCCCTCCAACCCTCTCCTCTTCTGTGTCCCCCCCTCATCCTAGGGATGGCACTTAAGAGGCTGGAGCAAAACCTGACGTCACACTGGTGCCTCACGGATTTCAACTCAGTACATGCTGCCTCCCCGTAGCCTCTGCTGGAAATGTGTTTTCAGCTGTGTGCAGTGGCACTGTCTGTAATTCTAGCAGGAGCAGGTAGAAGGCAGACACGGGAGGACGGGGGCAAAACTGAGGACAGCTTGGTTTACATACAGTTTCAACAAACAAAAAGAGCCAGGCACAGTGATGCATGCCTTTGATCCTAGCACTCAAGGAGAAGAGGCTGGGCGTGGTAGCACACACCTTAACAAGACGAAGCGAAAAGGTAGAAGCAGGTGGATCTCTGTGAGTTTGAGGGAGGTCAGCTTGGCCTACACAGTGAGTTCCAGCACGGCCAGAACTATGCAGAGAAAACCTGTCTTCAAACAAACAAAGAGGAACAGAGTTCCAACCATTCAGGAGGGTGGAAGGGCACGGAGTGGGGCAGGGCTGGCCTGAGACTAAGGACCTTCCTCCTGGTCCCACAGGATGCAGCGGAACCTGAAGATGGAGATGCTGGCCGGGTGTGGGGCTGGAATGTGTCAGGTGGTGGTCACCTGTCCCATGGAGATGCTCAAGATTCAGCTGCAGGATGCTGGCCGCTTAGGTGAGGTGCATCCCAATTCATGACATCAGCAAGGCTGGGCAGCAAAGGCCCACCTCACTGCACTCTCTCACTAGCCAGGCTCAGTTTCTAGGTCAACAGAACATGTTTCATGGTGGACTGACTTTAACCCTTTCAGCTCCAGCCTAAGGAGCAGAAACAGGGCCTGGGCTCTGGAGGATGAAAGCACATCTCATATCTCCATGCTAAGGACTTGATGCTCAGGCTGGATTCCTGAAGCTTTTTAAAAATGGGGCTTAGTGAAGAGGACTTGCTGCCTTCCAGAGAACTGGGGTTCAATTCCAGTATGCACACAGCAGCTTACCTGTAACTCCAGTTCCAGGAGGTCTAATGCCATCTTCTGGCCTCCTCAGGCAATGCATACATGTGACACAGAGACACATGCAGGCAAAGCAGGTACCTTAAACTAATACATGTTTTAAATTTCAAATATGGAAAGCCAAACAAATCAGAACGCTGACAGTGCCACCCATACAGTGAGGACAAAGATTAAGCTTGAGGAAGAGACAGGGCCCCTTTCCTCGGGGATGAACCAGGCTCTGTTGAAAGAAGCCAGTGTGTAACGTACCCCACACTGCTGCCCTCAGCTCGGCTGCTCACACTTGTGCTGCCTTAAGTGGCTTCAGGGCCCTCTGTGTCCCTGTCTGCCAAGAGAAAGAGCCTGCCTTCTCATCTCTTCAACCTGGGTAAGAGATCCTAATACGAAGCTGGCGTGGTGGCGCAGGCCTTTGACCCCAGCACTTGGGAGGCAGAAGCGAGTGGATCTGTGACGTCCAAGCCAGCCAAGGCTGCATAGGGAGACTCTGTCTCAAAAAGACAAAGATGAACAAAACCCAAAACTAACCGAAGACAACGTATGTAAAAGCCAGTGCGGTGTGCTTGTCTGTAATCCCAGGAGGTCAGCCTGGGCTAAAAGAACCACTCACTGATACACACTGCCCTTGGTGACTGCGTCCCTTGGGATTTCTCAGTCTACAATCTGCCGAGTAAGCAGGAATCCAGTTTTCCACTTGAGAATTTCTTCTCTCTCTAGATGCGCCCCCTTCCCAAACACACGCTCTGCTGCTATGTGGACCCTCTAGCACTGAGCCAGACCCCAGGTCCTAGCTCCTAGCCCAGGCCACATAAGACCCCGTACTATGAGCAATAGGCAGTAGATCTCTGTTGCTCTGCTGGGTGCTGGGGAAGGCTGGGATGTGGAGCTGGAGTCACGTCCTCTGAGCCAAGAGCGCAAACGCTTCTTTTTCTGTTTGGCCTTTGTGGCGCCGGGGTCAGGCCCAGTTCTCATGACCACTGGGCAAAGTGCTCTGCCCAGTGCTCCAGCCCTTTTCATTTCAGACCAGCTTTCACCACACTGCCCAAACAGACCCTGAATGGCTTAAGCCATTCTCCTACCTCTGGCTCTTGTCTAATTAAATGTATAGTGCAGGGTACCATGCCCAGCAAACCCTGGCTTCTAAGTGAACACGCGCTTTCAATACATTCAATCCTGCAGTGGTTAGCAGACCCACGAGTCCTGCCCTATCCATCCATCCATCCACCCCTCCATACATCCAGTAAGACGGCCTTGATACCCAGGCTGCCTGACCCTGAACTCACAATCCTCCTGCCTCAGCCTCCCAAGTGTTAGGGTTACAGCCACGGACCACTGCACTCAGCTCATCCACATTCACATTTTGTTTTGTTGGTTGAAACGGGACGGGGTCTTGTGTGACCGAAGCTGGCCTCGAACTTAGAAGATAGCTGAGGGGATCTCTGCCACACCCTGATTTTCCTGCAGTTTAAGTGCTCGAGAGAGATAATTCCATCTCAATTGCTACATGTTTATCTGTTGTTCCTTATCCATTGACTCTTTATAGGCACGGTCTCATAAACCCTGACTGGCCTAGAACTATGTAGACCAGGCTGGCCTCAAGTTAACAGAAATCCACCTGCCTGTGCTTCCCGAGTACTGGGATAGGAAAGGTGTGTGTCACCGCGACCCACCCCCACCCCTCTAAAAATAAAAGCAGTAATTCTCCAGCCTCTTGGTGCTCGGTTTGCAGTGAACCAGCAAGCCTAGCTTCAGTTAGACAAAGAACAGGCTTTGAAGAGGACACTAAAGAGGGTTTAACACTGAACTAAGTTAACAGAGGAGGTTATGCATGGTGTGTGTGCCTGGTCTTGGGGTGAGGGAGAGGCAACTCTGGAAGAGGAGGAGGAGGTCACTTTACACAAAAGCATTTGCTGGCTTCTAACATTAAGCAGAACACTTACGGTGTTTCTGTCCCAAAGCGACCATCTGAAAAGGCTCAGTCAGCTGGCCACGGTGACCATCAAAGGGTTAATCAGGCTGGGCAGACTCTAATTGAGGTGCCATCATGGACCCTGGGATGTGTCTACCACTAAGAACCCCTTGGGCACCTGCTGGGCTTGGTGCACAAGCGGCTGCCTTTCCTCCCCAGCCGCCTGTCGTCAGGCCTCTGCCTCAGCCACGCCTCCTCCCCAGCCCTACAGCGCTGGCTCGGCTTCCACTCATAGCCGCCCGTCGGCCACCGCCATCGCCTGGGAGCTGCTCCGCACCCAGGGCCTGTCTGGTCTCTACAGGGGCCTGGGTGCCACTCTCCTCAGGTGAGGCCCTCTTCCTGAGCCTGGATCCCGAGATGCCTAGAGTAGAGACCGGCCTACCTCACTCATCTTAGCAAATTGCTTCCCTTTGGAACTACTGCCGCTTCCTCTGCAGGTTACAGGTGCTGGGCGCGGGGGCAGCTGGACAGGGCAAGAGCATCCTTCCAAATGGAGGTGTTTCTGCTACCCCCTGGCTTCCAGGGCAGCTGCTGAGAGGGCACCTAGAGTGTGGTCTTTCTCCTCTACAGAGACATTCCATTCTCCATCATCTATTTCCCCTTGTTCGCAAACCTGAACCAGCTCGGGGTCAGCGAGCTCACGGGCAAGGCCCCCTTCTCCCACTCCTTTGTGGCAGGCTGTGCAGCAGGTTCTGTGGCCGCAGTAGCCGTCACCCCTCTGGACGGTAAGTGTGGAGAGGGCCAGGGTTTGGGATCTAAGGGTCATCTGCTTTACGAATTGGGCTCACACAAGGCTGTGTCCTCACTGTTCCTCGTCACCACACAACCCCTCGCCTTCCAGAGGCTTTCCTTTTGCTTCCCAGTAGTTCCCAGTCTTGGTGGTGAGAGCTGACCCTGGGGGAACTGTGAGGAAATGCTCCCATGTGCTCAGGGACACACCCAGCCCCTTCACAGGCAAACAGCAGTTCCCCCAACAGCGGGAAGGCCGAAGGAGAGGGCCCCTCTTCTCACAGCCATAGAACTGGCCTTGGGCCTGCTCCTACAGGGAAAGCCCACTGGGTGAGCAGGACAAGCTCAGTCAGGTGTTTACTCGTCCTAACTTCTGCTCCGTTCAGTTCTGAAGACTCGAATCCAGACCCTCAAGAGAGGCCTTGGAGAGGACACCTACAGTGGGGTCACTGACTGTGCCAGGTGAGCCTGGTACCCCAGCCCTCCAGCCAGCTCATGGCAGGACTTGGGTTGCCCCTCACATGCAGTATTGGGAGCTGATTGCTCGAGTCTCTGCTTCTCCCTAACTCCTCCCGCCAGACTGCAGACAATCTGGAACTTTTAAGGACCCCCCCCTCTCCCCCACTGCAGTCCTCCACTCTAAAGATGGTATACAGACACCCTGCCAAGAGGGCTCTAACGGCTCCAGTCTTGGCCTAGCGCTTGAGAGCTGCAGGCAGGACCACCACACAGCTCAGCCTAAACTTCATTGAGATCTTGTCTCAAAGGAGGTGTGGGCATGCTGTGGGCTCATTTCTAACACTATAATCCTAGCCCTCAGGAGAGCGAGGGCAGCCCCACGGCCAGCCTGGGCTACACCCGGAGACCTCTCCAAACCCAACAAAAACAAAGTAAAGCTTGGAGAAAAGTCATGCGTTAACGTGCGCTTAGCCCTTCACTACCCAGGCTCTCCTTTCTTCACAGGAAACTCTGGACACAGGAGGGAGCAGCAGCCTTCATGAAGGGGGCAGGCTGCCGAGCCCTGGTCATGGCCCCCCTCTTTGGGATTGCCCAGGGCATCTACTTCATTGGCATCGGAGAGCGCATCTTAAAGCGCTTTGAGTAATCTAGCGTGTCCCTCAACTGGCTGGCCCTCCACTTGGGGCCTGATGTCAGTGCTCAAGTGTAAGGTGCCCGCCCCGACGTATGTGGTCTGTAACTTGTAGCGCTACCTCAGAAGAGATGACCCCTTTTACTAAACGAGTAGAGCCCTCATCTCCCTTTATGAAAACTAAGCTCTGCGGTGCAGCCTACTGGGGGCACCCAGAAGCCCCAACCATCTTTGTCTAGCAGAAGCGGCCTTCCTGGGTTATCGTGGCAGGCCCATGACACCTTGGGTAGGGACGGATGGGGCTGTTTCATACTAACATTCCCACCACAGGCAGGCGAAGCAGTGGCCGCGGCGTGTGCAGTGTTGGTGTTAGTCTTGGTGCCGATGTGGCACAGAGCAGAAGGGCACCTGGGCTGAACTCTGCACCCTCCTGAGCGTCACGAATGGTCGAATGAGCAGTCGGGCCTTGTCAGCAGCTGTCCTGCCCAGACGCTCACCCTCAAAGTGGGTCGATTCCCTCCTAACGGATGCTTGTGGGACAAGATCTGAAATAAAGCTGGCTAGATCCTTGTCCTGTAATGAGCAGAGCAGATGACTGACAAGGAATGTCTTCTACACAGCCAAGCTGTGGCCTCTGGGGCCCCACAGCAGTTCCCGACCATCTTCCAACTGTGGCTCAAGAGTGGAGAGTAGCTGGGGGCCGTCTTTATACTGAACCTGAGTTTGTTTGAATTATTTATGTGCATGTGTGCCCTGGGGGACCAGAGCGAGCCAGCACTGGGTCCCGTGAAGCTAGGCTAGGGGCCATTGTGAGCTGCCAGCCGTGGGCACTGAGAACTGAACTCGGGTTCTCTAGAAGAGTAGCAGGTGCCATCTCTCCAGCTCTTACACTTGAGTCTTGTCTCTCTCTGCCTGTCACCTCATCACCGTGTCACACTAAGAAACCCAAGCAAGCCTCACGGCCTTCAGTCCTTCCTCTGTAGCCTGCGGCAGAGAAGTGAACGATGCCGGGCGACATCCGGTTCTGTGAAAACAATCCTGTTTTAAGAACGGTGCTTCCTGGGTCAGGCTGGAGACATGGCTGAAGGCTGGAGTGCTTTCTTGGCAAACGCCAAGCCCAGGGTTCCACCCCCAGCACCACATAAGCTGGGTGTGGTGGCACAGGCCTATAATCCAGCATGTAGGAGGTGGAGGCAGGATAGGAAACTGAAGGTCATCGTCTGCCAATGGGCAAGTTCTAGGCCATCCTCGACTGCATGAGACCCCGACAAAAGTCAAAACAAGACTGAAAAGAACCCCCATTAGGCCCACCTCACTTAAAACTTGGGTCGGGGAGGGGGAGCGGATGTGCATGCAAACTATCCACCTGAATAGCCTCATCCTCAGTGAGATAAGACCTAAACAATTCTGTGCATTCGCCTAAGGACCACGGAAAGCACGGATGAGCTGTGAGGGGATCTGTACTAAAGCTCCTATCCTCCGGAACTTGGGCTGTTTTTCACTTTGTCCAAATAAAACTGTTTCAACAAAGCTACACGGGCCATAGGCTGGGGTTGTGGCTCAATGGTGCAGCTCTGGGACCCACCCTCTAGCTCAGGTGCACACACACAAAGCTGTCTAGCCTCAGGGACAGGACTAGAGTACCCGTATGATGTCCATTGGGTCACAGGGCTGCAAAAAGATCTAGTGAGCAGTTAATATACAGCAGGAGTTTGGGGTAATTCCTCTCTAGGTTCCCCTGTAAGAACCTTCTTTGTTCTAGGGGGTGGTGATGGTAGGTGGGGTCTTCTTTGTTGCCCAGGCTGGCCCCAAACAATCTTACCATAGCTGGGACTACAGATGTGTGGCACTGTGCCCAGTAGAACTTACACACAAATCACAAACTCAGTGCCTTATGTAAATAAAAAACAACAACAACAACCAGGAGCTGGAGAGATGGCCAGAGGTTAAGAGCACTGGCTGCTCTTCCAGAGGTCCTGAGTTCAATTCCCAGCAACCACATGTTGGCTTACAACCATCTATAATGAGATCTGGTGCCCTCTTCTGGCATGCAGGTGTACATGCTGATATAACATTGTATACATAATAAATACATAAATCTTAATAAACCACAACCAAATCCACATGAACCTTTTGTTTTAATAAATAAAGAATACTTGTGGCTTAGATTTTAAATCACATTTACAGATAAAGAAAACTAGAGCTAAACAGTAACAGTGAAGCTAGGCAAGGCCCACATGCACTTTCCACCCAAAGAGCAGGGGCAGCATGCACAACTCACTCTAGACTCGCCTAGGAGCAGGGGAAGAATGGGGCCTTGGGGAGGGCTGGCGCACCGTCTGACCCTCACGTCCTGACAGAACCAGTGCACAGCTGTGGTCAGGTGAGCTGGGGCTGGGTTCCCGTCCACACCAAGCGGCCCTGCTGTTGTCACGGGGCTGAGGGCATTAGCTGCAGAGGGCGTCCACTGATTACCAGTATTAGAACAGAAAGAGAAAGCCACACGGACATCTGCTTCTCCAGGAGCACTGCACCTCCCCAGGCTCAGTCCAGAAACTTCCTGTTTGCATTTGCACCAAACAAGGCTCCTCGGACTTCCGGCATCATCTATAAAGAGTCAGTAAATAAGGACCTCGGTCAGGGACTTGTACAGTCGTAACCACCATGTGAGGAAAGGAGGTCGGAGCTGCCAGCAAAAGGTCTCTCCCGTCTGCTGCCTGGCGCAGTGCCAGAGAAACGTAGCAGTCACACTGTGGGCTCACTGCCTCAGGAGGACGGCGGAAAGGACAGACCCCGAGTCCTGACTACACAGCCCGGCCACTGCGGCACTGAGACGGTCTCACCCGCGGGTCAGAGGTGCTCTTTCATCGGCTGAGGGCCTAAAACCTGCCAGGAGTGACCCGAAAGGGCACTTAGAATGGCGTCCGTGCTGAAGCCTTAGCAGGCAGCTAAAGCACTCTGCCTTAGGACCACTAAGGTTCGCCACACTGGCTTTTAGGTCTCAGGTACTCCAACAGTCGGGCCAAATACCGGGAATGAGCTCAGCCTGGACTACAGCGGTTAGATAAAAGCCAGCATTCCTCAGGATCTCATGAAAGGCGTTCCCACTGCCAAAAGGAGTCACTTCCCCTCCTGCAGAAGGGGCTGTGGGGGCCCTCAGTGTCGAAAGTACCTGTGAGACATCTCAGGGAGCGCCCAGCCCTTCTCACCTCCCAGACAGCCGTCTGTTCTCTTTATTACTCCTGGACCCTGTCCTTCCCCCCCCATGCTCTAGTCCTTATCTCGTTATCTCAATACTCTGCTCTCTCCCAACCCTGGCCATGTCCTGTCTGCTGGCCATGTTTGGTCTACTTCTCTCTCTGCTCTGGACTCTCAGCCTCTGGCTGCTCTGTCTCATATCCATAATAAAAGCCTTAACCATATCATGCAACGGTCATGTCAACACTTTCTTTACTGTGCCCCCTCCCATACAGCTTTATGTGCTGGTGAAGAACGGAAAGAACTGTGTGTGCATGGGAGAGAAAGAGGGGAGAGGGCTGGGGAGAGAGCAAGGGGGGGGGAGAGAGAGAGAGAGAGAGAGAGAACATAGTAATCCCACTCAGCTTCCTAAGCAGCTATGCTACCACATCTGGCTAAACTACTCTTTGTCTTTTAGAGACCAGGTTTCTCCATGTAGACCAGGCTGGCCTTGAACACACAGAGATCTGCTTGCCCCCAGGCACGCACCTTCACACCTGGCCTAAACTATACTTGTAGGTCAGGGAGTAAGAAAGTTACCAGTGCGCTGCTGACCGTGCTTGAGGGTGACCAGCACTTGAGGCTTGTTTCCTTGGGTTCAGCGTGCAGACACGCAGACAGGAAGGCCGGCGCCTCGCACTCCCTGTGAAGGGGCTGTGTTCTCGGCAGCCTGCGGCAGTGCCAGGCAACAGCACCAGTCCTCCGCACTCACCTGCTGGGCTATGAGGTCCAGCCGGCTTTCCAGAGTGTTGGAAACCTTTATCTTGCGGTCCCCATTGTAGATTTCAACTCCACCAGCTCTACGGAGAACACAGAAAATAAAAGGAGTGACGAGGTGTGATCCATGACACACTGCTCCCTCAGCACAGGGCAGCCTAGGCATGTCAAGTGCACACAGGTCAACAGGCTTGCCATTATTTCGGGGGCCTCAATGAGAACTCAGGGAGCTCTCACACAGGCTACGAGACTGCTGAGCCACTCCGGTGGTTACAGCGCGCTGCTCAATGCCAGCCAACCTCCCAGCAAGGTGGAAAGTGCCTCAGCTGTGAATCATCAGAGGTGGCAGACAGGGAGGACAGATGACACAGCATCCTGGCTGTCTACCAGCTCTTCCAGCCACTTCCCCTCATTTGTCACCCTACTCCTCAGAGCCTCTCAGCAAGAGGCAAACGGGTCAAGTATTACAAGGAACCATGGGAAACAAGGTTCACCTAGGAACAACCCTCTCAATTACGGAGATAAATGGACCAGCAGACAAGGGCCCAGACACAGTTTGAGACAACGCTTCACTAGGCTAGCCTGGGACTCTCATCTTCCCTTTCTTTTTCTCTGTGTAGCCTAAGCAGCATTAACTCTGGCTGTCCTTGAACTCACAGAGAGCTGCCTGCCTCTGCCTCCCAGAGCGCTGGGATCCCAGGCAGGTGCCACCGCCCCTGGCTTCATCTTCCCCTCTTTCTCTCCACAGCCCATGCGCTTCACGATGGCAGGGTGGATCTGCTCTTTTAAGTCCCTCCTGGCCGCTTTTGTTTGGGGGAACGTGAAAATGGTAAGGGAGAAGAAGCAGCAAACATGATCCAGGCGCGTGCTGAATGTCAGCTGAGGTTTTCTTCGCTTTCCTTTTGTGTTTTGAGACATGGTTTCCCTACATAATACAAACCGGCCTCAAACAAATACTCTATCCTTGATGGAGCCAAAGGCTGAGACGCCTCTGGTCTATCCTGCCTCAGCCTCCTGAGCGTGCACCACGCCTGGTATGCCTACAGCCTGCTGCGGCTTCCTGACCTTCGAGTAACCCTGAGTGTACTCCAGATGTGGCGAACGAGGAAATGCCCTGAGAAACTGGAAAAGTGAGTACTAACCACATCAAACAAATACCACTTTGCCCGAGACAGAAGTCTGTCATCTCGTAACTGTAATACTAAAACTCAAAAGGCCCTGAAAACAATAATTAATTCATGTATCGGGCAAACAAGAACTGCCTCTCTCCTGTCATCTGGCAGAAACGAGCAGATCTTGACGTGCTGGTCTTGCACACTGAAATCTTCCATACTGTTTTTTTCAACAAGGAACAGTTACGCTGCCCAAGTCGGCAGCTGCCCGGCTGAGGTGACGCCATCTCTCTGTGCGGGTTTTGGAGAACACCCACTCCATGTACAGCATTTAAAACTACAATAAATTTAAAACTCGGCTGGCCAGGAGTTCCCGACAAGGCTCTTGCTTCAGCGTCTCAAGCACTGTGACTACAGGCAAGGGCCACACGGCCAGGTTTTCCCAGGTAAAGTAGCAGTACACCTGGCTATGGCAGGCTGTCTCAGACCTGATACTACACAATGGGAGAGCCAGGGACCTGATGATTCTTAGGTAGCTGGAATGGGACCCAGGGTCTCACACGTGCTGGGCACACTATGCCTACCAAGCTACACCCCAGCCCCTTTCACTCTCTGAAATTCAGAACACACATGATGACAAGGCTCTAGGAGTCTCAGCCTCTGTAGCTCCTGTCTTTTGCACCATCTGCTCTGTCTCCACAGCACACCAGCACCACCGAATGCTGCCTAGACATGACCTCATTTGAATGGCTTCAACTTAATGAAGCCAGCTGGGCAGGGTGAGCCAGGCCTGCGATCCCAGACTCCTGATTTCAGACTGCTGGAAACAAGACCAACCAGGTCTACAGGATGAAATCCTGTCCCATCCCCTCAGCACTCAAAAAACAAAAACAAAAAATCAAGTCAAGGCTCAGAGATGAAGTAAGTGTTCCAACACCACTCAGACAGTACGTGGCAAGCCCACACCTGAATCATGATGTTCACGCCATCCCGGCTTCTACCTGGAGTAGCAAGAACTGAAACAAAACCCCACCCCCGCAAATCTAATTTTCATGACAATGTTCTCAACCCATTTCACATTCCTAAGCCTCATAGACTTTCCATTAAGTTCAAAATATGTTCCCAAGATTCTGCTCCAGATTAGACAGTGGAGGCAATGTGTCAGACAGACAGCTTTGGGCATCAATGCTGATTTCCTAGGATTATGTTCCGTACTTGCTGTTGTGGAAAATGGGTTATTACTGAACTCACCAAGATAGGACAAATAGTGGGGTATTTTCTTTAAGGTTGCCAAATACATATGAGTGGACATTATGTAAGTCTTATCTAATTTTAATTGTTTCATAAATCATTTTGTTTGTTTTTCAACACAGGATTTCTAACTGTGCAGCCTTGGTTGTCCTGGATTCACTCTGTAGACCCGACTGCCTCTGCCTCCCAGAGTGCTGAGATTACATATGTGCGCCACTGTGTCTCATAATTGTTCTTGGTGTATGCAGTTTATTAAAAAAAAAAAAAATAGCCTTTTTAATTAGACGAAAAGGGGGAATTGCTACAGCACAGTCCGGTGCTTTGTATCTGATTACTAATTATTTGCTCCGGAAGTCTGCTTGCTGTCTCTATGAGCAAACTATCATGTACCCCATGTTGCTGTGTAAACTTTGCCTTGTGTCTGGCAGGGCAAACTTAGGTGACATGGCCAAGGTCTGTGGGCTTGCAGGACGGAAAGACCATAGGAAGGGGACAAACGGATCTGAGGAAAGAACGCAGGTGAGCATGGAGAGAACCACGCGGCTGAGAGAAATTTACCCTTGAGGATGGGCAGAGAAGCAGCCCAGATGAAAAGCATACACAAGGAAGTGGCCCAGACAAGGAAGTGACCTGGACAAGGAATGACTAAAACAAATGACATGGGGGCTGGAGAGATGGCTTGGTGCTTAAGAGCACTGGCTGCTCTTCCAAAGGACCCGGGTTCAATTCCCAACACCCACATGGCAGTCACAACTGTCTGTAATTCCAGTTCCAAGGGATCTGACACCTTCACATAATGCACATAAAAATTAAACAAAGTGTTAAAAACAACAACAAAACAAATGACATGGGATATGGAGCTGGGAGGTAAGAAGAAGCTTAGGGGCTTTGTATCTGCCCAGCCCCAGGCTAAGGCATATTAAAAATATAACAGATGTCTGTGCCCCTTATTGATTTTGACAGCAGGATAGTAACAGCCACTGCAATAATTATATGGCTTAATAAAAGATATTAATAACCCATATTCTGGGGCTGGAGAGATGGCTTAGAGGTTAAGAGCACTGGCTGCTCTTCCAGGTCCTGACCTCAGTTCCCAGCAACCACGTGGTGGCTCCCAACCATCTATAATGAGATCTGGTGCCCTCTTCTGGCATGAAGGCACACAGGCAGGCAGAACACTGTATTCGTAATAAAAACAAAAAACAAAAAACAAAACCAAAACCATTTCTACAACTGCTCATGCAGAAGGCTACTGAGCAGCACAGGTCCCACGTCTGATCACAAGACCAGCTTGAAGGAATGAGGGAGGACCAGAGCCCGGAAAGGAAAACAGACCCAGGCACATACAGAACACAAGCACACCTGTCCCCTGCTGCAAAGACCTCACCCGAGAAAACGCTTTTCTTAGTTAGGGTTGAGGAGTAAACCCACGTATGGGCTTTACCACTGTCCTGGCTGGTTTTGTGTCAACTTGACACAAGTTAGGGCCAGGAGAGAGGAAGGAGTCTCTGTGAGGAAGCACCATGAGATCCATGAGATCTGTGAGGCACTTTCTCAATTAGTGATCAACAGGGGAGTGCCCAGCTGAGCATGACATGGGGCACAAGCCAGAAGGTAGCAGCCCTCCATGGCCTTTGCATCAGCTCCTGGCCCCAGGTTCCTGTCCTGACTTCCTCCAATAACGGACCATGATCTTGAAATGTCAGCCAAACTCTTTCCTCCTCAACTTGCTTTCTGGTCATGGTATTTTGCTGCAGCAGTAGAAACCCAGATTAAGACATCCACTGAGCCACCCCCACTTGTAACCCCCAAACCCCACCACTTTGTAAAAGGCTCAGCACCGGGACCGCTCCCACAGCGAGCAGCAGACTTAACAGAAAGCTCCTTACATGTCATCAGGCAGGTAGGCCTCCTGGTCGATTTGGACATCAACATCTTTTTTGGTGGCGATTTTATACATAGGAATTGCTTTCTGTACTGCGGCCTGGGGGACAACAAACAGAAAGCGATGAGAGATTTTCACATAAAGGCAAGCCTCGCTGCTGAGGTCATATGATGAGGCCATCCCGAGGAAGAACGGAAGAACGGGAGCGCGCACAGGCGGGCGGGAGGGACGAGCTCAGGTGTGAAGATGCAATGGGCCTGGCAACTGCACGTCCCAGGGACTCCAGGGACAGTGCCGCAGAGCTCGGGTGTGAGGTGCGTGCAGGCAGCAGAGGTGGGGGCAGCAGTGTGGTGGAGGGGGATGCGCTGCTGACCTGACCTTCGCTGGCAGCTGCAGAAGTGAGGACTGCGCCTCTCACTAGGAGAGACCCCCACAACACTACTACAAAGAAAGTTGGAAAGCTGTTGGGGTTAAGAACAGGGCTCTTCCAGAGGACTGGGAGAGCGATTCCCAGCACTCCCAACCATCTGACTCCAGTTCAGGGGACCCACCACCTTCTTCAGGCCCAGAAGAACACGTGTACGCAGTGGTACACACACATACACGCAGGCAGAACACCCACAGACATGATTTTTGTTTTTTTTTTTCTTTTTTTTGAGACAGGATTTATTTTTGTAGTTCTGGCTGTCCTGGCTTGCTCTGTAGACCCGGCTGGCCTCGAACTCACAGAGATCCACCTGCCTCTGCCTCCCCAAGTACTGGGATCACAGGCGTGCACCACCATGCTCAGTGCATAAAAAATTTTTAATTAAAATGAAAGTATTATTGAGTATGAAAAGACATGAGGACCTTTGTGCATTGAGGGTAGAAATGTAAAACAACACAACTGCCTAGAAAACTGCCTGGCCCTTCTTCAAGAAACCCAGGAGACTGAACTTGCTTAGGGATGTGGCTCACTGCAGCCACTTCAGAGACCTTTGGTCGTGAATCTCAAAGGTAAATGTGAGGGTCAGGTGCTGTGACACACTATCAGTCTCAGCACTGGGATCCAGGTCTCCGAGATCAAGGCCAGTGTAGTCTACAGAAGAAGTCCCTAACTGGCCCAGACACCAGAAGATAAAAGACACTAATGTCATAGAGAATGAAAAAGTGAAAAGTGGACTACTTTAAAAACCGTTTTTTCTTTACAGTATTTTGTGTGCAGAGGTCAGAGGAGGAACTAGCTCTGTCCTTCCACAGCCTGACCCGCTGAGCCACTTTGCCTGGGCCCAGTCTATTTTCTATGCTGCAGAATCCCTCTCTGTCTTGGCTGGTTTTATGTCAACTGACACAAGCCAGAGTCACTTGGGAGGAGGGACTCTCCGTTGGGAAAATGTCTCCATGAGTGTCCTGTAGGTAAATCTGCAGGGCATTTTCTTAATTAGTGGCAGACATGGGAGGGCTCAGCCCACTGAGGGTGCTGCCACACATGGGCTGGTGCCCCTGAGCACTGTAAGGAAGCAGGTGAGGCGGGTATGGAGGTGCACGCCTGTGATCCCAGCACCCAGAGGGAGGGAGAATACTGTGAGTTCAAGGCCAGCCTGGTCTACAAAGTGAGTCTAGGGCAGCCAAGGCTACACAGAGGAACCCTGTCTTGAAATCAGGAACAAAACAAAAAGAAAGCAGTTGAAAGCCCAGTGGGGTGACTCATGCCTTTAATTTCAGCTAGAGGCAGAGGTAAGGGGATCTCTCTGAGTTCAAGGCCAGCCAGGAATAGATACATAGTGAGACCCCATTTCAAAAACACCAAAAGGAAAAAAAAGCAGAGTGCGCAAGCCGGCAAGCAGCACTTTTCCACAGCCTCAACAATAGTTCCTATCTTACGTTCCTGCCCTGACCTCCCTCAGTGACAGCATTCTTCCAGCTGAATCGCATCTCTGACACTTTGTCCCCCTTTTTCAACAACAACTAATAATAAAAACAATGACAATAATAACAGTAGTTGTCTAAGATCTTCACCTTCACCAAGGGGAAATCTTGTTTTCTGCAACGCACAATCATCCGAGGCTCCAGCAGCTGGTACAAGCCCTGTGAAAAAACAGAGTCTATAGAGGAAAATACAGCGCAACAGTGACTTGCAGTTCTTTCCGGTGTCAGCCGGTGAGCTCTGCAGAGACAACACGCAATACAAGACCACAGTGAGCGCCACCTGCTATTAACGCTGGACAGACTGGAACCGAGACTTTCCATGGTCAACCACATTCCTGTGGGGTCCTGTCAGCCAGACCGAGGACAAATACTTTGGACTAACATGAGTAAAAGCAGGAGATCACACCCCAGAAGCCAACAACTGTCTGACCCCCCTTTTTTTTTTTTTTTTTTTTTTTTTGAATCGCTAGGACTGAACCTGAGGTCTTTCACACGCTGTGCAGTTATTCTGCCTTTACCACCAGGCTATGTCCTCGGCACTAATGTGGGCTTAAGGCCAAGTATTTAAAGGTCAAATCAAAGTGGGGAAGTTTAAAGCTGCAGGCAGGTAGATCTGACTAGAGAGCTAGAAAGAACTTATACAATCACAGGAAAATAGCAGTGACACCTTCAAGTCTCCGACAGACAGACAGATGTCACCATCTGGTGCAGTACACACCACAGACACAGGAAGGAGGCAGAAAAACGTTCTGGAGGGAAAAGTGAGCTGGTCTCTGACAGCCCTTTTCCAAGGCTCTCGGGACTGCAGCTGCGCACGGCAGACTGGGCACGGGAGCATACCTGGAGGACCAGCCCATCCAGCAGCACTTGGTACCTGGTTGTGTCTTTTACTACCTTGCTGAGTCTCTGCTTTGCCTCATTTAGCAGATCCTACAAAGAGCAGAAAGACAAAGCATTATATCAGCCCATCAGAGCTCACGGCCATCACGTCACATCCACTGCTGGGTTTTCACTAACACACATCCTGGGACACACGGCTATGTCCGAGCCGGTGCTACAGGCACTGCTAAGTGCTGGTGGGCAACACCTTGCTTGTTCTCAGAGGCGTCCGTCTAGCAGATCGTCTTGGCCTGGAAACCTATGGGACTTTGCACCTGAAAAGACCTACATGCCTGTAATTCCGCTCCCGAGGGGGAGGACTGCTGAGAGTGAGGCCAAAGGGCCTACACACAAGGCCAGCACGGTGGTTTATGCCTGCACTACCCGGTCAGCGGAAGGATGACAAGGAGCCCAGGGCCTGACTCAGCTACACAGGGAGTTCCAGTTTCTAGGGCTGCTGGCACCTTGTCTCTAAAACAAAGACAGCCACACACGCCTATGATCCCAGCATTTGGGAGGCAGAGGCAAGTGGATCTCTGACTTTAAGGCCAGCCTGGTCTACAGAGCAAGTTCCAGGACAGCCAGGGCTACACAGAGAAACCCTGTTTTGTTTGAAAAAAACAAACAAAACAAACTGCTACCACCCCCATCAAATCCAGCACCAATCTGGAGGTGTAGGTCAGCAGGCACAGTGTTTGGTTAGCATGGACGAGGCCCTGGGCTTAGAGCCCACAACTATGCACCTGGCCACTGTGAGGCATCCCTGTAGCCCAGCACTGAGTGGACACAGGAAGCTAAGAAGTTCAAGGTCACCCTTGGCTGCAAGGGACGTCTAAGCCAGCCCAAGCTTACGTGTTGGTATTTGGCATAGTGTGGCATACAGTAATTACGTAGACAGTTCAACTGTGAAACACCTGTATAGAGCCAGGAGTGAGGCTGGAGAGATGGCTCAGAGGTTAAGAGCGCTGGGCCTGAGTTCAATTCCCAGCAACCACATGGTGGCTCACAGCCATCAATAATGAGATCTGGTGCCCTCTTCTGGTGTGCAGGCATACATGCAGGCAGAACACTGTACGCCTAATAAATAAATAAATAAATCTTTAAAAACAAACAAACAAACAAACAAAAAACATAAACAAAAATAGCCAGGTGCGGTGGCACACACCTGTATTTCCAGGACTCAAAAAAAATACAAAAAACAAAAAACGAACAAACAAACCAAGCAAATAGATGAGGAACAATATAAACACATATAAGTCAGCAAGGACCAAGCACTCAGGGACCCGGCCACACGACAGTTCTCCAACCGCCCATTTGGAACAACTCTCCAGCCAGGCACACGAACGGCTGCCACGTTTCTCTCCTAGGTTACCAGTGACTCTGCACAACTCGGTTGCTCAAAACAGTTACTCATACAATTTCCTTTCTGTTTTTGATGGTCTCTCTATGTACCCATGGCTGACCTGGAACCCACAGTGCAACTCAGGGTGGCCTCAAACTTCCAGTGACCCCCCCTGTCTCTGCCACCTGAATGTGGGGGATGAATGGGGATGCCCCACCAGGCCGTTTCCTCCGGTGTGGGGACCCAGGAATTCTGCTTGTTGCGCCAGTGCGGGGACTCCCAGACACAAGGATGTGCTCATTCTAAGTCCCAATTTCAAACATCCTAACACACAAAGGGGGACAGTCTCCACTCCTCACCAGCCCTGTTGTTTTTTTCCCTCTTTTTACATTTTTATTTATTTTTATTTTATGCACATTGGTGTTTTGCCTGCATGTGTGTCTGTGTGAGGCTGTTGGATCCTCTGGAACGGGAGTTACAGACAGTTGTGAGCTGCCATGTGGGTGCTGGGAACTGAACACGGGTCCTCTGGAAGAGCAACCAGTGCTCTTAACCATTGAGCCATCTTCTCAGCTCAATGTTGTTGTTTTTCAAGACAGGGTTTTTCTCTGTGGAGCCCTGGCTGACCTGGAACTCACTTTGTAAACCAGGCTGGCCACAAACTCAGAGATCCGCCTGTCTCTGCCTCTCGAGTGCTGGGATCAAAGGCGTGCGCCACCACTGCCCAGCTAAAATTTTTTTTTTTTAACTGGAGGCAGGCATGGCTCTTAGTTTTATATTCATGGCCCTATACTCAGCCCCTCCCTCATATACCCTATGAACTGCTTCTTGCTGCTGTATGATCTAAGACTGTCTTTCATGCCATTACCTTAGAAGGTCATCAAACACAAAGCCAGACTGCTAGCAAGCCTGCATTTATTGTTACTATCAAGTACAATGATTTGCTCAACAAATTGTTTTTCTCTCCAAAAAAATGCTCATAAACCTGAGCATGATAGGTAACCCTCACCCAGAAGACTCAGATTGCAGGATCAAGCTTTAGGTTGACTACATATTGAGACACCATCACAGAAGCAAGCAAGCAAAACAAAAACCAAAACAAACCCCACCCAACCAAGCACAAAAGCAACAACAAAACCCATTATTTCTAAAAGTTCACTAGTGATTCGCTATCATGGGAAAGTAAATAAGCATTTTGCAGTTCTGTAACTACTAGGGGCTAATTACTCACAGTGATGAGGTCATCTCTTGCTCTGAGGACTTTCAGCCTGGCTTGATTCATCAAGTTGGACATTTGGCTACAAAAGGAACAGGAGACTATCAATAAACAGAAAAAAACAATGACTACAGGAAAACAGCCAACTTTCCCCATAAGCACCAAGGACACATGATGAGCGCTAAACACCCTTCCTGTAACACATGAGGCTTCCATGTTCTCTCTCCATGTCAGTTTGTTTTGTGAGACAAGGTCTCACGGCGTGGCTCCGGCTGGCTCAACTCTCTGTAGCCGCCCCTGCTGGGCTTACAGGAGTGTGCCACACGGCAGGCTCTTCTTCGTCTTTTTGTTTGCTTTGGGTCAGGTCAGGCTGTGGACCCTATTTGTCCTTGCCATTTTTGAACTTGGGACTCTCCTGTCTCAGACACCGGCTCCCCCCCCCCCCAGCTAAGCTTTCTGTTCTACAGTGACACAGAAGTTCACACACTTGCTGAAGTCAGGTTAAGAACTGGCCACCCACGCTGCTGCCTTGTCTCCAGTGTTTTGACTGTTCTTTTGGATGAAGAGCAAAGCAAACCTTGGGGAGTAGGGTTTGCGGACTGCACCGGGTTAAGTGGGCACTATCCCACGGAGCTGGCCCCTGTGGCCTTGCTTCACTGACTTTCAAAGCTTCTCAAAGCTCGGCTGGCTGGTGGATTCAGCCTCCAGCTCAAACCACTTATGGAGGCACATGCCTGTAATCCCAGTGATTGGAAGGTAGAGGCAAAAGGATCAGTGCGTTTAGGCCAACCTGGGCTACAACATACAAGCTACTTTAGTTTAGCGCATTAACCATCACCTACTTACATTTTCTTCTGCTGCTCAATCTGCTTTTCCTTCTTCTCATAGTACTCCATAATCTTCAGTCTTTGGGTTTGCACAAGACGACCTTTCTCAATATTGAACTCTTCTTCTGCCTATGAAGAATTAACAGGCATTAATTTATTGCACTGGTTTTGGCCAATCATTTTGTCTTGAGCAACCAGGAACCAGGAATAGTTTCGTATGTTCACTTATTCCCTACCTGAAACAGAAAATCTATTGTAACACTTACCCTCAAAGATAACTTTGGGGTTGGTTTGTTTGTTTTTGACACAGGGTTTCTCTATGTAGCCCTGGTTGTCCTGGAACTCATTCGTAGACCAAGTTGGCCTTGAGCTCAGAGATCGCCTGCCTCTTCCTCTTGAGTGCTGGGATTAAAGGACTGTGCCACCACACTGGCTTGTTGCTGTTTTTTTTACATGTGTCTGCCTTATGTCTGCATGTGCTTGTGGAGGCCTGATGAGGGTATAAGATCATCTGAGCCACTGATACAGGTGCTGGGAACCAAATTCTGGTCCCATGTAACAGCAGTAATGCTCTAACCAATGAGCCATCTCTCCAACCCTGACAGTCTTTAAGTTAGAATTTATATATATCACTGCTTATAAGTATTTTCCTTTCCTGGTCTTCAACATTTGGGCAATCCTCCTGGCTCTACCTTCAGGTGCTAAGCTATTGTTTTTGTTCTGTTTGAGACTGATGCTAACGGAGCTTATACTGGCCTTGAATTCTCCTGCTTCTACCTCTTAAAATGCTGGGATTTCAGGAATGTGCTACCACAGATAACTATTAAAAAAATGCTCTGAGTAGTATATCAAACATTGTTGATTTTGAAGCATTAAGACTCTGTAACTGAGACAGGCCTGGTGGCGCACATTTTTAATCCCAGCACTCAGGGAGGCAAAGGAAGGCGGATCTCTGTGAGTTTGAGGCTAGCCTGGTCTATGGAGTGAGTTCCAGGACAGCCACAGCTACACAGAGAAACAAACAAAGACAAACAAAACAAAAAGTGATTTTGTTGTTATTTTGTTTTTTCAAGACAGGGTTTCTCTGTATAGCCTTGGCTGTCCTGGACTCGCTTTGTAGACCAGACTGGCCTCAAACTTATAGAGATCCACCTGCCTGTGCCTTCCCAAATGCTGGGGTTACAGGCACATGCCACCACGCCCAGAGCTTGCTCACTCACACTCTCTTCTCTATATCTTAAAGATTTATTTCTATGTACATTCATGTTTTGCCTGCATGTATATCTGTGTGAGGGTGCCAGATCCCCAAGAACTGAAGTTACAGACAACTGTGAGTCACCATGTGGGTGCTGAGAATTGAACTTAAGTCTTCTGGAAGAAGAGCCAGTGCTCTTAACTGCCAAGCCACCTGTCCCCAATTAGTAAATCTTAATAACATTAAGGATGACATATAATGAAACTAGTTTCTTTGTGTGTTATAAAAACAAGACACATGCTGGGCAGTTGTGGCACAGGCCTCTAACCCCAGAATTCAGGAGGCAGAGGCAGGAAGATCCCTGAGAGTTCCAGTATGATCTACAGAGTTCCTAGATAGCTAGGACTACACAGAACAACACTGTGTGGAGAAAATCCAAAACCAAAACCAACCCCCACTCCCAAAAGACACACATTTGTCCTTACTGGTCATACGTAATACGACCCTAAACAATTTTAGCAGTAATATTGTTTAGCAAAACCAAACAGCACTAACCTTTAGATCTAGT
Source organism: Rhombomys opimus (assembly GCA_010120015.1). Classification (NCBI taxonomy): domain Eukaryota; kingdom Metazoa; phylum Chordata; class Mammalia; order Rodentia; family Muridae; genus Rhombomys; species Rhombomys opimus. The sequence goes on from REGO01000225.1 coordinate 2,348,359, forward strand.
AACCAAAACCGAGAAAAGCTCACCTTTGCATCTATTTCTTCTGCTTTCTCATTGGCTTCTTGTTCAATGAAAGCCATCATGTGCTTAATCTAGATGAGAAAAGACATTACGTTTTAATTCAGTAAGAAAAGACAGGGACATCTAACTTCAGAGTCACTAGGTAGTCACAAGAAGATTAGCAAGCTCCGGGCCTATCTGTGGCACTTTCCACGGCAGCCAGAGTCACGTCGACAGTGCAAAGAAGGGATAAAACTGACCCAACATTGTCGAGAGCTCTTCAGATGCAGCCATTTCTGTGGGCTGCTTATTCCAGTTTCTTGAGCTGACTGTTCGTTCTCACCTGCAAGGTATCTAAATATGCTCCACTTGGGCAGGTCTTCACCTGGCTAACTCCTCAGGCCCCAGCTTAGCCGACAGCTCCTGACACTCCCACTGGTGCTCCTAAGCACTTTGTAACTCCTCTACCAAGTGCCTGAGCATCTGGACTTTCTTTTTCCATTTTCATTTATCATGTGTACATGTTTGTGGGCGTGCATACGCCACAGAGGTCAACTCCCTGTGGAAGTCAGCTGTCTATTGCCAACATATGGGTCCCAGGGATTGAACTCATGTCATTGGGCTTGGCAGCGGGTACTTTAACCAAGATGCCAGCTGTCTTGGTCGGGGTTTTGGTCAACTTGACACAATGGACAAGCTAGAGTTATCTGAAGAGAACCACAATTGAGAAACTATCACCCTGAGATTGGCCTGTAGGCAGGTCTGAATGACATTTCTTAGTGATTTATGTGGGAGGGTCCAGCCCTTTGTGGGCAGGTGGTCCCGGGATGTACAGAAAAGCAGGCTGAACAAGCCATGACTAACAAAGCCCTAAGGCCTCCGTTTCAGTCCCTGCCTCCAGATCCTGCCCTGACTTCCTTTGAGATGGACTATGTAACCAAAATAAACTCCCTCTCCAAGTAGCCTTTGGTCATGGTATTTATCACAGTGACAGAAATCCTGACTGAGACAGAAATAAATGTTATTTTTTAAAGCAGTATTTTAAAAGCTGGGCATGGCAACACGTACCTGCACTTGGGAAGCAGAGGCAGGTGAATCTTGAGAACCAGCCTGAGTGCAGTGGGACCCAGTCTCAAAAACACAGATGTTCTTTAACAAAGTGATCAGTGTTTATAAACGCTCCAAGAGCCACTTGGCTTCCCTGGGTAAAACCAATTCAAACCTGTATTACCTGCCGTCCTTAGCCGTGCTGGGCCTCTTAGCTACAGACCTGCCTTGATCAGCCTAGCCTAGAGCGAAGGCACGCAGGCCATAGAAGCCTATTTACAGTCAACCAAGATTCTACGTCAACCCCTTAAGGACATTTAACTCCACCCCTGAGCCAGAAAAAGCACACCTTTAAAAATGCCACCCATCCCACCACTTTGTCACTAATAACTCCACCCCTGAGCCAGAAAAAAACACACCTTTAAAAATGCCACCCCCCCCATCCCACCACTTTGTCACTAATAAAGTTTTCTGGAGTCTAGTCCCTTAAAAAGTCTCATGTAATAAATGACCATACTTTCTAGATTAAAAAAGTAAATACTGAGTGAAGGGAGGGGAGCGGATGGCTCAGTGCTTGCCCACCATGTGAAGGACCTGAGCCTAGCACCATGCTGTCCCAAACCAAAAGGATATAAATTGGAAAAAAAAATTAAGACTGACAGGGGAAAGGGGAACCTAGGATTTCTTAAAGCACCTACTGTATGTTTGGCACTTGGCCTATATGCTGCTGGAAATATACTGACTGAAACACATTGTCCTTGGCCTGGGAGTGTAGCTCACTGGCACACCACTTGCCCACCGAGACCTGGGTTGGAGCCCTTCCACCACAAAACAAAACAAGCCCCACAAACAAAGGCCTCTGTTCTGAGAGGAGAGAGCACAGGCTGTAAGGACTTCATTACCTTCATTTATATAAACAAAAAAATGTTTTTTTTCTAGAATCCAATATACACACTGCTTTGTTTCTGCACTCTAGTTTTCCTTGGCCTCCAACACATTCTAACAAGGAGAGAGAAGGGAACTGGGGGAGGGTGGGGAAAAAAAAAGAAGGGAACTGGATCATGACTGCTAAGAGCATGTGGAAGGCACTGTGCTTTTCCAATGCGTCAAGTTTTTCCTATGCTAAAAACCTGGAGAGTGACATGTCCCAAAGCCCTGCTCTCTGTAAAAGTACTGTGGGGTTTCTAAACCTTGATGGATGTCACCCCTACTTCCTCTATAATGAGCACAGCTCCCCTTTCCTTCTCATCCCACTTTCAAAAGGCAAAGGAACTACCAACTGCTCTTAATGCATATTTGATGAAGGATGAAATGAACAGATATTTTTACCAAAGACATAGAAACATCAAAGACAAAAACTGTCCATCTAGGAAGACTCACAAGCCAGTCAGTGGGCTTCAGTCAGAGGGCCTTCCTACTTCTCGGAGGAAAAAAAAACAAAACTTAGTTCTCTACACTATGTAGACATTAGATTGCAGCTTTCAACTTCCTTTTCTGGAAATTCCTGCAGCTCTGGTGAGGAGGTCCGGATCTGTAATTCCAGCAGCACTTCGGAGGCTGAGGCAGGGGACTGCCTGCGGTACACATTATCAAGCTAGCTAGATACTACAAACCAAGAACTTATTTCAAAACACCAAGAGAAAAACATCCCAGATAGATAGACAGACAGATAGATAGATAGTTGGATGGAGGCAAGAAAGCACACGGCAAAGTCCCAGGAGACCTGTTATCAGTCAGCAAGACAAATGGGAAGCACTTTTCTCCTGTCACAGACCTGTCGGCACCCCGTTTCCCCCTTACCCGCGGGCTGTACTTTATAGCGTTCCTTTATTTTCATTGAGTTTAGAGTCTGAAGTCAGGTTGTGAAGTCCAGCTGGCCTGAAATCACAATTCCACTTACTTCCGAAGCACCTGGGACTACACATGTACCACCACAACTACAATTATACTATTCCTAATATTTAAGAACTTCAATATAAATACTAAATATATTCCCCCAAACTGATTATATGCACTTACAAAAAAAACAAAAAAACAAAAACCTTAAGCCAGGTATGTAACACAATAACCTGCATCTCAAGAGAAAAAGCCTAAGAGTCAAGAGGCCAGGGGCTGGAAAGATGGCTCAGTGGTTAAGAACACTGGCTGTTCTTCCAACGGGACCTGGGTTCAATTCCCAGCACCCACATGGCAGCTCCCAACTGTTTGTACCAAGTTGCAGGGCCTCTGACACCCTCACATAGACATTCATGCGGGCCAATGTACACAAAACAAAAATAGTTTATTTTAAAAATGGAATTAAGAGGCCATTGGGCAGTCGGAAGGCAGAGGCAGGCTTATCTCTGTAAGTTCGAGGGCAGCCTGGTCTACAAATCAAGTCAGGCCAGGAATACTATAGAGAAACCTTGTCACAAAGGGGGGGGGGGCAAGCTCATCCGCAGTTACAAAGAATTGGACATTATGGACATCAGCAATTTGAGGATCCTGTCTCAAAAAGAGGGTGGAGAAACTGACCTAAGGTCACGATTTACATAACATTTTCTATAAACCCTAATTCACCTAATTTGTGGCTTATAAGTGCAATAAGAAAAGGCTTTCTCATTCGACAAATATTAATGTACACCTTAGGCTTGTAACTTCCCGAGATGAATAACACCGGTTTACACATCGATGGACCTCAAAAAGCAAGCTGCTCTTTCCCAACAATCTCTCCCCTACCACATATTGCGGATCAGTCCTTCGGGTTGAAAAAAGAAACCGCTTTCAACCTTTGCACAAAACTGCGGGATTAAGTAGTGAGAATCCCCGAAAAGGGGGGCTTGCGGAGATGACAGACAGTCAGCCCGAGGCTCCGTGACAGGCAAGTGGAAGCAGGAGACCAGCGGTCACGTGAGATGCGGCGCAACCCCCTCTCCCCCAGGTCTGCAAACCCTCCCCGCGCAAACCGGCAGCGCCCTGAGCGTCGGCGGCCCAGGGGGCCTCCCCACGCAAAGCTCGGGCCGCCCTAAGACCCAGCTTTGCAGGAGCAAAACGCCAGCACAGCCCTCCGCACCGTACTGCGGCTGCGCGGCACCCAAGCCGGCCCTCACCTGCTTCTGGACGTCTGCATCGCTGAGCGCCATGACGAAGGCGAAGCTCGGCCGGGGGACAGCCTCCTAGGGGACAGCCTCGAGTCCGGGCTCGGAGTGGCGGCGGAGCAAACCCGAGAGGAAAACCCCGGACGAGACTCAGCTTCCTTCACTTTATAACCCCGGCTTCCGGTTCCTGCCAGGTGACCAAGAGCCAGCGCCTTCTCGACCAATAGGACGAGAGCTATGTCCTCGGAAGTTCCGCCCTAGCCCCGCTTGTTTTCCTCCCAAGCGCATGCGCGTGCTGTCCACCTGCTGTATTTTTTTTTTTTTATTTCCCCTCAGCTGACTGGTGACTACTTGTCAAGGACAAAATTACTTCGTAAGAGAAGAGAGCTTTAGGGATTCTTCTTTTTTCCTTTTCCACACAGGGATTCTCTCTGGAGCCCTGGCTGGCCTGGACTCGCCTTGTAGACCAGGCTGGCCTCAAACTCACAGAGATACGCCTCCGGAGTGCCGACTAGGGAGGTTTTTTTTTTGTTTTTGTTTTTGTTTTTTGTATACAGTGTTCTTCCTCCCAGAATAGGGCACCAGTGAGCCACCATGTAGTTGCAGGTAATTAAACTCAGGACTTCTGGGAGAGCAGCCAGTGCTCTTGACCTCTGGAACCATCTCTCCAGCCCTGACTAGGGATTCTTGTATCAGACCTTAATCAGAATTATTTACACTTCTTCAGCTGTTGCTTTTGTAAAACTGTTTTGTTTGTTTGTTTTTACAGGCTGCCCATGAACTCCTGATCTTCCTGCTAAGTTTCAGGACGCTCACTACGCCTGGCTCAGTCACTGTAAACAGTTTAGATAATTTACTTAGCAGTCAGAAACAAAGAAATAAAAAAGTAAAAAATAAAAGCAGGGCGTGGGGGCGTATGCCTTTAACGGCAGCCCTCTGGAGGGAGAGACAGAGGCAGGTGCAAACAAAAATTTACCCAGAGCTTGAGATGTAGCTCAGTTGGCAGAATGCTTGCCCAACACACGCAAAACCTTAGGCTTCCATCCCAGCATCTGGCTGGTGTGTGGTAAAGCTACTTGCAATCCCACCACTCCAGGGGGAGGCTAGGAAATCATAAATTTGAGATCATTCCTTTACAGCAGAAATTTGAGGCCTGCCTGGTAATGGAGATTGAATAAGTGGTTTTGTTTAAACCCAAACCATGAGGCTAGAGACCTGGCTCCTCTTCCAGTTTAATTCCAGCACCCCTGTGACAGCTCACAGCTGTAATTGCAGTTCAGGGAGATCCAATGGCTTCCATGGGCATGGCCACTAGGTCTGCAGGTAAAACATCTACACATGCTTAAAAGAACAAACCAGATTTAGTGTTAATAGAAACAAGCCCTTCAATATTAATTATTAAATAAAAATTATGTGAAAACATGGGTTTGGACTGGGTACCTATATGGAACCCAACAGACCATACCAATATGCAGTTTCAGTCCAGTTCTGATCTTGTTTGTTTTAGGAGGGCTTGTAGCTTTAATCCCAGCACTTGGGAGGCAGAGGTAAGTGGATCTCTCAGTTTGAGGCCAGCATGGTCTACAGAGTGAGTTCCAGGACAGTCAGAGTTACACAAAGAAATCTTGTCTTGAATTAAGTTTTGATCATTGTATATTCAAAAAACTCTTACTATTGCCAAGATTTCTGTAGATCATACTTGCAGTTATGACAGCCCATGTAGAGTCACAGTGGACATTTTAAGAAAGTTTTCTGTGTGTGAGCTGCAGAAATGTGTTGGTGTACCTTTAAAATCTATTTTATTTACATTTCTTTTTTTCCAAGATGTATTATTTACACTCTGCCTGCATATATGCCTGCAGGCCAGAAGAGGGCACCAGATCTCACTATAGGTGGTTGTGAGCCACCATGTGGTTGCTAGGAATTGAACTCAAGAGCTCTAGAAGAGCAGCCAGTGCTCTTAACCTCTGAGCCGTCTCCCCAGCCCTTATTTATATTTCTGTATGTGCCTCTTCCTTCCTACTCCACTCCAATTCCTTCCAAAACCCCAACTCCCCGTAGAAAAGAAGGTTAGTGGGGATAGAGAACAGAGTTCTCTTGAGCTACTTCCTGCTGGATAGGGTCATTGGGTTCATTTGTTTCAAGATATCTTCAAGTTCTTCTTGTCAAAATGTAACAACAGCAACCAGGAGCATCAGGCTATACAGAGAAACCCTGTCTTGGAAAAAAAAAAAAGTATTTTATAAAACAATTTTATAAAAAGAAAGAAAGAAAGCTGGGTGCAGTGGCTCATGCCTTTAATCCCAGCACTTGGGAGGCAGAGGCAGTCGAATCTCTGTGAGTTTGAGGCCAGCTTGGTCTACAGCGTGAGTTCCAGGACAGCCAGGACTACAGAGAGACACCCTATCTCAACACCATCACCACCACTCCAAAAAAGAAAGAAGGAAAGAAGGCAGGAAGGCAGGAAAAGAAAGAAAGGAAGGAAAGAGAGAAAGAAAGAATGGTAAGATAGCTTATCAGGTAAAGGTACTTGAAGCATGAACCAGACAACCTGAATTCAGTTCCTGGACCCATATGAAAGTAAAGAACACTGACTCCACAAAGTTGTCTTCTGACCACCACCGTGCACTGTCACATTCATGAACCCACCCCTCTCTCCTCTCTCCTCTCTCTCTGTCTCTCTCTCACACACACACACACAACACGTACACAAAGACTTAACAATTTTTTAAGAACCCTATGAACTAGTGTAGCCCATTAAGCTTTTAATAGGTTTTGGTGGTGGTGGGTTTTAACCTTTATTTGTTTGTGTGTGTGTGTGTGTGTGTGTGTGTGTGTGTTTGTGGTGTGTATGTGCGTGGGCACCAGTGTGCTGCAGCTTGAGTGTGGAAGTGAGAGGACAATTTGAGGAGTTGGTTCCCTCCTTCTACCATGTGGGTTCTGGGGATTGAACTCAAGTCATCAGGCTTGGTGGCTCGTGCCTTTACACACTGGACCATCTCGCCACTCCTTCCTTCTTGAGACAAAAATCTCATGTGGTCCACACTGTCCTCAAACACATGATAAAATTGAAGATGACCTTGAACTCCTGATTCTCCTGCATCCCACTTGAAAATATTGGAGACTGTGGGTGTAGATCAGTTGGTAGAGTGCTTCAGCATGCATAAGCCTTGGGTTCAACTCCCAGCACTAAGTAAACTGGACATGGTGGTACATGCCTGTGATCCCAGCACCCAGGAGGTGGAGGCAGAAGAAGCAGAAATTCAGGATCTGGTAACAGCCTTATCACACTGAACTTGCCTAGTCTCAAAGGAAGTTCAAGGTCATCCTCAGCTACTCAGTGAGCTTCAGACCATCCTGGGCTGCATAAGACCCTGTCTTAAAATAACAACAAAACATTTAAAAAAAATGCTAGGAATATATGCCTGTACCACCATGCCCAGCTTCACTTCCCTCTTTCTACCTGCTGTTGATGACACTGTTGGTTGGAGTCTCAGAACCTTGGCTGCATCTGGGAGCTGGGGGATTTCCCAGTTGTTGAGGTTTTGTTTGTTAAACTTATAAATTATAATTGAGTTAAAGTTTTTTTCTTAAAAAAAAAATTTATAGCACTACGCTACATGCTCAGTCCAGAAGGTTTTTGTTTAAGACAGCGTCTAATGTATCCAAGGCAGGCCTTGGAACTTACTGTGTTGCCAAGAATAACCTTGACCTTGTTTTCCTACCTCCATCTTCCAAATGCTGGGATTGCAGGCACCATTGTGTTCAGTATTCTTGAGGTGTTAGGAAATGAACTTTAGGCTTTGAGCATCCAGAGCAAATATTTTAATCAACTGAGCTACAACAGCAGCCTTCCTCCTCCTCCTTTTTCTTCTTCGTTTGGTTTTGTGGGTTTTTTTGAGACCGAGTTTCTCTGTGTAGCCCTAGCTGTCCTGGGCTTGCTTTAAGGCCTCAAACTCATAGAGATCCACCTGCCTCTGCCTCCCGAATGCTGGGATTACAGGTGTGTGCCACCAGCACCTGGCAACAGCAGCCTTCTGTTTCTGAGTATCTTAAAATTTGTAAGGAGTGTTGCCAGGTATATCACCTATTTTTTAATTTTTAGATGAGATGTCTCTATGTTGCCTAAGCCTGTCTCCAACTCTTACATTCTCTGCATTCAGGAAGCTCAGGTGTGGGGGTCTTTGCCATGTCAGGGATAACTCTGACAGGCTGAGCAGGCTGTGAATGAATTAAGACCAGACTGATAGAAAAGAGGGATTTAAAGAGATACTGCAAAAACAGGAAAGTTCCCAGAGAAGGGATCGATTGGCCTTGAGGGAGGAAAAGCTATTGTTTTTTAAGATTTATTTATTATTTATGCACCATATCTTACTATAGATGGTTAATGAGCCACCATGCGGTTACTGGGAATTGAACTCAGGACCTTTGAAAGGGGAGCAAAGTGTTCTTAACCTCTGAGCCATCTCTCCAGCCCAGAAAAAAAAAAAAAAAGCTCTTTTTAATGGTAGTTGTACTGGCTGGTTTTGTGTCAACCTGACACAAGCTAGAGTAATCAGAGACGGAGCCTTAATTGAGGAAATGTCTCCATGAGATCTAGCTGTAAGACATTTTTCTCAATCAGTGATCAATGGGAGAGTACCCAGCTCATTGTCAGTGATGTATCCCTGGGCTGGTGGTCCTGGGTTCTATAAGAAAGCAGGCTGAGCAAGAGATGTGGAGCAAGCCAGTAAACAGCACTCCTCCATGGCCTCTGTATCAGCTCCTGCCTCCAGCTTCCTGCCCTGTTTTGAGTTCCTGACCTCACTTTCTTCAGCGATAAATAGCAATGTGGATGTAAGCTCACAAACCCTTTCCTCCACTACTTGCTTTTTGGTCATGTTTTGTCACAAAAACAGGAATCCCAACGAAGACAGTAGTGAAAAGGAGAGTTCTTTGTTGTTTTTTGTTTTCGAGGCGAGACAGGGTTTCTCTTGTGTAACATCCTTGGCAGTCTTGGAACTTGCTTTGTAGACCTGCGTGACATCAAACTAAGAGATCTGCCTGCCTCTGCCTCCCCAGTGTTGGGACTGGTGCACCACTGCCTCCAGTAAAGGAAAGTTCTTCTGTTTCATCAGGTGAAACACCTGTGTGCATTCATATCCGTATGGCTAGGCAGATACTTAATTTTGATGAGTTTTTTTTTTCCCCCTGGGACCCACAAGGTGAGAGACTGGAGTCCTGGAAGTTTACCTCTGACCTCTACACACAAGCAATGGTGTACAGGTAGTGTCACTACCAAATAGATAGATAGATAGACGTAATGAAGTTTTAGGTAAATGTGACAACTGATAATGCTTAGTTGTGGATAGCAGAACATAGTATACCACTATCTAAAATGCAGATTCTAAATTATTTGTTTATTTGTGACAAGATCTCTTTGTGTAGCTCAGGCTGACCTTAAGCTCAAGACTGTAGAAGCTATTCTGAGACAGATATCTATGGTCATCTACTTTAACCTCAGAACAAGGCTGCTTTAGCCTCAAAACAGGCCCCTGCTGGCTGCATACAATCTTTTGAAGAGTTCCTGTTTTAATGAGCAGAACAGGCTCAAGCCATCAGAAACTTGACCGCCTCTGATCAATGCCTGCTGTGCATAGATAGCCTCTATGGAGACTATCTCTTCTTGAGCCTAACTTGGCTTGTGAAGCTTGGTAGCAAATGCTTCTTTTCTGCCTGAGCTATCTTGCCAGCCTAAGACTTCTTGTTTATTCCTGTGTTTATAGAGGAGGGCTTTCTGCCTCTGCTCTCCTGGGCTGAAATTATCTTCCTGCACCTACCACTGTGTTCACTGTAACTAAGGGGACAGTAAAGAAAACACAGAGTGGCCACTCCATGATTAAGGTTAAAGGCTTCTGGAAGGGACATTAAGAGCTGAGAGAAAAAGCAGCAGACTGGATATGGCCAGGGCTGGGGAACTGGAGCACTGAAAAATCATGGGAACTATGAGTAGCTGGCAAGTGAACTAGAGCAGTTTGGGAGGTTTGGAGGAAGTGAGAAGGACCAGAATGTTAGCATGGACTTTGAGATGCGTATAAGTTTGAATAGGGATTTAGGAAGCCTGGAGGCCAGCATGAGCTTTAATATACAACCACCAACCACCGGAATATGTCAATGAAGAGCCACAAATCCTTTCTGCCACAGGCATGGGAAATGATCTCCTTTGACAGATGGGCACCTATTTCACAAGTTCCTGAGGAATTCTGGCTTTATCTAACACCAGAAATCCTTCTACAGTTCTAGCCAAGACTGGATGTATGTACTTCCTGAGATCTAACACTCACCACTTCATTTTAAAAGTAAACTGAGTCAGGGGTGGTATTTGTAATCCCAGTACTTGGGAAGTAGAGGCATAACAAGTTCAATGCTAGTCTGTGCTTCAGGAAACCTACCCTAAATAAATAAATAGCCAGGCATGGTGGTATTCTCCTGTAATCTCAACATTGAGAAGCTTGAGGCAGGAGGATCTCAAGTTCAAGGCCAACTTGGGTTATATAGAGTTCCAGGTTACATTGGGAGACTTAATAAACTTAAACAAATAAAATAATAGAATACAATAGAATTTGGCATGGTGGCACATGCCAACCCTGGCAGTTGGAATATTGAAGTAAAAGTGGTGTGGATATAAACATGTTTTTGTTTTGGTCCCAAGTGTGGGATGTGGGACGATTCAGATTGTCCACAGCAGCAGACTATTTGCCTCATGAGGGCTCTAAGAGGAGCTTTTTGTCAGCTGCAGATAGTTTAAATCTGAGGACTCTGGAGAGAGAATAAATCCCAGAGCCAAAAGCATGTGTAGCTCTGAGAAAGAACAAGGCTGCTCCTGCTTCCCCCTTGCTGCTCCTGGTTGCTGCTGTGAGACAAGAAGTTGGAGATCTCCTGAAAAGAGGACTGGACTGGCTCCACAGAGCCTGAAGACCCTGACCAGCAGGAAGCAGCTAAGAAAGGACTGCACCCCCTCTCCCACTAATCCTTTCTTTCTCCTACCTAGTTGAAAGGGGTTGGGGTGGAGTAGGGAGAAAAAGAAATGTAAACAAAAGTTTTTAGAAAGTGCTCCAACAAAGAAGATGGTGAGTTCCAGGCATCCAGGCTAACATAAATTTAACTGAGTTGCAGATTTGAGATCTCTTTCCTTTGCACAGCCTCCCCTGACCCTCAGATGTAAGGCTTGTAGACAACTAGTTGGGCAGTCATTTTCTGATTCATCAAGGAGCAGGCCAAGTCTTGCCTGATAAGGATTCGGTCTGTACCTTTGCAGAGGTGATCCCTGGAGTTAATACAATTTCTTAATACAGCCCTCCCTAGGTAGCCATAAGGATTGGTTTCAGGACTCCTCTCAGATACCAAAATACTCATAATAGCAGAGCACTCACAATTTATATCCTTCACATCCTCATTCATGCCTGCAGGGATCTCTACGTTACTTTTAATGCCAATTACCGTGTAAACACTGGGCAAGCAGTTTTTGTGTTAGACTGTTTAGAGAACGATGACATGAAAAGACCAGCATAATTCAGGTGTGGAGACTGAAATTACATTATACTGGTAATATAAAGAGGGCTCTGGAAATAAGGAGGGCCCTTTTCTCAGAATGCAGCGTGTTTATTTCAAATGTTCCAAAATATCTTTTTCTTCAGCAGGCTGGTCCCCCAACTCTGTGACATGGAGGGAAGTATCAGTAAAACAGCTGAGTTAAAACACCACATCGTGGGGCTGGAGAGATGGCTCAGAAACTAAGAGCTGCTCTTCCAAAGGTCCTGAGTTCAATTCCCAGCAACCACATGGTGGCTCACAGCCATCTGTAATGTTGCCCTCTTCTGGCATGAAGGCACATGCAAGCAGAATACTGTATAAATAATAAATACATCCTTAAAAAAAAAAATCACATCCTTGAGAACGGCTGGAAGGTAAACCATTTCCAACAGATTTAATGTTGTTTTTCCCATCATACACAACCACATGCAGCAGGTAGTGGGGGCTGGTACTTTCAGCTACGAAGAACTCATCAATGAAGAGACACCTCAATTGGGAATTACAGCTGACTGCCTCAGTTTCCCCACTCAGTTCCTACTGGATATAAGTCCTGATTTGATGACGTTATCTTTTCTTTCTCAGTCAGCTACCTCAGCTGTCCCTTGCTGGATGCTAAACCACTGATTCAATCATGTTTTGGTATTGCTCTGCTATTTCTCTCTATCTGATACTTGCTATTGATTCATTTTCTATATACTAAATAAACTCACTCATTTGAAACTGAAAGCACAGTTAACACAGATCATTCAAGAGATAGTACTGAACAGGTGTATAGTCTTATAATCCTAACACTTGGGGAAGTAGAGGAAGCAATTTGGAAAGTTCCATGCCAGCTTGGTTTAGATTGTAAGACTGTCTCAAAAAGTGTTTTTTCTTTTAAATCTAAAGGCTAACCAGGTACAGTTAAACCCTGTCTCAAAACAAACAAATCTAAGGGTATACTAAATATGCAAGTATTAACCAATTCATAATTTCCTAAATCCATTATCCTTTGATATCTCCAGTCTTATAGAAAAACTAAAACAAAATTTCAATGAATTTTAAGAAGGAAGTCCACTCTGTGTAACCTTATTTGCTGTGTCTTCATCACACACTCTGCTGGCCTAAATTCCTGTCAGGTTAATCACAAAGGAAGGTTCTGCATGCTCACTGTTCTCACATATTCCCAGCAAGACAGACAAACCCACTGCTGTTCAAGGCAAGGTCTCAGGCTAGCCTAAAGCTTGTTTTGTAGTGGCAGATGATCTGTATGTTTTTTTTTTTTTGTTTTTTTTTTTTATTATTATTAATTACATATACAGTGTTCTGCCTGCACGCCAGAAGAGGGCACCAGATCTCATTATAGATGGTTGTGAGCCACCATGTGGTTGCTGGGAATTGAACTCATGACCTCTGGAAGAGCAGCCAGTGCTCTTAACCACTGAGCCATCTCTTGAGCCCGTTTGTTTTGTTTTTCAACACAGGTTTTCTCTGTGTAGCCCTGGCTATCCTGGAACTCACTCTGTAGACCAAGCTAACCTCCTTGAGCTTACAGAGATTCTCCTGCCTCTGCCTCCCAATTGCTGGCATTAAAGGTGCCACCACTGCCTTGCTTGTTGTGATGATCTCGAACTTTTGATCTCTTGCCCCCCTCTTTTAGAGTAAATATTTTTAAAGATTTATTTATTTTATATATATAAGTGCTCTGTCTTCACGTACACCAGAAGAACTCAGATTCCATTACAGATGGCTTTGAGCCACTATGTGATTGCTGGGAATTGAACTCAGGACCCTTGGAAGAGCAGTTGGTGCTCTTAACCACTGAGATATCCCTCCAGCCCCTTCCTGCCCCTTTCTAAGTGGTGCTCTTCCTTAAGGACTAAGGTTTGATTCCCAGGACCTACATGGCAGCTCACAAACATTGATAGTTCTAGTTCCAGGTAATCTAACACCCTCTTCAGACACTAGGTACTCAGGTGGCACTGAGAGGCCAAAGAATTAAAAATTAGTTTTTTGGGGGGGTTATTAGATTGAGGTTTAAAGCACACCTGAACAAGGGCCAGACAGGTGGAGATATGTCCAGCCACCTTTGGGAGGAACCAGCCTTACTGCATTCTTTCCTGCCCACTAGAGATACAGTTGCTGGGAAACCGGCCCAGATCACCCCTCTCCCATAGCAACAGCCAAACTATACCGTTAATGGTTTTGGTGTCTTCCCACAACCAATCAGTTCAAAATGCAGCATCCCCTTTTCTGTTTCAATCAATAGGTGTTTGGAATTCTCCTGCTTTGGGCATGCTGGGAGGGACTGGGACCTTTAAATCACCCTCCTACCATGAGCTTGAGGCTCTACTCTCAACCGCTGAGTCAGTGAGGGTATGGGCCAGAGCTTGCTCCAGCTTGTAATAAAAAGATCCTCACGTGTTTTGCAATGGACTCGACTCCTGGCAGTGGGGTCTTGCGAATAGGGCACAACAGGACACAGACATATATGTAATTGAAACACCTATATACATAAAAAAAAAAAAACACATTTAAAAGGTTTGGGATTATAGTTCAGTTGGTAGACTGTGCCCTGAGTTCTATCCCCAGCAACATATACACAGGCATGCTAGCCTATCCCTGAGACTACAGCACTCAGGAGGCAGAAACAGATTCAAGGTTGTTCTAGGCTACAGAACAAGTTTGATGTCAGCATGGGACACAGTCCCCCCCCAAAAAAAAAAGAAACCCCAAACAAAGAACAAAAGCGTACCAGTTAAATAGAATTCAGTATTTTTGTAATTGTGAAACTATTATCACTGTGAATTTTAAACATTTTCATTACCCTCTCCTCAAACATAGCCACTGGCAGTCACTTCCTATAAGTTTTAATTGTTTGCTTTGAAACATTTGTGTGTGTGTTGGGTGTGTGTGTGGACAGTGTGGTCAGAGAAATCTTGCTAGAATTGGTTCTCTTCTTCCACCCTGTAGGTTCCAGAAATCCAACTCAGATCATTAGGCTTGCAGCAAGAGCTTTTGCAGCTGAGCCATCTTGCTCATTCGAGGTCAGTTTTGTAGTCAATCTTTTAGTTTAGCCAAGCTGGGCAGCACACTCCTTTAATCCCAGCGCTTGGGAGGCAGATCTCTGAGTTTAAGGTCAGTCTGGTCTACAGAAGTATAGCCTTTGTTACACAGAGAAACCATGTCTTGAAAACCAAAACACAAACAACCCCCCCAACAAACCTTTTATTTTATTTTTTTAAAGATAGGATTACACTATGTAGCCTTGACTGCCTGAAAATAGCTTTGGAGACCAGGCCAGCCCCTAATTTATGTCAATCTTCCTGCCTTCTGAGTTCTTGGATTACAGGCCTGTACAAGCACTGGGACACTTTTATCACTTCTGATCTGACTGGTTACAACCGCCTTTTAACGCCTAACCTCGGGCTGTCCATGTTACTTCAACTCAAGAACACAGGCTGAAACAGGAGCTGGCTAATGCAGGGTGTAGTTCATCTGCTTGCCTAGATATCTTGACCTTTTTACGTGGAGACACAATCGTCAACTACAAACTTCAACTAGGTAACCAGGTTATAAACATCATCATGTTTTAAGTAAATCTTCGTGTTTGTTTTTTTTCCCCCCTCGGTGGGAAGTATTTACAGCCTATCTTGGACCACAGGTTGGACATGCGTTCATAGAATCAAGGATCAAACATTCCTAAGCCTAAACTACAGTCAGGGCAGCTTGCCAGGCATTGTGAGTACAAATGGGTTACTACCATAAGATTCCCTTTATCACCATAGTGCTTGGGTTCTGAATTGTCTCTGCTTAGACCTGTCTTTCCACCCTGTCTTTAATTGCTTTCCCAACTTGCAGGACAACCTCCTGGCAGGTGGCTGAGAACCTGTCTGGCCCCGGGCGGCACTTGTCACGGAAGGCACAGCTCTGCAGATCTGAGCATCTGAGATGCCACCAGCCTCTTGTCCCACACAGGGATGGGCAGGCAAGCGGTGTCTACCTCAACTTTGCGCTACCTACCACCGGAAATGACTTGGTGAGGGCACTTCTGAAGTCCAGGAATCTAGGATTTGAGTGTCTCTGGGTAAGAGAGGCAAAGGACAGCGCCGAACACAGGTCACGCATGCGTAAACTGACCAGCAGGAGGCGGTGACCCCCGCTTCCGCTCCACCGACAAGCCGCCGACTTCCGGCTTGGCGCCACGCTCTGGCCCCGCCCCCACGCTCCCGTGACGGAAGCGCGCCAGGGTGACCTCACCGTCCAACATGGCGGCGGCGGTAGATTAGGTCCGCGGGTCGAAGCAGCCGCCGCCGCTCCCGGACCCCGTGGGAAGCACCTGCTGCCGCCGCCGCCTCCTTCGTCCGTTCTGGGGCAGGGCCGCAACCAGGTGAGGGGAGCCGGATCCCGGGGGGGCCCTGGCGGGGGGCCAAGCGGCTTTCCCCCGGTGAGGAAGGGGTCTCGGGGACCACCGAGCTGATCGCCCCGTGCTGCCCACGACTCGGGACCCAGCGGGAGGGAGGGAGCACCGTGCTGCTCCGGCCCGGAGTCTCGGAACTTCTGGGGTCCGTTTGGGGCTAATCGGACCTAGCCCCTACGCCCCACGACCGGCGGCTTTTGGACGAGCTGTGTGGCTGCCTGAGGCTCACCCTTGCTCTACATTCGGTTCTGCACGCGGATCTTGGCTTCGAGAGCCGGGGTCTGTTTTGGGGGGGCTGGACCGGGAAGCGTGCATTTTTTTTCCTTGGAGGAGGGAAGCGTGTGCCATTCACTTAGAACGACTATAGGTTAGCCTTGCTGGTGGTTCCCTGTCACAGTGTTAAATCCTGCTTCTCAGTCTTGGCACTGCAGTTTTGACGCCCATTCCCACTCCACCCCCACCCCCAAGACAGAACAGAACCAACTAGGCCTTCTTACCCTATGGAGGCGATACCACTTACACTAAATCTTTTTTTTTGTTGTTGTTGCTTTCTTTTTTAAAAGTCTCACATTCCCACGGGATCCCACACTTCTTGCCTTCATATTAGAGTACTGTGAAGAAGGAAGCCCAGGCTTCCCAACTTGGGGCTTTTACTTAGGGGGAAAAAAATTGAACTGATCTGCCTTTAGAAATTCGCATGCTCTTGGCTTTGTTGAGCAATTTACCATTCGCATGTACAAATGTTTGTTTGTCCAACAGATCTGTTTTACTCTGTGTTTAGAAGAAGTTTTGAACTATGCTGACAGGCCCCTCTTCCTTCTGATGTTTAAAAAAAGTTTTTGCAAAATTTTCAAAATTTCCCTTGGAGGCTTGTTATGAACCAGAATGTTGATGCACTCTGCCCTAACTTGTGTGACCTTAAATGAATTGCCACACCCTTGAAATACATACCTTTCTCCCCCCCCCCCTTTCTTTTTAAACACAGTAGAACATTAAGCAACTGTGTGGGTAGTGAACCACTTATATTTCATATACCCAATTGGATAAATGTATCCTCTGTTTATAACAGTGAATTGAAAATATTTAAACCATCACTATATAATAGGCAAGGGCTTTGCAAGTCCCTTTGCTCTGGGTGATCAGGCAGTATTCTAAATATTTTTTTTTTCCAGTGGCTCATAGTCCTTAAAATAACATTTATTATGGTTTGTTTTTTTGATCCTCATGTATCCCAAACTGGCCTTGAACTCAGATCCTGCTCCTCCTATCTCCCTTGTATAGAGATTCAGGAGTACCCAATCATGCCTGTCCCTTTCATCTTTCTTTCTTGGTTTTTTTTTTTTTTTTTTTTTTG